>SJYT01000578.1:614728-712332 GCA_006410635.1 Cephalophus harveyi
CCCCCACCCCCCACACACCTTCCTCTTAAGGAGGGAATCTTGGTGAATGAGTTATTACCTCTCCTCGCGCCCCAACCTGTATATCCCATACTCCGTCTTCCAGGTCTGGGAAATATCCATTTTTATGGCCAGTCTTAGCATGTTTTCTTAATGTGACATTTCCACCCCAGGCCCAAGAGAGATTCTATGACATATATTACAGAGAGAATTATATATAAATATATATATAAATACTATAGATTATATACACAGAAGCAGGGGCTCCAGGGCCCACTGCGAGGCCCCCTTCCCAGGCTGCAGCCTCTCTCTCTTGGCCCTGGGGAGGCGGAAGGGGTGTACTGTTGGAGACGGTTCCAGGCTGTATTCAATGGCACTAAACACCGTGGTGGCACCTTCGGCTATGAGTGTCTTATTTGGGGGACGGTGGAGGCTGGGCATGGGGCGGGAAGGAGGAGGATGCCAGGGATCGGCACAACTAGAATTAAAGGAGGTATAAAAGTAGGCTCCGGGCGCTGGTGATGGACAGGGAAGGCTGGCGTGCTGCAGTCCATGGGGTCAGAAAGGGTCTGACACGACTGAGCGGCTGAGCTGAACTGAAAAGAAGGGAGGGACGAAAGCCTTAGGGGTGGGATCAAGAGCACCTGGGACCACTTGTAGAGAAGGCAGGGTAATGGCAGGCTCCCTGTCACTGGCTTGGGGAGGATAAGGGTCTCTGACTTCCCAAGTGCGGGAGGCATCAAAGAGCTGGGCCATTTCGACACTGAACCTCTAGGAGAGGAATACAAAGGACCAGCCCCAAAGAAGTGTAGGGGTGAACCAGTGGCCCAGCTGCCCTGAGCCTCGGTTCTGGGCAGGAGAAGCCCCGGCTAGATCAGCTCAAGGACAGAGCTGGCCCTTGGGCAGGACAGATCAAGGACGACAGTGGGAGATGGAGTGACCTGGAAACCGGAGGGTGAGGAAGCTGTAATGCGAGATGCCAGAGGGAGTAAAATAAATCCATTAGGGCCGCGTGACTGTTGAGCCATAAGGTACTGCCCCTTCCATACAGAGCCTTCCCGTGACCGGCCCTCTTCTAGGCTCTTTCCCCCAATAGGCTCTGTATCCATGTCTCACTGCCTAAATGGAGGACAGAGGGGAAAATAGGAATGGCCTTTTCCCGCCCGAGGAACTGAGGCCAGACCCTGGGAGCTCAGATGGTAAAGCGTCTGCCTGCAATGTGGGAGACCCAGGTTCGATCCCCGGGTTGGGAAGATCCCCTGGTCGGGAAGATCCCGTGGAGAAGGAAATGGCAACCCACTCCAGTACTCTCACCTGGAAAATTCCATGGACGGAGGAGCCTGCTAGGCTACAGTCCATGGGGTTGTAGAGTCAGACACAACTGAGCAACTTCACTTTCTAGGAGGAGCCAGAATGGAGTCTGGAGGCAAATTTCAGGGAGTGGCTGTGGGCAAGTGGAGGACAGGGTGGAGGGCTCTGAGAGAAGGCACTGTGGATAGTTTGCGAGTACATTCGGGGGCCCTAAGTCCATGAGGCCATGAGGTGGTCCCGTCTCCTCCTCCAACATGGCACTGGCAGGACCACAGTCATCCTGGGTCTCCCTTAACCCACCCCCTAGAGAACTGATGGGAGGATGCGCAAGGCTGGGAAGGCACTGGGACAAGAACACTGGGGGCAGGGGGAGGGCAGGTTGTGGGGGATGCATGGGAGAGGCAGGCATTCCCCATCCACACACGGGCAAACTCAGGAAGCCCATGGAATATCAGGGGCCCTTTACACAGAGCCTCCGCCTATCTAGGGAGGGGAGGGCATGGCCCACATGACTGACCAAGGCTACCCCCTGCCCAAATTCCAGTTCTTCCTCCAAGGATCACATTTTTAAAAACTCCCAGGAGAGGGCGTGTATTGATGTGATCCCCACCAGCTTTAGGAAGCACACTCTCCCACACTGTGCGCCCTGTGCACTCTCTCCTGGGTCCCTGGACAGTCTTCGTGAGGAGGGGAGGGAGGCAGTCAAAGGATCAGTTCGTCCCCATCCTCCTCGTCCGTGGAGCGCAGACTGGGACCCTGAAGGATATCGGCCAGCTCCTCCTCGGGCCCCGGCCCCTCCACCAGCTCCAGCTCCTCCAGCTCGCTCTCTGCCTTGGCTGGAGCCCGGGAGAGGGGGCGCTCCGGGAAGGGGGATGGCACGGGGGTCTCTGGGGAGGCAGGGGTCACGTCCCCTGCCCCAGTGGCCCCAGCTCCGTCCTCAGGCAGGCTCCAGCCTTCTGCAGGAGGAAGCGCAACCCCGGTGTTCTTCCGAGTGGAAGTTGTACTCCGGAAGCTGGCAAGAGGGGGGCGGAGCTGCACCCCAGACTTGGTGTGTCCCTCAATGGCCTTCTGCAGCTGGGGAGCACAGGGAAGGGGAGAAAGGGTAAGACACGGGGAAGGAAAGAAGACAAGACAGGAGCAGCGGAGAAACGGACAATCAGAGGAAAAGGAATGGGAAAGATATGGCCGAGCAGGGATGAATCAAGGGAGAAGACAGAAAAAGGAAAACGGGGCCATGATGGACAAAGAGCCTCACCTGCAGAGCAGTGAAATCTCAAGAGCCCTGACCCAGGATCTCTTTCGCCCGGTCCCCAACCCTCAGGCCGCCTTCAGCCACGTCCCATCTGCCTGCTCTTTCCACGCCCCTCCACAGCGGCACCCCCATGAGACCGTGACTCAGGCCCTGCACCCCCATTCCAAGCCCATGCCATCCTGAGAAGATCGGGAGGCTGCCACCCCTGACCCCCTCCAGTCTCTGCGTGAGAAACAGGTGGGAAACCCGGAGCACCTCCTAGATGCTAGAACCAGCCCCTCCCCACCTCACCCCTTCCTCCCACTGCTGCTCCAACAGGGGGCACGTCGCTCTTACCTCCTCCAGGGCCAGCACGCCCCTCAGCTTCCCCATGCTGGTCACGTAAGCAAGGTGGAGGCCCAGGAGGGAGAAGAGGGTGTGGGTCTGCGAGGACAGAGTGGTAGGTAAGGTCAGCATGGCGGCCCCGCTCCTTCCGGTCCTCCCGGAAGCCCTGCTGGGTGGGCGGTGGGCGAGGACTTGCCTTGTGCAGAGTCGTCTGCTCCACCAGCTGGAAGGGGGACTGGTCAATACAGCAAGAGTCAAAACAGACAGGCTGGCCCAGCTGCTCCTGCTCCCAGGCCTCAATCTGCCAGAGAGGAGAGCCGTCACCCAATATTGGAGCCCCCTTAAACCCCAGATCCTTGAACCCAAACTGCCCTCCAATCCCTGGCCCAGAAACCTGAAATAGGCTATGAAACTATCAATCACAACTCATCCAGGTCGCTGGCCCGCCTCCCTTTGCCCCAATATATTCTCTTCCCTCCTCCAGCCCCAAATCAACCTTCAGCTTCAGGTGCTCAAAACATGCCCCCTTCTTCCTGGTGCTCCAAACGCTTGCTATTCCCCATCCATCTTTCCAGTCTTGTTTTCTACTACTCTTGTAATTTTCTTGGGCTCCAAAATCACTGAGGACAGTGACTGCAGCCATGAAATTAAAAGACACTCCTTACAAGAAAAGGTATGACAAACCTAAACAGCATATCAAAAAGCAGAGCCAACCCTTTGTCAACAAAGTCCATCTAGTCAAAGCTATGGTTTTTCCAGTAGTCACATACGGCGGTGAGAGCTGGACCATCGAGAAGGCTGAGCACAAAGAACATGCTTTTGAACTGTGGTGCTGGAGAAGACTCTGAGTCCACTGCACTACAAGGAGATCGAAACAGTCAGTCTTAAAGGAAATCAACCCTGAATATTCACTGAAAGGACTGATGCTGATGCTCCAGTGTTTTGGCTACCTGATGCAAAGAGCCAACTCCTTGGAAAAGACTCTGATGCTGGGAAAGATAGAAGGCAGGAGAAGGGGGCAACAGAGGATGAGATGGTTGGATGGCATCACTGACTCAATGGACATGAGCCTGAGCAAACTCTGGGAAAACCAGCATGGGTCTTGCTCCATCTTAGACTTGCCTTAGCCCTGGACTGAACTCCTCCAGAGTGCTGTGAGGCATCCATCGTTGTGTGTCATGAAGAAACCTGCAGGCTGACCTTTTACAAATCAGATCTTGGAGAAACTTTATTGGATTTAAAGAGCTGTTCTGGGTCACATGGCACTTTGTTGACTCAGACAAGCCGCTTTTGTGTGTATGTTTGGTTGGTTTATTCTACATTGTATTGCTTTGTTTGTGACCAAAGCAATAAGGCAAAAGTCCAACTGTGCTTTGGATTTTAGATTTGTATGCCCAAACCCCCAAGGTTCCAAATAATACAGTATCACTGTGGCTCTCATAAATGAATTTTAAATTTTCTATAACCTCTTCTCAGTCCCCTCCTAATGTGCTAGAGAAAACTTTCAGGAGTCCCTTGGACAAAAAAGAGATCAAACCAGTCAATCCTAAAAGAAATCAACCCTGAATATTCCCTGGAAGGACTGATGCTGAAGCTGAAGCTCCAGTACACTGCCCACCTGATGTCAAGAGCCGTCTCATTGGAAAAGACCCTGATGCTGGGAAAGATTGAAGGCAGGAGGAGAAGGGGATGACAGAGAATGAGATGGTTGTGTGGCATCACTGGCTCAATGGACATGAGTTTGAGCAAGCTCCGGGAGATGGTGAAGGACAAGGAAGCCTGGCATGCTGCTGTCCATGGGATCGCAAAGAGCTGGACACAACTGAGTGACTGAACAACAACCTCTGAATGAGGTTGCACTTTCTTTGTTTTTCACTTTGCTCAGATCTACACGTCTTAAGCTTCAGAGGATGTCACTGAAGGTCATGCCCCAGTTCTCATGTCCAGTTTGGTCCACAGGGTTGCACTCTCCCCATCCTGCTTTTTCCTGACTACAATCACACCTCTTCCAAACTTTCACCTTCCCTGACTAAACGTCCACCCAAAGTTGGGCAGCACTCAGCCCAGGATGGATGACCACTTAGCAGGTATGTTGCAGACAAGGTTTCTTCATATGACAGGGAGCGAGACCCTTGCCGATGCTGGTTTGGTTGGTCCTGCCCCCCTGCAGTGTGCTCTGATCATTCCTGGCCTCCTTGGTTCCATTTTCCCTGTCCTCAGGGAACAACAGTAGCAGAACCATTTCCATTTCCTGTGCACACGCACCAAGCACTTCTCTGCGCCAAGCATTATGCTAATTGCTTCACTCTGCCCTATTCAGTTCAGTTCAGTTGCTCAGTCGTGTCCGACTTTTTGCGACCCCATGAATCTCAGCACGCCAGGCCTCCCTGTTCATCACCATCTCTCGGAGTTCACTCAGACTCACATCCATTGAGTCAGTGATGCCATCCAGCCATCTCATCCTCGGTCGTTTTCGCTTTGGCTCCATCCCTTCATTCTTTCTGGACTTATTGCTCCACTGATCTCCAGTAGCATATTGGGCACCTAATGACCTGGGGAGTTCCTCTTTTGATATCCTATCATTTTGCCTGTTCATACTGTTCATGGGGTTCTCAAGGCAAGAATACTGAAGTGGCTTGCCATTCCCTTCTCCAGTGGACCACGTTCTGTCAGCACCCACCTATCATCTTACTTGGGTTTCTCTTACCTTGGGTGTGGGGTATCCATGGTTATCTCTATTTTATAGATGAGGAAAAACAGAGGAACAGAGTGCCTAAGTGTTTGTCCTTAAATGCTTAAGATTACACAGAGGTGGGCTTCCGACCTTGACTGCCCATCATGTCCCAGGAACCCCAGTTTTCATCTGCTCTAGGTTTGACATGATCCATGACTTTAAAAAGCTCAGCATCAGTTACAAACCGGGGCTCTAATGGGTGTGTATTTCTAACAGAGCAGTGGAATTAGATAAGTCATAGCAAAGACTTCTGGTGACCTAGAATTGAATTCTTTGTCTATTCCCAAAGGTGTCATCTTGATATTGTCAAGGGTGTCATCTGTATCTAGCCTGAAAACTCTGTTCAAAATATCCTGAAGTTTGACTCCTATTGTATCTTATCCTTCGAAAGAGTCATTGTGGGTCCCATGGGAGTTGAGAGCTGCTTAAAGTCTTCCCTGAGACAGATATCAGCTAAAAATGTATCATCTATCTTCTTTTTATCTCTAGTTGCACTTTATTTCCTGTGGTTATTAAATAACCTCACTGATCAACTAGCTGGCTTTCTTTGGTGCATTAAAAAAAAATATATTATTGGTTTCAGCAGCCTAGTAAAGCACTCCTTCATTGTAGTTATGAACCATCTGATTCCTGTTTGTGGGTAAAAAGTTCAATTTTTTTCATCTGTGATTATCCATTTGATTTTTCAGGTCATTTATCCAGAAATGTTGTGTGTCTTGAGGGGTGTCAAGGGGAGAAGGGGAAGACTTGCCTTTCTTTCCTGTCACTAACCACTCTCTCCTCAAATCTTGAGTACTTTTAATTTTTAGCACATATATATTCTGGATGGGATTTTCCAGGTGGTTCAGTGGTAAGGAATACAGGAGATTCAGGAGACTCAGGTTGATCCCTGGGTCGGGAAGATCCCCTGGAGGAAGAAACGGCAGTCCACTCCAACATTCTTGCCTTGGAAATCCCATGGAGAGAGGAGTCTGGTGGGCTACAGTCCATAGAGTTCCGAAGAGTCAGACACAACTGAGCAAATAAGCATGCGTGGATTTATATATTCTGGACATCCAGTAGATGTTTCTTTGAAGATAATATACATTATGGTATTTTATCAGCTACATACTTTTTTGTTGTTTGCTCATTTTACATATCTAATTTTATACTTTAATATCAAGATAAATTTCCCATGAAAATTACCATTTGAACCATTTTAAGTGAACAATTAAGTGGCTTTTAGTACATTCAAAATCTTCAGCCACTGGCAACGTCAAATTTCAGAGAGAGAGAGAGGGGTGGATGGGTGAGTAGGAATTAGGGAACTGGCTTACATAGCTGTGAAAGCTACAAAGTCTGATATTTCAGCCACATACTTTTAAAGCTCTACCTTTCAGCCTTTGCAGCAAGCTTGCCTGCTCTTTTACTAAATGGAATGGTTGCTAATGGATTTTATTGGTGTCTCTCCACACCCCGGAGTAGTTCTGACCTGCACAGCTCAGACATGTGTTCCCAATCTGTTCCCTGTGCCATGTTCTGGTCACTCAGCACAACCTGCTCCACCCAGTGCTTGATTTTCTCTCTCATGGACTCAACAGCCACCTCTCTGCGGAAATAGGCATTTGTCCCAAGGAGGCACCGCCGTCGGTCTTTGCCCTCGGTCTGTGGTTCTTCCCAGTCTCGCTTCCTGGAATCTTCCCATTGTCCACTGTCTCAGGGCCCAGATCAACCTAGCATAGTAACCTCATCAGGCACTGATTTCCCCATTTTAGTTTTGATGCTGTTTCTCCACTTCCATTTGTATAAAAGTTGGCTGCCATTTTTCTGCAGGTAAAAGTCAACCTTCCCACACAGCGTCTGCCTGGTCCAGAACACCCCTAACGTCTCAAAGCTCTAAGGCTCATCCTATCGCCATTGACCCATCTACACACAGAGGCTCAAAACTTCCTTCTCCTGAAATGACACTGGTCCCCATGAGGACACTGCCATGTTTCCCCACCCCCAAGCAATGTGCCCAGCACCACTCCATAGTCAGACCTCACTAACAACCTCTCAAAGTGTTCTTCTGCCTAGCTTCACATCTTATTCTTACAACAACACAATGAAGAAGATTGGAAAAAAAAAAGAGCAATATCTTCACTTAACAAGACAGGGAACTTCCTGGTGGTCCAGTGGTTAAGACTGCACGCTTCCAACGCAGGTGGCATGATCTCTATCCCTGGTCAAGGAACTAAGATTTCTGCATGCCACACAGCACAGCCGGCAAAACCAAATAAAACAGAAAAATGATTCAGCCCAGCTTCCTGTTTCCTTTACTTACCTCTTCAGGAGACATGGTATCCACTAAATCCGTTGAATTCTAGAGAAGAAAGACATAGGTCCAAGTTCCTGCCCTTTTCTTCCTCATAGAACCATAACCTCTTCTCCCTGGCCGGCCACCGATGCCTCTTTCCATCCCATTATCCCTTCCATATGATGAAGCTTCTCCTCCCTGGTGGGACCTCTTCCCTCCCACCTTAAGGGTCACGGGTTTCTCACTCCTCAAAGACAAGTTCCCTTTCCCAGACTCCCCCTTGCTGACTCCAACACATATTCTCTCACCTGGCTCATTTTCTTCTTTTTGGGGCGAGCTCTGCCTAGCAAGCAGTGAAGCAGGGACCGAAAGATGGAGGGTCTTGGACCTGAGAGGAGTGGTGAGTGGATGGAATTGGAGACAGAGCAATATCATCCTGGGAGGAAAGGGTTAGGGGCCCCAAGCGGTCCTGATACTTTGTCACAACAGGTCAGCATTTCTAGGTGCCTCACCTCCATAGGACCTCCCCTCTCCCACTCTAATCCAGCCCTTGCCCCCGCCCGCCGCCACCCCCCCCCCCCATCCTGGGAGGAAAGGGTTAGGGGCCCCAAGCGGTCCTGATACTTTGTCACAACAGGTCAGCATTTCTAGGTGCCTCACCTCCATAGGACCTCCCCTCTCCCACTCTAATCCAGCCCTTGCCCCCGCCCGCCGCCACCCCTCCCCCCCACTTTGGGACAGTAACATTGGACTCAAAGAACAGAAATCCCCTCCCACCATCCCCTGGCCTAATCCTTCCTCATAATAGCAGCCCTTAGGTTGAGGAGCACGCAGAGACAACCCACAAAGTGTGAGGCAAGGATGAGGTGCATGATGGGAGAATCTTTACCTGTAGACTCCAGTGCTTCCAGCTGCTGTTTGTGGCTGGGCAGGGGCCCGTTGGGCTCTTCGGGGGGCAGTGGATCAGTAGGAAGGGGGTGAGGAGGATGAAGAGGAGGCATCTGTAGAGAAAAGTAAAAATTCTCAGTCCTAGAGAAGAGGCTACCTTGTCCTGCCTGTACCAGCTGGTGTCCTGGGAAACCTATCTAACACCCTGTTCTTTCCAGTTCAGAAGTCCTCAAAGCTCTTTGGATTCTTGTGGCTCTAAAATTTGCAACCTCATCTCCTTCAGTCCCTGGATGCAGGGGCACTGATCTCTTAGACTTTGTCAATGATCAGCATCAATCCTCTCTCTTTCTGTTTTCCCTTTGCCCCATCTGTCCCGCTCCCCTATCCCCTGACCCTTCCCAGTCCGCTTACCTCGGGCTTCCCATAGAGATCCTCATCTTCATCTTCATCCACAAAGGCAAAGGACTCGGGTCGACCCTGGGGCCAGACACCAGAGAGTCCCACCCCCGCCGGCCGCACCTTCCCGTCGAAGGGCAGCTCAGACAGCTTCCTCGCCATGTCCTGGGCCAACCGCAGCCTCCGCTCAGGACACAGGTGACGTTGCAGGAGAGACTGCAGTTCTGACCGCTCCACGGAGCCCAGCAGGATCATTGAATCTGGGGGAGACCCAGGCTTGGCCTGAGGGCAGCTCGATCACCCCCTTGGCCCCTCTCTCCGCACGATGGAGTCAGGGATTCAGCCCAGCTCCCGACTCTTTTCAGCTCTTACCCTCTCTTCCTAAAAACTCATTTTCAAAGTCTTTCAGGATTGACCTCACTCAGTCCTTTTTATTTCACCCGTTTAGCACTTAGGGACCCAACTGAGAGCACATCATTGCTGTTTAGTCGCTCAGTCATGTCAGACTCTTTGGGACCCCATGGACTATAGCCCACCAGGCTCCCCTGTCCATGGGATTTCCCAGGCAAGAATAATGGAGTGGGTTGCTATTTCCTTCTCCGTGAGAGTATATTAACTGGTGCTAATTTGTACTTATTTTGATCCAGCCCTTACATAGACAGTTTGCAAACAGGTGAACTAGGCATTAAAATAGGTTCATCAACCCTGTCTCCAAAAGAAGACACATTAAAAGCCATTCACACTGAGATGGGACTATATTGGGCTGGTCAAAAAGTTTTTTGGGGTTTTCTGTACCATCTTATGTGCTGTGTACTATGCTTAGTCGCTCAGTTGTGTCCGACTCTTTGTGACCTCATGAACTGTAGCCTGCCAGGCTCCTCTGTCCATGGGAGTCTCCAGGTGAGAATACTGGAGTGGGATGCCAGGCCCTCCTCCAGGAGATCTTCCCAATCTAGGAATTGAACCCAGGCCTCCCGCATTGCAGGCGGATTCTTTACCATCTGAGCCACTAGGGAAGCCCGTATCATCTTATGGAAAAACCCAAATGAACATTTTGGTCAACCCAATACTTTGAAAAAAGGCTACAAGGATATCTGATGTTTAATCACTAAAATATTCTGGGTCCTTCCAGGCATAGACATAATGCCTCCTTTTCCAGGAAAAGTTCTTTTATATTTATTAGAATTCCGTTACTATCATTAACATTTTCATTGCGTTCTAAGGCCATAAGATTGTATGCGTGCTAAGTCACTTCAGACTCTTTGCAACTCTATGGACTGTAGCCTGCCAAGATCCTCTGTCCAAGGGATTTCCGAGGCAAGGATACTGGAGTGGGTTGCCATGCTCTCCTCCAGGGCACCTTCCTGACCAGGGATCAAACCCACATCTCTCGGATAGACCCCCATGTCTCTTATATCTCCTGCATTGGCAGGCAGGTTCTTTACCACTAGCACTATCTTAGAAGCCCAAGATTAAGGCAGTGTTAGTGAGATAAATCTTACTGTTGGGTCTTGTGCTGAGTGCTGTGCTAAGTCGCTTCAGTCCTGTCTGACTGTGAGATCCTAAGGACTGTAGCCTGCCAGGCTCTTCTGTCCATGGAATTCTCCAGACAAGAATAATGGAGTGGGTTGCCAACCCTCCTCCAGGGGTTTTTCTTGACCCAGGGATAGAACCTGCATCTCATATCTCCTGCATTGGCAGGCAGGTTCTTTACTACTGTTAAGAATTAGTCATTACTATTAAAACCCTGCAACCCATCAGTCATACTCCTGTTCCAATAAGGAGCCACTGCTTTAGAGGCCACTGAAAGGTATTTGGGATTTGGGAAAAATATTAAAACTAAGGTAATTTGGATATTCTAATCATCTGAAATTAGAACTAACATTTTAAATGGCTGCAAATGGCCCTATGATTCCATCACACTAATTCAAACATTAGACAACTATTTATTTAATATCTGGTAAATATCTATAAGGTAAATATCTGAGGGAGACAGATGTTATAGTCTCAGCCCTAAAAGGATACCGAATCTAGTGAGGAAGATAAGATATGGATATAGAAACCACAATAAGAAGTAATATGAAACAAGATTAAGTGTCAGAGGTGGGCAGAAAGGATGGTGAAGGAGGTGAAATCCTCCTTATCAAAGATGTTTACTCCTTTGCATGGAACATTCTCATCTGCTCCTTAAATTGGGTATTAAAGAACAGCTGTCATTTAGCTATGGGGCAAAGAGAGCCACCTCAGGGGGTGTAAGATTTACAGCTGAGCCTCATTATTCACAGATTCCCTATTTACGAATGCTTCCCTGATTGCTCAGTCAGTAAAGGATCCACCTACAATGCAGGAGACTCAGGTTCAATCCCTGGGTCAGGAAGATTCCCTGGAGAAGGAAATGGCAACCCACTCCAGTATTCTTGCCTGGAGAATCCCAGGGACAAAGGAATCTGGTAAGCTACAGCCTATGAGGTTGCAAGAACCAGACACAATTTAGCAACTAAACCCCTACCATTACCTCTTTGTGAATTCACCCACTGGCTCAAGTATATTTGTAACCCAAAATCAATACATGCTGTGCTTTCTCCATCATTCACAGGCACATGTAAAGCAGCAAAAGATCTGAGCTGCCCCACGCACATGTTCCCAGGGGAGTCTGAACAGAGTGATACACTGCCTTTTTTTTTTCTACCTTCGTATTATAAACAAGTGTTCCTTTCGTGATACGTTGAATGCCATGATTTTTGTATTTTTGTGTTTCATGATGGTGATTTTGTTGTTTACAATTGCCCCCAAGCAAGAAGGCTTTGATGTGGCTTATGGAGAAAATACATGTGTTAGATAAGCTTTATTTAGCCATGAGCTATCATGCTATTGGTTGTGGTGAGTTCCAAGTTAATGAATTAACAACAGATATTAAATAAGCTGTCTTTAAGGAGAAGCACAGGACGTCCTAGGTGGCACTATTGGTAAAGAACTCGCCTGCCAAAGCAGGAGACGTAAGAGACATGGGTTCAATCCCTGCGTCAGGAAGATCCCCTGGAGGAGGGCATAGCAACCCACTCCAGTACTCTTACCTGGAGAATCCCATGGACAGAGGAGCCTGGCGGGCTACAGTCTACAAGGTCACAAAGAGTCAGACATGACTGAAGCAACTTAGCACGCACGCAAGGAGAAACCCATTTAAGACAAGTGTGTGCTTCTTTGACTGCTGCTGCTGCTAAGTTGCTTCAGTCGTGTCCGACACTGTGCAACCCCATAGACAGCAGGCTCTGCCGTCCCTGGGATTCTCCAGACAAGAACACTGCAGTGGGTTGCCATTTCCTTCTCCAATGCATGAAAATGAAAAGTGAAAGTGAAGTTGCTCAGTTGTGTCCAACTCTTAGCGACCCCATGGACTGTAGCCTATCAGGCTCCTCTGTCCATGGGATTCTCCAGGCAAGAGTACTGGAGTGGGGTGCCATTGCCTTCTCTGGCTGCTTTGACTACTTGAAAAAAGTGTGACCAGAAGCTTGCAGGAACTTCACCTTGGATTTCAGGAACTTCACCTTGAATTTCCTTTGCGAGCAATGGTTCAGTGAAGTGAAAGTCGCTCAACTGTGTCCAGCTGTTTGTGACCCCATGGATTATAGTCCTTGGAATTCTCCATAGAGTACTGGAGTGGGTAGCCTTTCCCTTCTCCAGGGGATCTTCCCAATCCAGGGATCGAGCCCAGGTCTCACACATTGCAGGCAGATTCTTTGCTAGCTGAGCCACAAAGTTCATAATTACAATATCCCTAATTCAGTGTTCATGGCAAGTTTTTAGAACATAAGTACAAGGAATAATGAGAATCAGCTGTATTTCTTTCACTGGATTTTTAACTGTCTTCCTGTGCTTGTGCTTTCCCTTCCTTGAAGGTGATTAATCATGTTCACTAAGTTGGCTTAAAGCTCAACATTCAGAAGACGAAGATCATGGCATCTGGTCCCATCACTTCATGGGAAATGAATGGGGAAACAGTGGAAACAGTGTCAGACTTTATTTTTTTGGGCTCCAAAATCACTGCAGATGGTGACTGCAGCCATGAAATTAAAAGATGCTTACCTCATGCAAAGAGTTGACTCATTGGAAAAGACTCTGATGCTGGGAGGGATTGGGGGCAGGAGGAGAAGGGGACGACCGAGGATGAGATGGCTGGATGGTATCACGGACTCGATGGACCTGAGTCTGAGTGAACTCCGAGAGATAGTGATGAACAGGGAGGCCTGGCGTGCTGCGATTCATGGGATCGCAAAAAGTCGGACATGACTGAGCGACTGAACTGAACTGAACTGAACGGAAGGAGCAGAGGCCTTAGCAGAGGTCTGCAGCAGGGTGACCTGTAGACGGGGTGGCCCCTACAGACAGGTGCTCACCCCAGTACTGCCTGCACTTCTGTGGCGCCTTTGTTCAGGTCACTAGCCCAGGAATCTGCTTCCTTCCCTCCCACTGACCTTTCGATTCAACCAGTGGTAGAGTCTTGACTGTGGTGGTCTGGAGCAGGTTTCGCAACTCCCCGTATGTGCAGGAAGCTGAAACAAACTTCACATCCCGTACCATGATGTCCTCAACAAAGATTGTAAATTTGCTATGGAGGGAGAAAGCACCGGGGAGGTTAGCACCCCCCCCGTATGTGCCTGTCCCTTGAGGCCCCACTCCTCCCATGAGGTTTTCCCCATGCATTTGAGCACTCATAAAATTAGTAAGTACGCGGGAATGTAAAAATAAGTTAAAAAAAAAAAAGCAGTGCATCCAGACATCGACCCTAACCTCATTCTCAGTCTCAGAACCTCCCATCCCCACCCCATCAGATCTGAACTAATTCCAGCTGGTGCCCCTGACCTGAGCTGGTTCCAACCAAGGTCAGGCAAGTAGGGTAGCTTCTTGACCTGGATGATGCTGTCGTAAAGGGAGGGCTGCAGGCTCTGAGCCACCATGTTGGCCAAGATAACAGCCACCATCATGGGTAGGATGTGAGCAATCTGACCCGTTAGTTCGAAGCAAATCACGGCCGTGGAGACTGTATGGGACACCGCTCCAGTCAGCGCTGCTGCTCCTGGAACCGGACACAGACGTGCACCCTGCTTAGGGCCGTGGGCAGTGATGGGCGGGACCCGGGGGCAGAGGGGAGACGTGACCCCGGGCCGCGCCAGCACTCCTGAGATGACCCTGTGTCAAGTAGGGGCTAGAATGCTGAGCTCTTACAAAATCATTTTGACCTCATTCTACGACCTTTGGCAACTTAAAAAAATTTTGCGTGTCCAAATTTTCATTTATAAAATATAGTGATGTGCTATCTGTTCCTTGCTTTTAAACAATTGGATCACTCTTAACTGAGCATTTAAAAAAACCCATTTACAGCATTTTATTTTGGGCCTCGTGTTCTAATGCCAACAATTTATGAGCGGACTCAAAACCCAAGAATCGTGCTGTGGGCTTGGAGCAATGAGATCCTGATTCTATTTCTCAACGGTATGAGACAAACTTAATCCTTCTGGAACCCCATGCTCTCATCTCTAAGGTGAAAGGGGTCATTAGATAAGTTCTAAGGCCCTTGCAGGTCTAAAACATTACGATTCCATAAGCTCTTTGAAGATAGAATCTGTCTTACTTGTTTTTGGTTATGATTTCCCATCAGCCAAAGAGTCCCTAGTGCATTAACTTTATTTCTTGTTTAAACATGGGAAGATATGCTATAAAAAAAAGATGCTGAGGAAGCCATACATGAAAATAGAATAAGAAAAAGTCATAAAAGATAAAGATTGGGAGGAATGGTTTTACTGGCTAATGCGTGCAATATACTACAGAACATTAACATAGGATATATATATATCCAATATATAAGCGCATATATATATGGGCTTCCCAGGTAGCTCAGTGGTAAAGAATTTGCCTGCCAATGCAGGAACCACAGAATATATAGGTTTGATCCCTGGGTCAGAAAGACCCCCTAGAGGAGGGCATGGCAACCCACTCCAGTATTCTTGCCTGGTGAATCCTATGGACAGAGGAGCCTGGGGAGCTACAGTTCATAGGATCACAGAGAGTCGGACATGGCTGAAGTGACATAGCATGCATGCATGCTAAGGGAAATGTCTACCAGGGAGGCTGAAGGGATATCTGACAGGCATGAAGACAGGGAATAATAGCAGATGCAAGAAGTTTTTGTACAGAACTGTGATGGGGGACTAAGGTCACCATATGTTCTATAAAGCTGATTAGTTCTTCTATATCAAAGGGAAGGGTGGCCTTAGATGTCATGGGATTTTGGTAAAGAGGAGAGGGAAGGAGGAAGCATAACAATTCTAGGGAATATCCTGGTCATTTTGTTAGACATGGTTTTTGGGTGGAAGGGACTATACATATAATGGGAAAAGATAATCTCAGACTCTCAAAAGGTTAGACATCTCAGAAGTCATTTTAGAATAAAGAAACTAAAGTGCAGAAAGGCAGGTAATCTGCCCCATGATCATCCAGTGACAAGAGCTGGGGATGAGACCAGAGCCCACATTTCTTAGCTCTTAGTCATCTGCTCCTAAGTCTCGTCAACATGAGCACATCAGCGGGTAGGAGTACTCAAGCCAGGCACAAGCACTGTTCTTTCCACGATTCTTTGGAGAGAAAGAAAAAGCCCTTAGCAAACACTCAGAGGCAATCCTAGGTGTTCTCATCCTTATTATCTCATTTAATCCCTAAAATCCCTATTCTGTGTGAAGAAATAGGGAGGCTCAAAGATATTTAATGAGAGCTAATTAGAGTCAGAGCCAAGGGCTGATTATTTAAATAAAAGTTGAATTTAATAGCATTAAAGGAAGACCGTTATTGTATAGCTTGGAATGCAGATGTCATGGGATAGTCTGAGTGTGGGTGTCCGGGGTTACAGGAGGGTGGAATGTGTCTTACCAATAACTGCGTAGCCCCCAGGTAGGATCTTGTAGATGATGTCATCAAATAAGATACCATCTGGGAAAAGCATGGCCATGATCTCTCCTACTAGCCTTCCAAATGCAGCTCCTAGGGAGAGACCAAAGGAAGGAAGGGAATCAAGGTCTTTATCCTCCATTTTTTAAGAGCCAATGCCTTCTGGGGTGCTAAGACTGAACACAAGTCCCCAGCATTCCAGGCCTTTCCTTGTTTTCGCAGTACCCTACCCTGAACCACCAGTAAGGTCCCAGGCTTGTCATCAGAACTTACCAAGCACGAACACAGGCATGAAACCTCCGCAGGGTATGGGCATGGTGGTGGCCACGATGGACATCCAGAACTGGGGTAGAAAGAGGCGTCAGCGCACCCTCTAGACTGTCCAACACACACACACACACTCACACTCACAACCCCCTTCTTTCCTGCTTCTTGTTCCAAGAGGTACAGAAATTCTGGGAGAGCTAATCCCTCTGGAAGTCATCTTGTCTGTCACCTTCCCCCAGAACCAAAAAAAGCATGGAGCACTCAGGCTAAGATATCACCAAAGACAACATTATAAGAAGTTTCCTCCAGGCAGTTAACCCAAATCGCTCCTACTTAGAGTGACAAAATTTGCCTTTAGATAATCAAAACAAAAACTGGGGCCCCAGGGGACTCCTCTGTCACTGCCCCCAAAGGGTCCTAGCCCACTGTATCCTCTTAACCCCAAAAGGTCACCTCAGCAGAGCAACCTGAAGCTCTTGAACCTGGAGGATATCTTTTCCTGGCCAGACTGTTTCTGAAAAAGAGCTTCATTTCCAAGCGGCAGACACCTTCAAGTCATAGTGACTTACTGTGTGACTGACTGAGCTTCAGTAAAATCGCTTACAAAGCCATCTACATGGCAAACCTCACAAGGGAGCCTGGAGTGAAGACGGCCCTGCCTGAGCCATTTGCTTTAACATTTTCCTTTAACATCAAATCTCCTTCAACAAAGATCAGAAAATCAAATCTGCAAGAGCACATTGCGAGAGCCAGCTAAGCCAGCCAGTGTCATAGAAAAGAACTCTAAGGCCAAGATAGTATTCCAAAAGGAATCGGGATGATTTTAGCAAAAGTAATATGTATAATTGCTTTACGATGTTGTGTTGGTTTCTGCATGCAGTACATTTATTATTGTCTTTTGAGGTCAGCCCTGGCTCAAGGGAATCTCTCTAAGGTTCAGAAAATGAGAAACTTTATTTCTCATTAGTTTACAATAAAGTTGGTGCAGTTTTCAGTTGTACATATTTTTATCCTGGTAATTTGTTTTGACCCTTAGCTGCTGTCATCTTTTACCAAATTAGTTTGAGACCTTTTTCTAAGATTGGTTTACTTATTTTGGAAGTCATATGTAAACCTGTTGCTTAATTTATATATTATGTCACATATTTTTGTTTCTTTTACAGATATTTCAAAAGTTCAATCACGAGTCTTTTTCCCATTCTATTTCTCAGTTCTTTTGCCTACTCTGTTGTGAATATGGGCTTCCCTTGTGGCTCAGCTGGTAAAGAATCCATCTGCAATGTGGGAGACCTGGGTTCAATGCCTGAGTTGGGAAGATCCCCTGGAGAAGGGAAAGGCTACCCACTCCAGTATTCTGTCCTAGAGAATTTCATGGACTGTATAGCCCATGGGGTCACAAAGATGAAAAACTGCACCAACTTTATTGTAAACTAATGAGAAATAAAGTTTCTCATTTTCTGAACCTTAGAGAGATTCCCTTGAGCCAGGGCTGACCTCAGAAGACGATGATAAACGTACAGCAGAAATCAACACAACATTGTAAAGCAATTTGCCCACAATTAAAAATAAATTAAAAAAAAAAGAATGATAAAGGCTCTAAGAAGCCTTTGTCCCAGAAGCTCTGAGATCAGGCAAAATACATATTTGTCAGAAAGCACGTGTGCATGCTAAGTCCCTTCAGTCGTGTCCGACTCTTTGCCACCCTATAGACTATTGCCCTCTGCCCATGGGGTTCTCCAAGCAGGAATACCTGAATGAGTTGTCATTTCCTTCTATAACTGTCAGAACAGAACTGTTTAAAACAGCAAAGTTGAGAACAGCAGAGTTAGATATATAAATGAAGAGGGTTGCATATTGCAAATTCCTTGCGTGTGTAGCAAGAGTTCGCCTTGTCTCTGCCTTCTCTTAGTACCAGCACAGTACTCAGTAAATGCAGGTAGGATGTAGGTAGGTAGGAGGTAGGTAGGTAGGAGGTAGGAAGGTAAGTTAAGTAGACAGGAAGGAAGGAAAGAAAGAAGAGTTTGGTCAAACAGTATTCATACAAAGCAGAAAAGCTTCTCAGAGCTAATATTTGCTTAAAACACCCACCAGTAATGCTTGCAGAGGAACTTGTTTGAACTGTGATGAGCAGATACCACTGAAGACTACCCCATTGGACTGTCTGGAGACGAGTTCTAGATGCTGATAGTTTAAGCTTCTTAAGGGATCCTGACTCATAACATTTGGAGACCTCTTGAACTATTCTGTACTATCTCTTTGGAATAAATACATGAAAGCCATAAGGGATTTTGTAGGCTCAGGTTAATCTGAAAGCTCCAGTAATACAGATAATAGGTGGCCGATGGGTCTGATTTCAGGGGATGAACTTTAGATTATCCTCCAAGATACGCGTAAGAAGAGGCTCAGCATCACAGTACGCTGAAAGTTATCAACTCCTGCAGCACAGAGGTGGACACTTGAGACTAGCAAATTTTTTGAGTTGTTAGCACACGAAAGGGAAAATCCAGAAGCAGGGCAAGTGATCTGGAACACAAATTACTCCCAAGATTTCAAGCCCCCAGTTCCAGAGAAGTGGGAAACTAGAGACCCCTTGGCACAGATTGTGTTTTATTTAGATGCTTCACAAGGAGGAAGCACAGGATTAGGCTCAAGAATTCTCCAGAGCCTCGGGCTGTACTGAGAACTCAATGATACTAGCTAATAACGTTAGACTCATTAAAAAGGAAATGGAGATGTTGTAATCATATTCATGCTCATTAGAGACACACCAGACTCACAACAAGATGATAACTTTCCATGTCTTAAAATTGAGGAGATGGAAGTTCCCTTCATCAGTGTTACAAAAGAGCTGAATTGAGAATCCTATCTGTGAACAAGGATACTGCCAGAAGACCACATGGGCTAAATTTCAAATTAGACTGGAAAAATAGTTCTAGTCAATTTTATGTTTTAATGTGACTAGGTACCTTTACTGTCCACATTTTGGAAATAAAAAGGGTATGGTTATATGTCCAGTGATAGGAAAGTAAAGATACTGGAAGCAGTGATAACTAGGTAATATAGATTTATAGCAGCGGATTGTTTTATATTTAAAATATTATAGAATAGTACAGGCCGGCTGCAAACTGTTGGGCCTGAAATATAGCCCAAGAAATGTGAGTTTCTTTTCTTTAAAAAAAAATTATCTATTTATTGGCTGTGCTGGGTCTTGTTGCTGCTCAGGATTTTCACTAGCTGTGGCAAGCGAGGGCTACTCTCTAGCTGTGAGGCACGCGCTTCTCTTCTCTCACTGTGGAGTACAGGTTCCAGGGCACCCGGACTTGCGCAGCTGTAGCTCCCGGGCTCGAGAGCACAGGCCCAATAGTAGTGGTACATGGGTCTATCTGCTCCGTGGCATGTGGGATCTTTCCAGAGCAGGGATCAAACTCGTGTCTCCAGCATTGGCAGGTGGATTCTTTATCACTGAGCTGCCAGGGAAGCCCTGAGTTTCTTTTTTTGATTCTCTTATATGTAGACATTAATGAGGATGTAATTAAGTAAGAAATTAGTGAGTGACATACAGCTTAGTCCTTCTATATAATCCAAGTAGGTTTCTCAGAATAAACCTCAGTCTGCAAAGTGGGATCCAGAGATAGGCTTGGGAATCTGGGGAAATGAGGCAAGGCGTGAAGGAGATGTTGAAAATATATACAGAATTTTGTTTCTCCCCAAATTTTCAAACGCTTAATGTTTCAAAAATATATATGATCCCAAAGAAGCAGTTCAGCCTAGAGGAGTATCACAAAAACAGAATTATTATTATTGAACAATAAATTCTGAGATGCCATCAAAACTTGGACTTGGTTACTACAGATGGGTTTGTATGCTCAACAGCTAATTACAAAGAGCTGGGGTTTATAAATTAGAGAAGATAAACTCCATAATGAAAAATCATATCCCTAGAAAGACACTGAGAACTTTTATGATAAAGAAAATATCAAATCTATTGAAGGAAGAAATGAAAATGACCTAATTAATAAAGTGGGTGTGCAAAATATGGAAAGCACAGGCCCAATTAGCCCATGTGGAATGGAATCGGAAACAGAATGTATAAATTCAGCTCCCAGAAGCCCACAGCAAATCCCGAAAGCGTAGTGACAGAGCTGGAACCTGGTATGTCAAGCACTTGGTATCCTAATCATAAGACCATTGACAAGCACATTAAATGAGCAGCAAAAAACCAAGAAGAAATTTTTAAATAACTTTTTCCAACCACAAGCATTAGATACGCCAAAGATCAATAATCAAGTATCACATATTTGGCACACAGTAGGTGCATTAGAATACTGATTGAATAAATGGATGGAAGAACCCACTATGGCTATTACAATGTAACTTAGTGACTCATATCCTATGGAAATAGAGTTTCACAGTAAGTATCAAGTATAAGTTTCATACTGCAATTAGACAGTAGCCCCACTCGCTGCAACTAGAGAAACCCCACGTGCAGCAACAAAGACCCAGCGCAACCAAAAATAATTAATTTTTTAAAAAAGATTCTCTTTAAAAAAGAATAACTTAATAGACATGAAAGTTCAGTGTGGACAGAACTCTCTGACTTTGGTAAATTATATGGGAATGAAGAACCGAAGAACTGCCTTTTGCAGGTGAATTCTTAATAGGCAAGGTATCCAGTGATAACACCAACCAGAACACTCCTTATGCATGATTCTGAACATCTAGATGCCTCTTGCTTTATTGTGTATATTTTATTTTAAACATATCAACTTTTGTGGATTCATCTAAAGTCTGCCCCCAAAGTACTGTCAAACTCACTAAAATGTATGTAAAAAATTGTCCTATAGACTAAAATAGAATCGTCAGTTGGATTTGTTAAAAAAAAAAATCAAATGAAAACTCTAATATATAGAGGAAAATCATGGGCTATTCAGACAAGGTTTAGTCGCTAAGTCATGTCTGACTCTTGTGGTCCCATGGGCTGGACCTCTGTCCATGGGACTCTCCAGGTGAGAATACTGGGGTGGGTTGCCATTTTCTCCTCTAAATATATACAGGAAAATCAAGGGCTATTCAGACAAGACATACTATTAATAATGAGGCAATCATCAAAAAGAGAAAAAGATAAACAGCAATTATAACAGATGCCACAACCAGGGGTGGAAATAAAAATAACCTTGTACAAGGCAGTAACTGAAAAGTCTATAACCATGTGATCCTTGATGGGAAGATATGAGAAAGAACCAATGTAAGTAAAAGAGATCAGCTTTTGTTTCCTAGCTGAAGTTAGAAGAAAATGGTTTAAGAATAGCAAAATCCTCACAGCCTCGCTACCTCAATAAAGAGAATAATAATACTGTAAAAATTATTTATAGTCACTAATAAAATGGATTTAAATATTTTATGTCTTTTGTAATCCTAGAGAAGAGATTATCCACCAGACTGGGAGAAAAATGGATATGCAAATTATCTGAAAATGGATAATCAGATGCTGGAGATGAAGTACCTAATTATCTAATATGTGGAGAGATCTGGTTAATTTATCTGAGGTCTTCATACAGTTATTGTATTGCTTAAGCTCTGTCTTGTCCCTATTTACTCAGTGGCTGCAATGTCTCAGTAATTTACCAAGTGGAACCTTTAGAAGGATTATAATAATTATGACATCACGAAGTTGACATGAATGGAACATTAACCCAGATATTGGTTCGGTTTTCTAGATGAGCAACTTATTACTACTTAGGCTCTGATTTCCAAGTTGTTTCTTTTTAGGTTGGACAAAGACCAGGCCAAGTTTTACCCTTCCCTACCTTATGCAAAGGGGCTTCCCTAGTGGCTCAGACAGTAAAGGGTTTCCCAGGTGGCGCTAGTGGTAAAGAATCTGCCTACCAGTGCAGGAGACTACAGATGCGGAGAAGGAAATGGCAACCCACTCCAGAACTCTTGCCTGGAAAATCCCACGGGCAGAGGAGCCTGGTGGGCTACAGCCATGGAATCGCAAAGAGTCAGATACAAAGGAGCACGCACACACACCCTTTAGGCAAACCCTGGTTCCTAGGCTGAAAGCAGAAGCTCAGGGAGCAGGGGTGTAGGAAGAGGTACCTTCATGATGAAGAAGAGGAGGAGGACGATAATAACACTGGCTTTGGGGTGGATCCACACAGCTGACCGGCCCAGGCTCTCGGGGTCCCCGATATGTTTTACCCACGTATTGTTGTCAAACAGGGTACTGATGGCTTCCCGGGGCATCAGCTGTGAGAGGAGGAAGCAAAAGGGAGCAGTTCTCCAGGGATGTTCGGTACTTCCATTTTTTAAAAGAGAACCGATTCCCCGGTCTCATTTTTCATGGGTCCCTTTCCGCTTTTTTCTCAGGGAGAGATGCCATCCGTGGGCAAAAGCATGTATGCTCAGAAGCCTGAGGGTCACCTGCGCTGTTTCCTCTTTTCCACGTGGCCTCATCCTGGTTTAGTCTCAGTCACGTGCTCAGTGACCTGGCCCCCCCACCCTCAAAGGTCACCCTTGGAGCTGACCTCTCCGGCCATGAACTGCCCTATTCCTGGTGGAAAGGTGAAGGAGGCGATGACAAACGTGACGATTCCAGGATAGAGCAGGCGGCTGGAAAAGAAGCAGGATTAATTACTTAGAATTAATCCTCATCCTAATTTGGCCAACCCACAGTGGATGCCACACCCTGGAAATCTGAAGCTTCCTGGCGTTCCCCTGTGGTCTCAGGCCATTAGACGGAGCACTCTCTCCACCAATAAGCAATCTTTAAAGGGGAAACCACGCCGCTCGTCCCTAGTAGGGTATCCGGGCTTCTATATTTTATCACAAGCCACCAAAAGGCATTTAACGCCTTCCACCAAGATTAAAAGGGAGGAACTCTTGGAGAAACCAGAGAGTAAACGGGTAGGGCGGTGACTCACTGCTTAGCCAGAAACTGGCTGAGGACCTTGTGCTTTCGGACACCAAGCATGACTTGGCGATGCAGATACACAAACACAGCTCCCAGGAACCCACAGCAAATCCTGAGGGTGCAAGCCACACAGAAATGAAACCCTCATCCCGCGGCCCTGGCCACTGCAGGGAAGCAAATACCAGGCGTCCACCTGCCCTTTCTACCCACTCCCCTCCCCCGACAGTTTCCACCTTACCCATGCCCACGCCAACTTCCCAGCTTGGGTCCTTTCCAATCCAAAGCTTTGCCCCAGCCCTGCCCCTCCCCCACTCCCAGAGCAGCCACTGACCCGATAATCGCAAAGGCTGGGAGTTCCTGCAGGTCAAAGGGGAAGTCCATACGGAAATTGGTTCTGAAGAGGGCTGTGATGGTGACTACAGGATGGAAAGGCCAAGGTCATGGTAGGAGTGTCACAGAAGCCATCGAGAAGGACCCAAGTTCATCAGCCTCAAGGATTAAAGCTTCCTCCAAACCTACTGTCCCCGCTTCTATTTCTTTTTCCTAACACTGCTGGCAGAAACGGGCTTCGTTTGTGGCTCAGCAGTAAAGAACCCGCCTGCCAAGGCAGGAGATGCAGATTCGATGCCTAGATCAGGAAGATCCCCAGGAGAAGGAAATGGCAGCCCACTCCAGTATTCTTGCCTGGAAAATTCCATGGACAGAGGAGCCTGGCGGGCTACAGCCCATGCGGTCGCAGAAGAGTCAGACACGACTTAGCGACTAAACAACAACCCTACTCCACGACCTGTACCTTTGCCCTCTATATACCCTTGGGCCTTGGTCCCACTTCCCAAATGAAGCTTCCCATGTTACCAGCATCCTTGTTCCACACGGCCAGCACTCGGAAAACAAAGGCGCTGAACGTGGCTGCAAAGAACCCTCGCCAGTAGTTCCTCACAGCGAAGTAGGTGGAGGTGACCTCGATGCTAAACAGCACTCCTACGGGGCAAGGAAGTCAGGTCAGGCGCAGGCCAGGGGTGAGGTTCTCTCCCACACCCCCACCCCGGGGACCCCAGGAGCTTTGGCTCCTTGAGCCACAAGAGGGGAGCAGTAGTGGGAACGGATGGTCTCTTGGAATGTGCCAAGTTCTAAATCGTATACCTGCCCGTGCTCGCACTTTTTGCAGACCAGAGAGATGGCTCAACAAGACACAGAGAAGATGGGAAACGAGGGCGGTTTAACCCACAACACATGATGGTTGTGCCTGCTCCACCCCTTTGAAATCAGGGCTGGGTGGAATTCACGGTTGTCTGATATCCACAGGGATCTGAAAATTCTCTACAGAAAAGTTACAAGGGGGAAAGCTTCCAGAGTGAGTGTTCATCAGAGCACGCAGCAGAGCTCAAGATTTACCCCATAACGCCCCCACCCCTGCAATCTCTCCTCCCTTCTCCCATGCGTCATGTACCCTGCAACTTTTAGGGAAGAAACAAGAAAAATAAAAAGGAAGGGACTTTGTAAGAGCTGACAGTACTCAGTATTCCAAGAGAGGATTCATTAATATTTTTTTCTAAGTAAAATGTGAAAAACCTGACTTAAAAGGACCAGATCCAGGGGGAGGAAAACAAGAAGCTCAAAGAAGTTACAAACCATTATGCTCAAGAAAGGAGGGTGAGGTAGGAGGCAAGCTAATTCAGAGTCCTAAGTTGCCCTGTTTCTGAGAGCAGATGCTGGAGCAGAAATGAGAAGGTAAATAAAAAGAAAAATAGCAAGAGCTGGTGGAAACAAAGGAAGGAAGCTAACAAGGGCATAAAAGACTCAAGAGATGCAAAGAAAATAATCTTTACACATACCACGAATCGGGAAGAAGACTGTGATTAGATGCAAAGTGGAAACTGACAACAGAATTACCTAACATCTGGCTAAGCCTCATCTTTATCAGAGCTGAAGAAGGGAAACAACAAATGCAGCCTATAACTGCCTGAGTGGAAAGAGCCCTGGCCCCCAGGAAAGCCTGTGAACTAGGTCAGGTTCCTGTCCCTTGCTCTCTGTGGCTACTGGTCGGCCAAGAACCAACCCCCCCACCCCCCACCCACCATGCCACCTGCTTCCCATTTCTGGTGGCCTCTCACATCCGAGCCATTTTCTTCCCCCGGTTCTAGATTCCAAAAGTCATGTCTCTTGCTTTCTCAGGACTCCAGCCCTTTCTGCTGCAAGCGACAGTCAATGGCGATAGGAAGCCATTTATGCCACAGCGAGGGTGGCCTAACGGTTGCTCCCGTGTGGAACAGCTGCTGCACTTGGGCAGAGGATACCTTGTGGTTCCCCTTCTCTGGGAGCCAGTCCCCCGTCTCTGGGATCCCCAGTCCCCCTCTGCAGGTAAAAACAGTCTGTCCCTTCTCTTGTTTTCTGGGAATTTGGGGCATCAGAGCACGTGTTAGCACTTTCAGAGGCAGTTCTCTATTTACATCTCTGAGGTCCCCCTGGGACTGAAGGTTCTTTTGGATTCCCAACACCTAACACCTATGTGCCTGGTACCTCATCAGGCTTCAAAGCTTTGTCCTATGGATGAGAGGAGAGGAGAGAGGAAGGGAGGGGAAGGAGGGGAGATGGGGAACAGGGGAAGGAAGAAAAAGAGCAAGGGATCATAGATGGGTGGAATTTCAGAAAACAGGGACTCTGAGGGACAGCCCTTTGCCAACCACTCCTGGCCCGGCCCTGCCCCCAAATCTCATCAGGTTCGGCAGCTGCTGTCTTGGCCTAAAAGGAGGATTTGGGGAGTCGAGGGTGGGGGGCGTCAGGCAGAACAAACTGCTCCTTTTCTTCACCAGTAACAAAGAGTCGGAGACGACTGAGCAACTGCACTGAACCGAACGAAACCAAAGTTGGCTCTGATTTGTCGAAATGTAAACTATCCAATTTACGAATATTTGACGACCAGCTTTTGAAATCCTAGGCTAGATTTCCCTTCCCGAGTTCTGGGACACGTTCTGTAACAGTCTGTCACTGTGTACTTCGGAACGAGAGTGAATTTTCATATTTGCCTGAGCCAAACAGAAAATGTGCCGCTGAAAGGAAACAAAGCATCAGAAAACACAAACAGCACTTGGAAACTCTGGGCTCCTAGGTTCCGCAACGTCGCGCTCTCTCCCACCCTGGAGGCTCCTCTCTGTCTCCTCCTCTGGCGCCACGGGCCTTGGTCTCTGACTCTTGCGACTCGTAGACCCACTTTTTCAACTTCATTTATGCCGATGGCTTTAACTACCACCCCCATGCTAACCGATGGGCTGACAAAGCCATGCTTTCAGCTCAGTTCCTGGACTCCAGACTCAGCAAGCCAGCTGCCTATTTGACGTCACTTGGAGATGTCGCAGGAACTTCAAACTCAATGTATTCAAAGCAAAATTTATCAACTCTCTTAGACCTGTTTCACTTCCTATATTCCCTATCTTGCTTGCAACACCACGATCCACCGCATGTTCCTCCTTATAAAACTGAAAGTTAGCCTAGATTCCTCCTTTCTTATCTTTCATAACCTTGCATAAATCAGTCACCAGGTCCCATTCATTTTCTTTTCTATCACCCTTATATATCATCCTGTTCTCTATCTCCTCTGCCTCTGCCCAGTTCAGTCTCTCACCATCTAGCATCATCAGGACTATGACAATAGTCTTCTTGTTAATCCTGGATAAATCCTGTTAATCCTCAGGCCAGTTCTGTCTGGCCAAAGCTGGCCATGTCACTATCTTGTTTGAAACTCTTCCCCGACTCCCCTTCATCCACGACAGCATTTCCCAAAGTCAGTTCCATGAGATACTACGAGTTCCCTAAAGAGGGTCCTTGCAAAAAGGATTCTGCCGGACATACTGTCTTTGAGCCACATGTGGGATATTCACAGGGCATGTCAGTGTAGTGAACGTTCTGAGAACTCTTCCTGTTTAAAAAACTATCTATTCAACACAGTATTTTCCAACCTATCTGATCTTGGAACACTGTTTACATGTTATGTCTACTAACACCATGAATTGTGTTCTGTACAACACATTCAGGCAAACTCTAGCCTAGAGAATGAAACTGACATTCTTGAGCATTTCCTACGATGACCTTCATGAATCACCCCCCAGGTACCTGTCCAGACTCATTTCCTGTCATTTCTTCCCCTGTGTCCTCTAGCAATGCTCATGTATTGACATTCTATTCCTGTATGTCTTGACTGTGCAATGCTGTTTCTTCTCTCCAGAATATTCTTTGCACTTTGCCCAGGCTGCCACTGGGATGCTTCTCTGAGTGGGCTGTGATGGTCTGCTGGCCTTCCTGTCTACCCTTTCTGCTGTGGGTACCTGCAAGCATAGTAACTGGCACAGCACCCAGAGGTGCTATCTCTGCTCACGGCAGAGGGCATATATGGAGTTGTTTTAGCCAAATGTTGCAGTAGATTTCATCAGTGCAAGGCATTAAGAGCTGACTACAGAGTGAATAAATTACTCTAATACTTTTTTTTTCTTTTAGAATTAATCCATATTTGTAAAATATAGCTATCAAATAAGGTTATCTGCAAGTTCATTTAATATTTGCCACTTACTACAAACATCCTAAAAACAAAACATTTTAACTTTTCAATGCTTAACATTTTATGTCAACTTATGTCAAGAGCCATGTTTTATCTGTAACTTAACTATTTGCCTCTCCCAGTGTCTAGACAGGATCATGAAGAACCTTCCTCATTCATCCCAGAAGTTCTAGTTTTATGCAAAAATAAATAAATAAATAAATAAATTCATATTCTCTTCACTTTAAAAGAATCTGGATTAAAAACAAAACAACAAAAAATGCTACCCTTCTAAAAGTGTTCTTCAGACCTTCTGGATTCGTAAGGCAAAAGACTCAATAAAGGTGAGAGTGGGTATAAATGCAAGTGTGAATACGTGAAGAAATCCCAACAGGCAAGCCTTCCCTGCTGGGGACACTGATTTTAATGACAAGAGCTGACCACAGTAGTGCAAACAGGATGCCAGCCACCTCGTTGGCCAACCTATCTCCCTTATGCTGTGTGCATTGCTTTAGCATCAGTCCAAGTGAGCATGGTACATTTTCATTAACTGTTAATGTTTATCCATGCATTATTCCTGAGCCAAGTCATCTTGGTTTCCTGAAGACTCTTCTATGAAAGGACTGATTACATTTTCATAATTGAAAGATCCCTCTAACAGCTGGTGCATTTATGAAGCAGATGCCTTTCCTGCAATTCTGCTTCTCCAACTGTTAACATGGTATCTTTTTTTATCACCAATGAATCCAACCAGTGATCTATATAATCCTTGCTCTGTTAATCTGGTTACAACTGTTACCAATGAGTAAATAAACAGATACAGCAGCTGTCTCTGACCATGCACACTTGTTAGTCATCCAGGACAAGGAAAAGTCTGAAAAGTTGCCCTTTGTCTAACATTAGTAGAAAGAGCTAAACTCAACTTTACATTGTGATCAAGGAAAAACGGGACTTTAATTCTCATCCGTAGTCCTCATCTAAAGCTGACCATTGGCACTTCCTTGGTGATTCAGTGGTTTAGACTCTGCACTGCCAATGCAGGGGGCCGGGTTCAATTCCTGGTCTGAGAACTAAGATCCTGCATGCTGTGCAGCATGCCCAAAATAAAAATAAAGCTGACTATTCATCTAAACGTCTTTCCAGGTGGTGCTAGTGGTAAAGAAACTGCCTGCCAATGCAAGAAATGCAGGAGATACAGGTTCCATCCTTGCGTTCCATCCTTGGGTTGGGAAGATCCCCTGGAGGAGGAAATGGCAACCCATGCTAGTATTCTTGCTGGAAAATCCTATGGACAAAGGAGCCTGGCAGGCCACAGTCCATGGGGTTGCAAAGAGTTGGATACAACTGAGCACACACACACATTAACCTAAATAAGGTCCACTTAAACTCCCAAGAAAGGCAATGCCAAAAATGCTCAAACTCCCAAGAAAGGCAATGCCAAAGAAGCTCAAACTCCCAAGAAAGGCAATGCCAAAGAATGCTCAAACTACCATACAACTGCACTCATCTCACATGCTAGCAAAGTGATGCTCAAAATTCTCCAAGCCAGGCTTCAACAGTTCTTGAACTTACACATGTTCAAGCTGGATTTAGGAAAGGCAGAGGAACCAGAGATCAAATTGCCAACATCCATTCGATCATAGAAAAAGCAAGAGAGTTCCAGAAAAACATTTACTTCTGCTTTATTGACTACGCCAAAGCCTTTGACTGTGTGGATCACAATAAACTGTGGGAAATTCTTCAAGAGATGGGGATACCAGACCACCTGACCTGTCTTCTGAGAAATCTGTATGCAGATCAGGACACAACTTAGAACTGGACATGGAACAACAGACTGGTTCCAAATCAGGAAAGGAGTATGTCAACTCAAGGCTGTATATTGTCACCCTGCTTATTTAACTTATATGTAGAGTTCATCATGAGAAATGCTGGACTGGAAGAAACACAAGCTGGAATCAAGATTGCTGGGAGAAATATCAATAACCTCAGATATGCAGATGACACCACCCTTATGGCAGAAAGAGAAGAGGAACTAAAATGTCTCTTGATGAAAGTGAAAGTGGAGAGTGAAAAAGTTGGCTTAAAACTCAACATTCAGAAAACTAAGATCATGGCATCTGGTCCCATCACTTCATGGCAAATAGATGGGTAAACAGTGGCTGACTTTATTTTTTGGGCTCCAAAATCACTGCAGATGGTGACTGCAGCCATGAAATGAAAAGATACTTGCTCCTTGGAAGAAAAGCTATGACCAACCTAAACAGCATATTAAAAAGCAGAGACATTACTTTGCCAACAAAGGTCCATCTAGTCAAAGCTATAGTTTTTCCAGTAGTCATGTACGAATGTGAGTTGGACTATAAAGAAAGCTGAGTGCCGAAAATTTGATGCTTTTGAACTGATGTGTTGGGCAAGACTCCCGAGAGTCCCTTGGACAGCAAGGAGATCCAACCACTCTATCCTAAAGGAAATCAGTCCTGAATATTCATTGGAAGGACTGATGCTGAAGCTGAAATTCCAATACTTTGGCCACCTGATGCGAAGAACTGACTCATTTGAAAAGTCCCTGATGCTGGTAAAGATTGAAAGTGGGAGAAGGGGATGACAGAGGATGAGATGGTTGGATGGCATCACCAACTCTATGGACATGAGTTTAAGTAAGCTCCAGGAATTGGTGATGGATAGGGAGGCCTGGAGTGCTGCTGTCCATGGGGTCGCAAAGAGTTGGACACAACTGTGCGACTGAATTGAACTGAAACTCCCATGCCCTTAACAACATACAAGCAAAGGTAAGTCTTCTTTTGGAGAAGAAAACACATACAAATGTCAACTATATAGAGATGCCAATTACACTTCAATTTAAAAAATGACAACAAAAAAATGAATGATTAAAGAGCAAAAAAGTAAAAAAAATATGTACACAGAAGTCCCCTGTTAGAGGATGTAATAAGTGAAGGGCAAAAATATCCAACAATACGAAAGTCTGTCTAGCTTCCTGGGTGGCACAGTGGTAAAGAATCGGCCTGTCCATTCAGGAGACACAAGAGACGTGGGTGGATTCAGTCCCTGGGTCCAGAAGAGCCTGGAGGAGGAAATGGCAATGGAACCCATGCCAGTCTTCCTGCCTGGGAAATCCCACGGACAGAGGAGCCTGGAGGGCTACAGTCCATGGGGTTGCAAAGAGTCGGACACAAGTGAGCACTCAGAAACACAATATAAGTAGGGGTCCCACAGAGGCCACCTCGGTTTTCCTTCCTGGTTTTCCCACTTACTAACAGCAAGTCACTTACTCTCTCTCTTTAATATCAGCCTCATACAGCTCTGGGCAGGAAGGGATGCAAAGTCTTCAGAACACTGCCTGCACATAGTAAATGCTCACTAAAAGCTATCTGGCTTTACCCTTCTTTAAACTGGTAATACCCAGACTTGGGGATGCTGGCAGTAACCATTTTGGGAGCAAGAACAGGCAAGTGCACTGATGCAGGAGGGGATACATCACTTGCCTCCAAGAGGTGTCCCAAAACAGCAGCCGACTCCCACAGCACAGCCCACCGTCAGCATGTCAGTGTAATAGTATGGCTGCTACTAGGGGACAGACAGAGGGGGAGAGGCAGACAGAGGGGGAGAGACAGACAGAGGGGGAGAGACAGACAGAGGGGAGAGACAGACAGAGGGGAGAGACAGACAGAGGGGGAGAGGCAGACAGAGGGGGAGAGACAGACAGAGGGGGAGAGACAGACAGGGGGAGAGGCAGACAGGGGGAGAGGCAGACAGAGGGGGGGGACAGACAGAGGGGGAGAAACAGACAGAGGGAGAGGCAGACAGGGGGAGAGGCAGACAGAGGGGGAGAGGCAGACAGGGGGAGAGAGACAGACAGAGGGGGAGAGGCAGACAGAGGAGGAGAGGCAGACAGAGGGGGAGAGACAGACAGGGGGCGAGAGGCAGGGAGGGGAAGACGGGCAGGAAAGGAAGGAGAACAGGCAAGGAGGGGGGACAGAGAAGGAGAGACTTGAGTCACACGGAATCCATCACAGGGGCCCCATCTCCCCAGTTCCATCCCAGGCCAAGAGAAACTGTTAGTTTGGCAAACAGGAATTGATCTCATAGCGCAAAGCCAAACATAGAAAATGAACCGGTTAGGTAAATTTACAGAAGGCAGGTAAGCCTAAATGGTCACCAGAGCCTTGGGCTGGGGACAATCGGTGCCAAAAGTATTAACAGGAAAGGGCTTTTGCAAATGGCAAGAAAGAGCCAGCAGCTTCTAAAAGAACACACAGCTCTCTGGTTTAAGAAAGTGAATGATTCGGGATGTGATTCGGCATCACTCCCTGAAAGACCCACCCCCATCCCCCTTCCGAGAGCAGCCCCCCACACCACCCCACGAGACGCGGGGTGGAGGACCAGGAATGACAAAGGGACGGGGCGGCCCCCAGGGAGTCGCGGAGGGTCGCTGACACGGGGGCTGGCGGAGGAGCGGACCAAGTGCGACCTCCCCCAACCCCGAGGCAGGGCCCGGACCCGGAGAGAGGGCGTCAAGGGATCAGCAAGGGCTTAAACAGCGGCACCGTCTGGCTGGAAGAGGCGGGCCGGGGGCACGTGGATGCAGGCTGCGGGAGCGGGGGTTAGCGCAGTGCCCGGCTCAGCATCTCGGCCAAGGCAGCCCAGCCCCACCTCCTTTGCCCTTCTCAGCCTTACCTCATACACCCCGCAGAACACCGACATGAATTTGCTGAGGATGGCCGCGCAGATGCTGGCAATGTGAACAAAAGGGCCCTGGGAGAGAGGAGGGGGACGAGGGGTCAGGGGCTGGGGTCGGGTGGGGGGGCCTGGTGACATTCTTGGACAGACATCGGTTGCTGCGGACACTGTACCAGGGGCTAGAAATACAGCTAAGATAGAAGTTATGCCTTCACAGAGGATCAACCCAGGGAGGAAGGGAGGTGATGCCTAGCACATTATCATTTCAGAAAATTCTAGAGGCTGTGAAGAAACTGACTAGTCAAAACTATGGCTTTTCCAGTAGTCATGTATGGATGTGACAGTTGGGCATAAAGAAGGCTGAGTGCTGAAGAATTGATGCTTTCGAACTGGTGCTGGAGAAGACTCTGGAGAGCCCGCTGCACTGCAAGGAGATCCAACCAGTCCATCCTAAAGGAAATCAGTCCTGAATATTCATTGGAAGGACTGAGGCTGAAGCTGAAGCTCCAATACGTTGGCCACCTGAAGTGAAGAACTGACTCATTGGTAAAGACCCTGATGCTGGGAAAGATTGAAGGCAGGAGAAGGGGACGACAGAGGATGAGATAGTTGGATGGCATCACCGACTCAATGGACATGAGTTTGAGCAAACTCTGGGAGATAGGGAAGGACAGGAAAGCCTGGCGTGTTGCAATCCATGGGGTCGCAAAGAGTCAGACACAACTGAGTGGCTGAACACCAGAAGAGAGAGAGGAAAGACAAGGGTGGGGTGGGGAAGGTCACAGCTGAGTAGGGCCTTGATGGACATGAAGGCAGAAGCCGTGGGGTTCTCAGTAGAAGAATGTTTCAGGCTGAGGGCACAGCAAGTACAAGAACCTGGAGGGGGGCAGACTTGGTGACTGAGTGGCAGAAACTGCCTTGTCATTCCAGCACCGGGAAGGAGGAGTAGCCTCGGAGGACAGAGAGGAGCCTAATCACCACAGGCTCTGGGAAATAAGTTTGGACTTCATTTTGAAAGGAATGGAGGGACTTCTTGGGGTGGTCCAGTGGTTAAGACCTTGCACTTCCACCACAGCAGGTGTAGGATCGATCCCTGGTCAGGGAACCAAGATTCCACATGTCGAATGGCCAAAAGACAAAAAAAAAAGTGAAAAGTTCTTTGAAGTTCCTAGCAGCAGCAGCAGCAACCAGAGAGCAGTTATTTCTGATACCATTTCTAAAAGATAACTCTGGTTGCAGCAGGGCAAGAAGTTACATGTAACTTCTTACAAGGTTACAAGTAACCTTGAAAAGAAAGCACAGCCTCTTTTGGGTCTCAGTTTTCACAGGGTTTGTCTGGACTGTCTCTAAGGCAGTGGTTCTCAGCTGGGAGAGATTCTGCCCCCAGGGGACATCTGGTGCTGTCTGGAGACTTTCTGATTGTTACAATGCCGGGCTGCAGGGCTGCTGCTGGCTTGCAGGAGGGACAGGCCCGGGAGGTTGCTAATCCTACAAATGCACAGAACGGCCTCCTAGAACCAAGAATGACTCAGCCCCAGATGCCAGTAGTGATTGCCCCAAAGGTGACTCTGCTCTAAGCTACTCCCAGCTCTGATGTTTTTTGTCATTGTGCCCCAGGGCGAGGACCTTCCCTGTTCCCCTAGGAATCCCTATGGTCCCAACCTCCCCTCCCCCACCGGCTCCCTCTAGACTCTGTGGCGCCCTCTGCTGGAGGGCCTGCCCAGCTCGCGCCGCAGGAACTGGCGTCTTACCTCTTTCCCTACAGGAATGCCACTGCCCAGCCCGGCGGTCAGGGCCACCACCTTGGCCACGAAGGCCTTGAGGGTGAGATACTCCTTCAGGACCACCCCGCGAAGAATTGTCTTCATTTCAGGGATTCCAGAGCCTAAAAGCGTGTCGTTGTTTTGTTGTTGTTTTAAGTGATTATGTGCAAGTTTAAGCAGGAGGTTAAAGGCAGATGGACATCCAGACAGTGGACATGGGATGGAGCGAGAGGCGGGGAGAGAGATGGAGAGAGATGGCAGGGCGGGGGCGGGGGTTGGTGAGCGGGGAGAGCGGGACAGTGGCAAAGCCGAGAACAGGCTTGGGAGCGAGGGGAGGAGGGGCGTGCGAGGTCTACAGACCCCTGAGATGCTGTGGGTTATGGAGACAGCGTGCCGCGGTGGGATCTGGGAAATTCTCACCGACTGCCTGGGGAGAGATGAGCTGGCAGAAAAGGGCGCTGAAGAGGATGAGGGTTAGGGGGAAGCCGACCCAGACCAGGAATTGCAGAGGCAGGCTGGGCTGCATCTGGTAGTAGGACCACTTGTAGGCTGCGGAGACAGGCGTCCGGGCTCAGGCTTACGAGGAGGGACCGCGTGTCGGTGCCGCCCCGACGCCCGCAGCGTGGAGAGCCGTGCTAAGAGCATGCTTGAGTGGCCACTTGCCCCTTGGACCTCAGAAGTGGCTCTATTCTCATTTGACTCGTGGGGGGATCTGAGCCGGGGAGGTGACATGACTCATTCGAGTTCCCACCACCTGTGGGAGGTCGAGTGGACGGCAGTGCAGCAAACCACAGCGAGGGCACCTCCTTAGAGGCTGTGGGCACCCAGCCACTTGCTACCCTGGCACGAGGGGCTCCTGGGACTCCACATGTTTCCAGTTGCCTGAACTGCAGAGCCCTCGGAAAAACTAGCACAAGCTGGTCACCCTACGAGAGTGGCGCCCACAGCCTGGCTGATGAAAGGGATGGGGAAAGTGGATCTGGGTCTGGTGTCCCTGGACTAGAGTCACACCTGTTCTTCTCTGAGCACCGTCCCGAAGCTCCCCCAGCTTACCCTAGGTGGAAACTCTAGAACAACCACAGTGTGGGGAGGGTTAGGGGGGCAAAGGGCCACGTTACACCTACCCTGGAGCGTTTTGGCACTGACATAATCCATGCACCAGCTAACCAGAGCCATCAGGAGCCCCAGAAGCACCAGAAAGATCCAGTCCTCCCCTAACTTTCTTCTCACCACGAGTCCCAGGCGGTGCATACAATCTAGGAAAAGAAAGGACAGAGGAGCAGGTAACCCGTCGCTGCTCTGGGTGTGCGGCCTAGGGCTGGAAGCTGAGGGCCTCTAGGGCTCCAGTCTATATGTCTCATTCCCTGAGTTCCTCCTCACCTCTCTGCCCTTCAGAAGGCACCAGAGTCCAATTCCCCTCTGGCTACTTGATTCCCTTCTAAAGTCTGCTTTCTTGGGGCTGTGTGAGAGGGATGGTGGGAAGGTAGTGTGAGAAGGACATGGGAGTCGTGTCTTTTCCTTGGGGAGGGCTTTGGTGTGCAGATGGGGACTGTGAGTCAGAAATACGCAATGAGTCTTCAGAGTTACTACCCTAATCCCTGTACCTCTTTCCTCTCCAGACACCTCCGTTCCCCCGTCCCCATCACCTTGACATTTAGAATAGTGATCCTCGTCCTTGCTGTCCATGGAAGCGCTGGAGCCCATCGTCTTGGGCATCTCGTTGTCCTGCTCCTTGCCTGAGAACTGCCCTTTGTGATGGCCATAAATCTGGATAGAGGGAGATGGGAAAGGTCTGTCTCGTTGAAGAGTCAAAAGAAACAGAAGGAAGTATATAGAAGGAAAAGGCACCCCACTCCAGTACTCTTGCCTGGAAAATCCCATGGACGGAGGAGCCTGGTAGGCTACAGTCCATGGGGTCGCAAAGAGTCAGACACGACTGAGCGACTTCACTTCACTTCATATAGACCCACAGATAAATCGAACAAGCAGGTTTTAAAATCCTGGGTGTTTGGTGCCCTGTGACAACCTAGAGGGGTGGGATGGGGTGGGAAGTGGAAGGGAGGTTCAAGACAGAGGGGACATGTGTACACCTATGGCTGATTCATGTTGATGTACGGCAGAAGCCAGCACAACATTGCAAAGCAGTGATCCTCCAATCAAAAATAAATAGATTTTTAAAAAATCCTGGGTGTTGACGGCCTCATGCAGGGTGACTTGGGTCATCAATGCCCTCCACTCCCCACCATCCATCCACACAGTTCCCACTCCTCACCCTTGTCCATCCATCCACACCTCTGCCCATTTGTACTCATCTCTCTCAACAGCAGCCTTCAGCAAGGGAACAAATTCCTACTCTGAAGCAGGGATACGAGAACTGTGCTAAGACTGGGCATCTGTGTCAATGACATGTTTTGTGTGTCTCTGCTTCCTGCTTCTCGGCCTCTCTGTCGCTTCCCTGGACCCGCCTCACACTGACATGGACGGGGTAAGGACAGGCTAGCAGGTGACTCCTGGTGGCTCTTGGCCTTGGTGTGTCTAGCTTTAATGAGGCTCCTTGGACGCCCTGCCAGGCTTAGAGAAGACCCATCCACGGCCCCTCCCCATGCTTGTAGGCACAGACTGGTCCCAGCCTCCAAAAGTAGAGTGTGTGTGTTTGGGGTGTTGTATGTGTGCAAGGTATACTAACTCCTTTTAGCCTGCCCCACCTCCACTACACTAACTCTGTCCTCTGGGGCCAGGGTCAGGCCAGGCCAAGTTGCTGGTTCTCAGAGAGCCTGAGTGGAAGAGATCTGATTTCATAATACGAGCAGTCGAGTTTATGCCTGAATCCTGAGCAGGAGGCACTAATACCCTGCTCCGGGATGAGGTTAGTGACCGAAGGGAGCCGTGTTTTCCTCCATGCCCTCCCCAGATCCGAGAGAAGACATTTCCCAGGGGGGCCAGCACATGGATTACCTCAACCCACCTTAGATCCCAGGCTGGAGGAGATGAGAAGCGGGGGCTACATACCAAACCTGGGCTGGGAAACACTAAAAGAGTCCGATCTTGGGATTTCCCTGGTGGTCCAGTGGTGAAGAAGCCACCTTGCTATGCAGGGGATTCGGGTTCAACCCCTGGTCAGGGAACCAAGGTCCCACATGCTAAGCCACAACTACCGAGCCTGAAGGCGCTCTGGAGCCCAAGCCACACCTAGAGAGCCCGTGTGCCACAACGAAGGATCCCGTGTGCCACAGCTAAGACCCAACGAAGTCAAATAAATAAATACATTTATAAAATAAAAATAAAAGAGCCAAATCTGTGCTGGCTGGACTAGGACTCACCATCTGAGCAGGGCTGGGAGGGGAAAGAGAGGTCAAGCCTGAAACGGGTGTATTGTCCCGATTCCTGAGTGTAGGGCCGGGGATGGGAGGATGGATGCAAAGATGCTGACAATTGATAATTAATCACTGGGCAAGGGGTCTTGGGGATTCATTACACCACTCTATTTTTGTATAAGTGTGAAATTTCCATAATAAGATTTAAGCAGAGAAAAACGAAGGCCCAAGCTCCCCTTCTTTGCACCTGCCCAACCTGACTTCCCGCGTCCCTTCAGCTTCGCACTAATGTGCTCACTTTGCTCGCCATCGCCGGAAGGCGCCGCAGCTGCACCTTTACTAAGCTGACATCCCACTCAGACCGCATACCCAGCAACAGAGAGCCCAGGACCACGAGTGGGGGGTCTTCCTGTCCAGCCCCGCACTGTGTTCCAGGCTACCTTCTCCAGGAAGCCTGCTCTGACTCACCCCTGGAGCCTCCCCTGGCTTTTGTGCCCTTGCCCCCCTGGCTAAAGGAAACACAGTTCCAACCCTCATCAGCTAAAACATTTTTAAATCCTGATTTCCTGGTCCCCCACCCCACTCCCGCCCCTGACAGGTTCCATCCTGTCCCTCTACAGGCACATTCACTTGCTGAACTTAACCCGGGTATTTATCTGCAACAAGCTCCCAATCTGTCCTTCAGGGATGCCCCCGCCATCACTGCCCTTTCCTCAATGTCTACACCTGAAGGATATTTACCCTGGACTCATTGGAAAAGACCCTGATGCTGGAAAGGTTGAAGGCAGCGGGAGAAGAGAGTAACAGAGGATGAGATGGTTGGATGGCATCATCGACTCAATGAACATGAGTCTGAGCAAACTCCAGGAGGCAGCGAAGGACCGGGAAGCCTGGCGTGCTGCCGTCCATGGGGTCACACAGAGTCGGACACGACTGAGCAACTGAACAACAACAAACCCCTAGTTAGTTCACCAGCCCCCCCACCCGACCCCACCGACATCAGAGCTCTGTATCTCTCCAGGTGCTACCACCTCATGGGACCTCACTTGATGAATCCTCCCACCTGCAAGTGTGATTACATTTCTTCTGCTCATTTGACACTGGTCTGTCTTGGATCACTGACCATGCTCTTCTGTCCATCTTCTCCCCTTATCCCCACCTCTCTGCCTTCTGCAGAAGTGTGGGTGTGTGTGTTCAGCTGAGGGTGGGAAGGGAGAATCTGGTGGTGCCTGTGTGCAGGGTGAGGGGCACACAGAGGTGTGGGCTCCTCTGCCAGTCCCCTCGTGTAGCTTATGTAAGCACGGGCTCGGCACCCATGTGTGGCTCTGCCTTCTCCCCCGCACATTCGGGGGATTCAGTTAGTAAAGCTTGTGTTCAGGTACACGTGTATCTCTATAGAAGGTGCCCGCCGGGCTGAACCCAGACCTTTAAAGAATGTTCCTACTGGGAACACACGACCGTGTGCTTTAAGTTAGAAAGATCAGGCTGCCCCCTCTAGCCACCTGCCTCTCCGTTTCCCCCCCGTGGCTCCTCTGGCTCCTGGACCCCACCGCCCCCTCCTCGGAGGACTTTACCTGTGTGGGGTGGGCGCTGGCATGGGGGCCTGCGTCCCTCTGGAGCCTGCGCTGCAGACCCCCGTCCTCGGAGGGCAGTCCGTAGCTGGTGCAGTGCTCAAAGGGCATGTACTGGTACTGGGGGGCGCTGCCCCACCAGCTGGGCTCGCCCCCGCGCCGCTGGGCCCCCGACGGCTCCATGCCCCTGCCCACCCCACTCCCGCCCCTGACAGGTTCCATCCTGTCCCTCTACAGGCACATTCACTTGCTGAACTTAACCCGGGTATTTATCTGCAACAAGCTCCCAATCTGTCCTTCAGGGATGCCCCCGCCATCACTGCCCTTTCCTCAATGTCTACACCTGAAGGATATTTACCCTGGACTCATTGGAAAAGACCCTGATGCTGGAAAGGTTGAAGGCAGCGGGAGAAGAGAGTAACAGAGGATGAGATGGTTGGATGGCATCATCGACTCAATGAACATGAGTCTGAGCAAACTCCAGGAGGCAGCGAAGGACCGGGAAGCCTGGCGTGCTGCCGTCCATGGGGTCACACAGAGTCGGACACGACTGAGCAACTGAACAACAACAAACCCCTAGTTAGTTCACCAGCCCCCCCACCCGACCCCACCGACATCAGAGCTCTGTATCTCTCCAGGTGCTACCACCTCATGGGACCTCACTTGATGAATCCTCCCACCTGCAAGTGTGATTACATTTCTTCTGCTCATTTGACACTGGTCTGTCTTGGATCACTGACCATGCTCTTCTGTCCATCTTCTCCCCTTATCCCCACCTCTCTGCCTTCTGCAGAAGTGTGGGTGTGTGTGTTCAGCTGAGGGTGGGAAGGGAGAATCTGGTGGTGCCTGTGTGCAGGGTGAGGGGCACACAGAGGTGTGGGCTCCTCTGCCAGTCCCCTCGTGTAGCTTATGTAAGCACGGGCTCGGCACCCATGTGTGGCTCTGCCTTCTCCCCCGCACATTCGGGGGATTCAGTTAGTAAAGCTTGTGTTCAGGTACACGTGTATCTCTATAGAAGGTGCCCGCCGGGCTGAACCCAGACCTTTAAAGAATGTTCCTACTGGGAACACACGACCGTGTGCTTTAAGTTAGAAAGATCAGGCTGCCCCCTCTAGCCACCTGCCTCTCCGTTTCCCCCCCGTGGCTCCTCTGGCTCCTGGACCCCACCGCCCCCTCCTCGGAGGACTTTACCTGTGTGGGGTGGGCGCTGGCATGGGGGCCTGCGTCCCTCTGGAGCCTGCGCTGCAGACCCCCGTCCTCGGAGGGCAGTCCGTAGCTGGTGCAGTGCTCAAAGGGCATGTACTGGTACTGGGGGGCGCTGCCCCACCAGCTGGGCTCGCCCCCGCGCCGCTGGGCCCCCGACGGCTCCATGCCCCTGCCCGCGGCCAGGCCTCGGCCTGCCGGCCCCCACCCTCCCCCGAGAACAGCTCCTTAAGTCTCTCCTCCTGCCTGTCCCCAAGGCGTCTGGGGCAGCGTGCCCACCCCCGGCTATTTATAGCCATCTCTCCGTCACATGACCCCCCACTGCCACATCTGATCTGCTTGGGGTCGAAGCAGGTGTGAGAGCCGTGCGGGGGAGGGGTGGGGACAAGAACCTGGGGGGGGCAGCCCCACAGGGAATTCCCCCAGCAGGACAGGCACCGGCCCCCTCCTGCGTCACGAAGAGGATTCCAGCCCCGTGCCACTGGTCTGGCTATAAATACTGTCCCGATCAGGGTGGAAGACTGCTTTGAGGCTTTCGGACCTGCGTGCTCCCTGAGTCTGCACCCGCTAAGCAGCCCATCTCTTTTCTTCTGACGTCCATCCTTCCGTGGGGAGGTCGCGGTTGGGAGCTGGGTGGAGTGATTCTAGGGTCCAGAAACACTGGTGAGTGGCTCACCTGGGCGAGCAGGCCGCGCCTCTCTGCCGTCTTCCCCTGTGGGCTCGTCCCCAGCTCCAGGTGCCCCCCAGGCTTAGTCCTCATCTGCCGGACCAGCCCTCCCAACCCAACCGCCGTTCAGCCTTCTCCTCCAGCTCTGCCTTTTCTTGTCTGCCAGGGGCCACTAGCGATGCTTTGGGGTCATACCCTTGACCCCACCTTTATCACCACTGGGTGTGGGGCGCAGGGGTAATAGCCTTGGGTTCTGGCATTTCTCCTACTTCCTGGACTGATCCATGACAGCTACAGCAGCAGCCTGGATGTTCAGGCAGGGACTGAGCCTCCATTTAGAGCACAGAGCATCCCTGGGAGGGCTGTCAGGGCTGGTGAGATAACAGGGCGGGAAGCGGAAGTGGGGCGAGGGAACGGGGGAGCCCAAGGAGAGACGGGAGTGGGCGTTTCTCATGATGAGCCCGACAGACATGAGATGACAGGGAAGTACCCTGCTATTCTTCCCTTTTCAGGTCAATAAATAATTTTTGGCCAAGGCCAAACTACTCTATATGGCATTATGCTTTTTTTTTTTTTTTAAGACCAATTTTCCTAGTACAGTCCTTCCCTTGTGAACTATTCACTATTGAAGGAAAGCTATAAACATGAGCCAATGTGTGGTTTGGGATCCATCACCAAGCAAGGTCTGTCCCAGGGACTGCAGGGTAGGGACACTGAACGTCTGGTCTACAATTGACATTTGTCCCAGGCTAAATGGGACTGTCCAAAGCAGGTGGAAAGATGAATACCATTAAGAGCACCTTTTCTAACATAAATCTGAAGACCTGTAATCTACCCACAAAGATGACCAATGTGTGATTTGAGGCCCTGGACATTCTGTAACATTTCCCTTCTCCCCAGGCAGAAAATAAAAGAGATCTAATGGGTTGGTGTGAGATGAAAGAAACACTTAAAATATATATATATATATATATATATTTATTTATTTGGCAGTGTTGACGTCGGGTGCAGCATGTGGGATCTTCATGGCGACACGCAGGATCTTCTGCTGTGGCACACAGCTTCTCCAGCTGTGGCACACACAGTCTCTAGTCGTGACACACATTCTCTAGTTGAGGCACACACAGTCTCTAGTCGTGACACACATTCTCTAGTCATGACACACAGTCTCTAGTCGTGACACACATTCTCTAGTCGTGACACACATGCTCTAGTTGTGGCGCACAGGCTCAGTTGTGGTGAATGGGCTCGACTGCCCTGTGGCATGTGGAATCTTAGTTCCCCGAACAGGGATCGAACCCACGTCCCCAGCATTGCAAGGCGATTCTTAATCACTGGACCGTTAGGACAGTCCCAAAAGAAAAACTTTAATAAGGAAAATAGATCGCTAAGAAGAAAGAAAATAGATTGCCAAAGTGAAATTATTTTCTTGCAGGGAGGGGGGCTTCAGAAACAGAAGATTTTCACCCCTCTGTGGAGGTGGCTCCCCTGAAAGTTGTCAGTTTTTGCAGGAACTTGATAATTCCAAGAAACAAGTGTCTAACACAATTGTTTATTTCTCCAGTGTTCCTGAGAAAATCAGGTCCTGGTTGTGGATCCCAAAATTTGAAGGCAAGATCATGGGCATTAAGAAAACCCTCTCAATCCACCAAGCCACCTGGAAGCACTAGCTGCAATTCTAAAAACCAGACTCTGAAATCAGGAGGGTCAAGGAGCTCTCCAGCTGCTAGCTCTGAAGGGTAAGCATTTGAGAGTAAGGATCTTGAGTCTCAGCTCAAAGATTAAAATCTCCTGGGTTATCATCCTGCAAGAGAACAAGAAAATAAAATATAAACTGTGCCCATCCCACCCCCAACACCCCATGGGCTCAGTGCTTTTATTCGGAAGGACAGTGATGGGTTTCTGGTGAGTCCTTTGAAAAGCTCCTAAATTTTGAAACAAATTCACAACCACGCATTTACCTATGATATGTATACTGAATAAGATACGTATTCTTTGGGGTTTTAATAGATTTTCTTGAGGTCCAAGCTTAAAACCTATAAACCTATAGGCTTATGGAATTGCTATTTGAAGGAAGGTTGCTGAAATGACCGTCCAGGACACAGGTGCGTGGGAGTGTGTTGGGATACAGAAGGTTGTGAACGACCCAGCTCCTTGGGATCCCCGTATCAATTTAAGCAGGAACTTTCTCCCTGGGTGACACCCTTGTTTTCAGATTCCCACTTCTTGAAGTCTGGGCTTTCCAACTGTTGGACAATACACCATATTATTCTTAAGGGGCTTTAGTCATGACTTGCCCGTTCCACATCAAGCCTAGCATGAGACCCATGACCACCAACCTTCTGAAATTTCCCCCAGGCAACTGTAACTTCCTCTGAACACCCCTCTTTGTAGCTGTCCTTGCTGGTAGTCATTTCTCCTCTATGCTTACTGAACCTTGCCTCCCAGATCTTTCAAAAAGGCCTGGTCCCTTCCCTCCCCTGCATATAACACCTTCCTAACAATGGACAGGGCTCTTTCTCCCTCTTCTGGATTTTTGAACACGGTACACTTTTTCCATTGTTCTCTGCCCAACAAGGGCTAAGATGGAATAGTCTTTCTTTTGGTCTCAGGCTCCTTCTCACAACTCAGTGGGGAAAATCTATAGCCCCAAAAAGTAAGGAGGGAAGAAAAAAAAAACCTTTGGCTAAGAAAAAAAGTCACAGAAGCAAAACTGTTGAACTCAAGCTGACAGATTGTTACCCATTCTAGCCTCTGTTTCCTTAGAAAGGCAGTTAACTTGAGGGTTATGGAGAGAAAAGAATGGACGTTAAAAGTCAGTGTCTGCCCCAAAGTGAGCACGGATTGTTAACTTGTATCGTTAAACTAAAGTTCAGGCTCAGAGATGGTAACAGCATCTGTAATGCGTTAACCCCAAGTGATCCACCACATCCTTCCACTTCATCCTCACAGGGTAGCATCCTTCCTTCTTTTAAGGCAGCAATGATTTACCCATGTTTAAATGAGGGCGAGGTTAGGTACCTTAGCCAAGGTCTCTGATACCTTAAAAGGACAAGCCAGTATTCAAAATCTATTTAACTCTGGAGTTTGTGTCCTTAAAGCTACAGCTTTTTCTTCTGTATAAATTGAAGTTTCTGAGCCTCATTTTCCTCTTCTGAAGAAGAACCGGGGCGATGACACCCTCCTGGCTTGTGGGAGGATGGTGTAAAGCTGCAAGCACAGGGCCTGGGAGACGCACTGTGTTCAGGCAGCTGGAGCTGTTATTAACATCTTTGCCTCAGACCACTTTCTCCTTCTACCGGAATATCCCATTTGCTCTATTTGTTCCTGTTATTCTCCTCCTTATCATGGGAGATGGGATGGGGGGAGGGCAGCAAAGAACCGCCCCCAGTTCTGGAAGGGGGATAATTTTAGAAGAGAATCCCCTGGCAGAGGACATGGAGCTGTGAAATTCAACCTGACACCCTTATCCAAGGGCGGGGCGGGGAGGACAGGGAGTCCAGCTCAGCAGATGCTGCTCTGTAAGCCCTGAACACACCCACCTCCCACAGGCTGTCCTCCCACTCACCGCTCCAGGGGCCTTCCCTCCAGAGGTACCCGGAGCCAGCCTGCTCCTAAGGCCTTTGCCCTCAGTGTTCTTCAGCCAGTTCCTCTTTCCACCTGGTGATGCTTCAGCTCAACTTCGTCCCTCTTTGCTCTTCCTCCTCTAGGTTCATAGACAAGCTTCCCTCCCCCCAGGGTCCTCATCAGCTATCCCACCACAAAGCTCCTACACAACTTCCGTTCTCTAACCCTCTGTAGCCTGCCTGCCTCTCCAGGTGCAGACATACCGCACCCGAGAATTCCCCAGATTACACAGTCCACTGCCTGAGAATTCCCTTACCAGCTACACCCAGCCAGGAAAATCTTAAACCCAAATTGGACCATGTGAGATGGGGAACTCTACGATCCTTGGGATCTCCTCCCATTCCAACTCAATCTGTTTCTCTAGCTTCCATCTCGTCATCTAAATAATCCGGGACTGACGCTACTTGACTCTTCCACCTCTTGTGACCATGAGGAATCCCACTGCTGGTAGCTGTTTGGGGCCTGTGGCCACGACAATGGAGGTGGGCCCGTCCGAAATGTGGACCTGGTGGCATTAGAAAGATCCTGCAGCCAAACAAGATGTGTCCCGCTCTGGGTGCGCCCTGTGAGGTGGTGGGGAAAAAGCAGCTCTCAGAAGCCAAGGAAATAAGTGGGCTTCCCAACACGGATTTATCTACAGACATCAGGCACACATCGGTAATAAATATGAGCATTTATTTGGCACCAGATGGCAATACAAAATCCTGGCAGTGGGAACTGGAAAGGTTCTATCACCTAAGTACTTCCAGATGACACTGAGCCAAGGGCAGGACTTGGCAACAAGTCTCCGAGCCCCCAGCTTGTGGAATGAGTGTTTACTGAGCACCTGAACTACCAGAGCCTGGGCGCTGCGCCCGGCAACCCCAGGAGATGCAGAGGAAGTCGCCCTGCACGTGACTTCCGTCCTCAGGAGCTAATAACACCAGTGGATGAAACAAAACACGTGGGAGGATATGGAGTACAAACACTAAACTGGGTATTTTACCAAAAGGGAAATTTCGTCAAAGAGCAGGGTTCTAGCTAGGGTTGCTTCCTTTCTTCAACAAACATTTATTGAAGACCTATGACGTGCCAGGCACTGGGTGCCTATTAGTGAACGAGACAAGCTTTCCACCCTCATGGAGTTTAAAAGGGAGATGAGAATGAACACGTGAAGCACGCATGCATATAATGAGTGATTATACAGTGTGAACTATGGAATGAGGTTCGTGACATTGTACGGGAGACAGGGATCAAGACCATCCCCATGGAAAAGAAATGCAAAAGAGCAAAATGGCTGTCTGGGGAGGCCTTACAAATAGCTGTGAAAAGAAGAGAGGCGAAAAGCAAAGGAGAAAAGGAAAGATATAAGCACCTGAATGCAGAGTTCCAAAGAATAGCAAGAAGAGATAAGAAAACCTTCTTCAGCGATCAATGCAAAGAAATAGAGGAAAAGAACAGAATGGGAAAGACTAGAGATCTCTTCAAGAAAATTAGAGATACCAAGGGAACATTTCATGCAAGGATGGGCTTGATAAAGGACAGAAATGGTATGGACCTAACAGAAGCAGAAGATATTAAGAAGAGGTGGCAAGAATACACGGAAGAACTGTACAAAAAAGATCTTCACGACCCAGATGATCATGATGATGTGATCACTAATCTAGAGCCAGACATCTTGGAATGTGAAGTCAAGTGGGCCTTAGAAAGCATCACTACGAACAAAGCTAGTGGAGGTGATGGAATTCCAGTGGAGCTGTTTCAAATCCTGAAAGATGATGCTGTGAAAGTGCTGCACTCAATCTGCCAGCAAATTTGGAAAACTCAGCAGTGGCCACAGGACTGGAAAAGGTCAGTTTTCATTCCAATTCCAAAGAAAGGCAATGCAAAGGCAGAGACATTACTTTGCCGACTAAGGTCCGTCTAGTCAAGGCTATGGTTTTTCCTGTGGTCATGTATGGATGTGAGAGTTGGACTGTGAAGAAGGCTGAGCACTGAAGAATTGATGCTTTTGAACTGTGCTGTTGGAGAAGACTCTTGAGAGCCCCTTGGACTGCAAGGAGATCCAACCAGTCCATTCTGAAGGAGATCAACCCTGGGATTTCCTTGGAAGGAATGATGCTAAAGCTGAAACTCCAGTACTTTGGCCACCTCATGCGAAGAGTTGACTCACTGGAAAAGACTCTGATGCTGGGAGGGATTGGGGGCAGGAGGAGAAGGGGACGACCGAGGATGAGATGGCTGGATGGCATCACGGACTCGATGGACCTGAGTCTGAGTGAACTCCGAGAGATAGTGATGAACAGGGAGGCCTGGCATGCTGCGATTCAGGGGGTCGCAAAGAGTCGGACACGACTGAGCGACTGAACTGAACTGATACAGTGTGATAAGTGCAATGAGGGGATTAAACAGAAGACAGAAATAAAGTTAAAAGCAACACTCGATTTTTAATAGACAGAATGGCTTAGGAAGGCCTCCACAAAAGGGTGGCCTTTGAGCTCTGACTTGAAGGATAAAGAAGCCACCAGGGCCAGGAGTGGCGAGGGGTAGGGCTCAGCGGACCCAGGAACAGAGTCTGACGGTCTAGGCCAGGGAAGACCTCAGAATGTGAGAAACCGAGGACATCACTGAGCTGCCGCTTACAGGGATATCAGCACTAACGAGGCCCTCAAGGCCAAGGGAGGGAGCCTGGATTTGGTTCGAGGTGTGACAGGAAACCAAAGGGTTCCAAGCAGGGGAGTAAGAGGATCAGATTTATACTTAAAAACCAAAGTCAAAATCTGTCATACAGAGATTAGATTGTCGTACGGCAAAAAAGTAGGCCTTTAAGAATAGAAGGTTTCATGTAAGTGCATATAAAGGTGGTTTCTAGGGTAAATAAATAACATATATAGAGCACTGACCTCCCTGAAATGGACAGTCACAATGGGAAGGGGAAATAACACATAAAATCCAGAGGGGATTTAATACGGAAGAAGAAAGCCGGAACAAAGTACTATATTACATCCTCAAGCAGCCAAACGATCCAATTAAGCTGTATTTTAGACGATTTCGCGGCTGCAGTAAACAGAATGAGACAAAGGTAAAGAGGGGAGAAACGCAGGAAGCAGAGAGATAACAGCCAGGAAGCTTTTCTAGGAGGGGCACTTCATGGGAAGAAAAACGAGGATAAGGTGGCAGACTGCCAAGCATGAGCAAGCGTAGCACCCTTATCTCCTCCGCGGACACTCCCTGCAAGGCTCACTTCAGGTACAAAGCTCAGGGCACCCACAACCCATGAAAAGATCTTGGAAGCTTCCATGGGCAAAGATCAACAAGTTAACAGACACAAGGCATCCAAATTCTGATCTCCGCTGAAAGGCTGAATTCCCTGAGCCCCAAGGAGCCAAGAGCTGAGCTGAGAAGGCTGTCCTTCCCAGGGGAGACCTCCTGGAACCGAAGGGGACAAAGGCAGAGGTCCGGGCCCACCCACAGTAGCAGAGGGTGCTTGGCCTTTTGAAATCAAATGAAAACTGTCTGCGTTGAACTGAAACTCCCACTTTGGGACAAATGGGGCTGGGACATGAAAGGAGAGACGGGAGGTGTGACCTCTGAGACATCTCAGCTCCTGGAACAAAAGCAATTACCAGGGTGCTTCCTCCAAGAGCGTTGGGGCAGGAGCTGAACACAAACATCGAGGAAACCCACATGCCCTCTCCCCGTCAGGATACTGCGTGCACAGTGTCACTCGCCAGGTCCCTCAGCGGAGGCCACACGCTCCTGGCAACGAGTCCAGCCAGAGCCAGCTCTACAGGAGAGCTGCGCATGGGAGGAGCTGGCGGTCCGAGGTCACCGGCGGAGACGGTGGGCGTGAGAAAGGAGCCTGGGGAGTCCCAGTCCCTGAGGGGAGGCACAGAAGCCGCGCATCCTGGGGAGAGAGGCTTTACCTCGCCTCCTGAGGCCCGGCGGCCTCCACGCGGCCGGGTGACGAGGTGGGATGCGGGGGGCAGGGGCTGGCATCACGTGGGGGGGTGGCCCGGGAAGAGGTAGAGGTGGTGGCACAGGGTGCTACAGTACTCGGACATCTCCTTGCAGCGGTGGAACTCCGTGCCAGGGGCGTAGCCTTCCCGCTCCTTGATGAGCGCGTTCACCTGCCAAGGCAGAGACCCAGCGGCCGGGGTATGAGAATCGGGTGCTTTCAGAATCCCAGCACAAACAGAAGGCTGGTGAAGACTGAAGTCCCGTGCAAGGGAGCAGGAGGGAGGAACACTGCGCGGGCGGGCGGGGCCCACGTACCTTCACCAGCATGTCGGCCACGTGCATGTCACAGGCCCTCTCGGAGAACACCTGGGTGAGGGCCTCCACGTACCAGGAGCCCCGCTTGGTGTTGCGCATGGCAGCGGTCCCTGCAACCAGAGCAGCAGCAGGCGCCGGCTGAAGGCCACGGGCACTCTCCCCAGCGGACTGACCTCCCCCACACCCGCCCTGGACAGAGCCCTGCGTGACAGAGCCTGCGTCTAAGAGGCTGCCACCTTTGGGATCACTCCTTGGGACACACAATACCTCTGAGGCAGGCGTAGCCACAAATCATGTCCGAGCGGGTGGGTAGCCGTGTCTTCAGCAGCTCCTCTCCACTGGCATCGCTCTCCTCACACTCGGGGGATCGGTCATGGTTCTTCCCATCTTGCTGGTCGACCCCACGATCTGTTTCATCTGTACAAAAGCAGATAAGAGTGGACAAAGACGTTATTTCCTCCCACCTCTCTTGGGCCTGTCACAGGCAAGCCCAAGTTCCCTGCAACTGGGATGGGGAAGGGCCATTTCCAGCTGTTGCCTCCAACCTGTGGCTGATGAATTAAAAAAAAAAAAAGGAAAACAAACACCATTACTCCTTCTCCTCTGCCAGTGTGCACTGATCACGCAGAGGGTGCCCACGCACATGCACGTATATGTGGTCTGAGCTTTGTTCACTCTGTAAGACAGGGAAAGTGCTCAATCAAATACTCCTCGTAAACAGAACGAAAAGCCGTCTGCGTCCACGATTCACTCGTCCAATTATCAGTATACCTGGAAGTCAAAGTGCTACTTATTGCAATACATGATAAGATACTGATACAGTTTTATTACATAAAAAAGAGAAGTTAATAAACCAAAAATATAATTACAAGTATGCCATATGAAAACCACAACCACAATTTCTATGTATTTGAAAAACGCTAAGCATGATCAGCTGTTTCCATGGTATTTTTGATATTTTTAAACCACTTATTATTTATTAATTTCATGAGCCAAACTGTAGCTGGCACACAAAATTTAAGAGACACTTAAAATTGTGATAAACAACTGTTTTCTCTTAAACAATGTAAAAAGAATACTATTATTCAGTTATTAGCAGTAGATCCTCAACATCCCCTGAGCACACGCCCAACCTTCTGACCGGGCCTTATCTAGCCCCAGACGTGTTCCTTCTCTGACGCTGTTGTTTGGGAGTGGTAGGAAAGAGACAGAAGGACACACAGCTTGTCAAGCCAAAGGTAACAGGGTATATAAGCTTTCTTTTTCTTTACATCTCCTGCTCCAAGTAACACCCAAGAGAGCCTTAAAGGGGAGTGAAGCTTGAAGGTCTGATGACCAAGATTCACTGATCCGACAAAAATTTACTGTGCAACTGCCACACGCCAAGCACTGTTTTTGTTTTAAGCCCGAGGGATACAGTGAAGACAAAGTCCCCATCCTTATGGAGCTTACACTCCAGTTTAGCAGCCAGTCAACCAGGGCAGGGTCATTTTTAGAGGCATCAGTTATGTTAACTAAGTACAGCAGAAGACAGGTGAGCTCAGACTTTTAAAGGAACAGCTGGCTTACTGGTCATCCCTTGGAGTATGTGATTTTAGAGAAAAGATTCCACTTAGCCCAGGAGGACGCTATCTTTCCCTACCCAGGTCTGGTATTTGTATATAATCTCTGACACAGGAGAAAATGATCACAAACATGTTTACTTCACTTTGCCAGTGATGCCTCCTACAGGCAACAGGCCAAGCTGCATGCGTCCCTTAAGAGAAAGGAGACGCCTTTCCTGCCTTTGTGTCTCATCTATTGATCAACGAATGGCTCTTTTCTCACAATGTCCCTGTATCTGTTTTCTGTATTATTGCTCCACTTTTTAGGCAGACTAATTTCCATCCTAGACAGCATATTAAAAAGCAGAGATATTACTATGCCAACAAAGGTCCATCTACTCAAGGCTATGGTTTTTCCAGTGGTCATTTATGGATGTGAGAGTTAGACTATAAACAAAGCTCGGCGCTGAAGAATTGATGCTTTTGAACTGTGGTGCTGAAGAAGATTCTTGAGAGTCCCTTGGACTACAAGAAGATCGAACCAGTCCATCCTAAAGGAGATCAGTCCTGGATGTTCACTGGAAGGACTGATGTTGAAGCTGAAACTCCAATACTTTGGCCACCTGATGCAAAGAACTGACTCATTTGAAAAGACCCTGATGCTGGGAGAGATTGAGGGCAGGAGGAGAAGGGGACGAAAGAGGAGGAGATGGTTCGATGGCATCACTGACTTGATGGACTTGAGTTTGAGCAAGCTCCAGGAGTTGGTGATGGACAGGGAGGCCTGGCGTGCTGCAGTCCATGGGGTCGCAAAGAGTCAGACATGACTGAGTGACTGAACTGAACTGAATTTCCATCTACTCAGCCAATATTTATGATGTGCTACTATGTGTCAGGCAGTGCCCTGGGCCTGGGGATACAGCAGGGACATAAAAAGAGGAAGTTCCTGCTCACACATACTCTTTTTCTCAGCATTGCTCCCTGTAATCATCCTGAAAATAAAAAAAAAGTATCCAATTGTTTCTTACTTGTGCTCCCAATAGTTCTGTACTATTATCTGTGAAAGCCCAAAATCTCAGCTGTAACTACAGATTTATGATCACTAGGATCTGTCTCATGTGGTCAGCCACATCTCACTCTACATGACTGACGCAGATGGAGAACCAGGCATACTTCTGGCTCAGCCCGCTCTGGGGCAGGGGAAGGGGTGTCCTTTCCATCTTGGTGTGCTTGTCACACTGCACTCCTCCTTTCCCTGAAAGGCTCTACCTGCTATTCCACTGCTGTGCTCTGCTATGCGTGCGCGCTAAGTCACTTCAGTTGCGTCCGATTCTTTGTGATCCTATGGTCTGTAACCACCAGGCTCCTCTGTCTATGGGATTCTCCAGGCAAGAATACTGGAGTGGGTTGCCATTTCCTTCTCCATGATTCTCTGCTATACCCATGTAAAAAATATATTATTTGAATTTTTGGACAAAGGGACCTTTAAATCAAACTGTTATCTTAAGGGCACAGACCATGTTATAACAGTCAGAGCTGGTATTTTGCGGATTTACCACGAGCCAGGCACTAAGCTGATACGAACCACTTTCATGGAACCACTTCACTTAACCATCACAACAACATGACCTTAGAATGTGTGATTACCTACATGTTACACTGAGGAAACTAAGGTGGAGGGACATGGAGTAACTCCTCCGTAACTTCACATGATTAGTCAGTAGCAGAGGCAGAATCTGACTCCGCGTTCAGAGCTTTCAATCATTACTCTTTTCCTCTGTGATGAGAAGCACACCCGCATGTCTTTTGAGCATAATCAGGGAGTCCTGGCTTTTCAAGGGATGAAAAGAGAGTGCATGCAAGAGGGATGGGAGGAGTTCGCGGAAGAGCAGGAGCCAGAGGCTGATGTGGGGCCTCCACACTGCTCTCCCGCACGACACAGGAGGGGCCGGGAGAGGAGAGGAGGCGAGAATGGGGTGTGCGGGAGAAGAGGAGGAGGAGGAGAAAGCGGAAAGGGAGAGGAGAGGTGGAGAAAGAAAAAGAGGAAGAGGATCAACTGAGAGGGTGAGGAAGCAGAGCGGCTGGCAGACCCTGAACCAGAAAGAGCGATGAGAAAAGCGCACCGGGGTTAATAAGCACAGGAAAAAAGGAAGCGTCCTCAAAGAAGGTGGAGGCACTGGCCCAGAGCCTCCTGGGGGCAGACGCGGCGGCGCGCAGAGAGCTGACCACCTGAGAGCCAGGGGCGGCCCGAGTCCCAGCACACCCCATGCGTCGGGAGACACTTACAGAGCAAGAGAGGCGGTGGCAGCAGTGAACAGAAGGAGGTGCCCAGGGAATCCGCTAGCACCTGAGAGGGGCAAACAGGAAAGTGAGAGCGGGCGGGAGGCTGCCGGGGCCACACCCAGGTGCCCGTCCGCCAGGGCACTCACCTCCACGGCAGGCCTGGATGAAGAACATTTTCGGTTTGTTCTGTAGGCTCGGGCAGTTGGCATTGTCAAAGAGCCGAAAAACCTCTTGTAGCTGCCGGAGAGAAATAAGGGAGAAGAGGGGATTGGTGGTCAGCAGGACCCCCGAGTCCTGTACACATGAACAGCGGCCATCCCTGGAGAGACGGGCAGCGGGAGGGGGCGTGGCCCAGACCAGCACGCACCTGGAGCAGTTTGCCGTCCACGCCATAGACGCCGCCCTCCACGCCGTGGGAGAGGAGCGCCACTATGCAGGAGTCAGTGACTCGGTGAGCTGGGAGCTGGGCAAAACTCTGCAGTTTCTCTTGCATTTCCTAGGAGAAAGATGCCTTTCAGGGTTGCTCCCAAGAGTCAGCACCTATACAACCTTCCTTTCGGTGTCTGAAGCCCTAGGCTATTAGAAAATCGAATGTGTTTTCTACCAAGTCAGAAGCTAAGTAAGCATGAGAAAACTACATGACTTTAGCTCAGTCAGTAAAGAATCTGCCTGCAGTACAGGAGACCCAGGTTCAATCCCTGGGTCGAGAAGATCCGCTGAAGAAGGAAATGGTAACCCACTCCAGTATCCACACCTGGAAAATCTCACTGGACACAGGAGCCTCGTGGGCTGCAGTCCATGGGGTCGCAAAGACTGAGCAACTAACACTCACTTAGACAAAACACTGAATATAATGATTCACAGGCTCATTACAAGCTCATGTGAAGAACTCCTGGAGTGAAGCCACGTTATTAATGGAACTAATCATGCAGATGCTAGTTAACTTTACCCACTCTCCAGGCATCAACCAGCTCTTTCCTCAGCGCATGTGCCCTTGTATGTTAATGGCACAAAGGGGACCGCCAGGTAAACTGTGAATGAGTAAGCAACACACTTACAAGAAAGTAACAGCCGTTAAGAACTGCTCTGTGACCACGGGCTCACAGGATCATGACAGGAGAGAACAGCAATACTTTTATGCTGTTTTCTGTCTCAGAAATGAAGTTCCCAGAGACAATGATGACTTCTGTACAAAAATACTTTTGCTCACAGAAGAACACACTCTACAGGGGACTCTGGACAGGGTCATGACTACCTACATGAGCCGGTGGATCAGAGAGACCTAGGTTTAACCCCTGGGTTCATAAGTTAGAACAGGTTCTAATATCCACTTTGTAAGGAGACGATTAAGAGGAAATTTTCTCTGAGTTTGTAAATATTAAATGAAACACTGCTGCTGCTGTTTAGTGGCTAAGTCATGTCCGACTCTTGTGATCCCAAGGACTGTAACCCGCCACACTCCTCGGTCCATGGGATTTCTCAGGCAAGAGCACTAGAATGGGTTGCCACTTCCTTCTCCAGGGAATCTTCCCAACCTAGGGATCGAACCCACGTCTCCTGCATTGGCAGGTGAGTTCTTTACCACTGAGCCACCGAGGAAGTCCCGAGATATTGCACAGAAAGGGCTTCTCACTGTGCCTGGCACACACTGCAAAGACCTGCTTTCGTACTGTGCCTTCTAAAGAAGGGTAGCAATACTATTTTTCCAAAGAAACAGTGTAGTCCAGCTTAAGAATCTTTTTGATCTTGCACTAGACTGCCATATATGAGTAACACTCTACCTTAAGCATCTGCTCTATACAGGGAGGGGGCGTGGCCCAGACCAGCACGCACCTGGAGCAGTTTGCCGTCCACGCCATAGACGCCGCCCTCCACGCCGTGGGAGAGGAGCGCCACTATGCAGGAGTCAGTGACTCGGTGAGCTGGGAGCTGGGCAAAACTCTGCAGTTTCTCTTGCATTTCCTAGGAGAAAGATGCCTTTCAGGGTTGCTCCCAAGAGTCAGCACCTATACAACCTTCCTTTCGGTGTCTGAAGCCCTAGGCTATTAGAAAATCGAATGTGTTTTCTACCAAGTCAGAAGCTAAGTAAGCATGAGAAAACTACATGACTTTAGCTCAGTCAGTAAAGAATCTGCCTGCAGTGCAGGAGACCCAGGTTCAATCCCTGGGTCGAGAAGATCCGCTGGAGAAGGAAATGGTAACCCACTCCAGTATCCACACCTGGAAAATCTCACTGGACACAGGAGCCTCGTGGGCTGCAGTCCATGGGGTCGCAAAGACTGAGCAACTAACACTCACTTAGACAAAACACTGAATATAATGATTCACAGGCTCATTACAAGCTCATGTGAAGAACTCCTGGAGTGAAGCCACGTTATTAATGGAACTAATCATGCAGATGCTAGTTAACTTTACCCACTCTCCAGGCATCAACCAGCTCTTTCCTCAGCGCATGTGCCCTTGTATGTTAATGGCACAAAGGGGACCGCCAGGTAAACTGTGAATGAGTAAGCAACACACTTACAAGAAAGTAACAGCCGTTAAGAACTGCTCTGTGACCACGGGCTCACAGGATCATGACAGGAGAGAACAGCAATACTTTTATGCTGTTTTCTGTCTCAGAAATGAAGTTCCCAGAGACAATGATGACTTCTGTACAAAAATACTTTTGCTCACAGAAGAACACACTCTACAGGGGACTCTGGACAGGGTCATGACTACCTACATGAGCCGGTGGATCAGAGAGACCTAGGTTTAACCCCTGGGTTCATAAGTTAGAACAGGTTCTAATATCCACTTTGTAAGGAGACGATTAAGAGGAAATTTTCTCTGAGTTTGTAAATATTAAATGAAACACTGCTGCTGCTGTTTAGTGGCTAAGTCATGTCCGACTCTTGTGATCCCAAGGACTGTAACCCGCCACACTCCTCGGTCCATGGGATTTCTCAGGCAAGAGCACTAGAATGGGTTGCCACTTCCTTCTCCAGGGAATCTTCCCAACCTAGGGATCGAACCCACGTCTCCTGCATTGGCAGGTGAGTTCTTTACCACTGAGCCACCGAGGAAGTCCCGAGATATTGCACAGAAAGGGCTTCTCACTGTGCCTGGCACACACTGCAAAGACCTGCTTTCGTACTGTGCCTTCTAAAGAAGGGTAGCAATACTATTTTTCCAAAGAAACAGTGTAGTCCAGCTTAAGAATCTTTTTGATCTTGCACTAGACTGCCATATATGAGTAACACTCTACCTTAAGCATCTGCTCTATACAATGGAAAGTTATAATACATCTAATAGCATAATTATACCAATGTGATACAAATTGTTAATTACGTCTCCCTCTACAACTCAAAATGTCTAGATTGTCTCTGAGATGAGCAGGGAGAAAATGAGTTTATTTTGCTATGAATTTGACCAAAATATAATGAAGAATGCGTTATAAAGCAGAGCAGTTTCAGTACACGTGTATCTAACAGCACCACACCCAGCTCCTACTTGTATTAACAGACTGCAGTGGCTCTCCAAGTGTGACCTCTCAAAGAGCAGCATCAGCCTCACCCGGGAATCTGCAGGAAATGCAGTCTTTGCTCTCGGCAAGCTGAGCCTCCACAAGTCCTCCATGTGAATCTGATGTGCTAACATTATCTGCTGTTTGGAACACATCTGTTTGCAGATAACAGATTTCATAAAAGACTTGAAAGTCTGCAGTTTCACTGGAAATGGAGAAACTGGCTGTGTTGAAAGGGCATGTATACTTTCTGAGCAAACAGAACCCAACCATAACTCTGGAGATCTTAAGGTAATAAAAGATATCCAAAATTCATTCAATAATATATAATCTCCAGAGAATATATATAAGTTATGACTGCTCCTCTGGAGTTGACTATAACAGAATTTAACACATAACAGTGGAAGCTAATTTTGTTCCAAGGGAATAAAAGCATAGGTTTGGCACTCAGGAGCATTTTGAACTTAACTGAGGTTATTACATCAGTAAACAGAAGACAACAAAGTCCAAAGTAAGAATAGAAAGGCTCTGTAATTGAATTTAATAAGACTAAACCACTGAATAAATGGGGGTTAGTCATTTGGGGGAATTTTTCTGAAAGCAGCATAGCTTAAAATAGGATCTTGAGATCTATTTTTGATAAAATTACAGTGCTTCTATAAATAGCAGGGCTTTTCACACTTGTATGTGTTTTTGGCTGGGGGACACAGAAGAAGGGAGTAACCTGTGAACACCCTGAAACTACACACAAAATCCTATGGGCAGCTGCATTTTCCAGAGATGACCCATAGCGCTTGTCACTATACTCTCAAAGCCAGCTATAAACCAATACCTGGTGAAAAGAAATCTGCCACTTTAAGGGGTATCTCATTGCCTAACATACAATAAACTGTAATTCTAGAACTAGTAACCTCATGAGGTGGAAGCAACGAGAACAGACTCTGAGGAAGAACAGAAGCATTGAACACCTCCATGGGCAGGGAAGATACCAGCGTGCTCGCCAGCACCATCAGCATAAGACAATTCTTCAAGATTACACCATCTCAGACTTTTAAATAACATTATCTCTAAAGCAAAAAAAGAATAGAGGGAGAAAAAGAGGATCTAAATTTTCGTGGCTCTGTCTCTGGCCTGCTGAGGACATTCGATCAGGAAGAAAAGTATTCCTGTGCAAATGCCCATTGCACCAAATGGTCACACCCACTGCTGTCATCTGGTTTCAACCGTGCCTGCAAGCTTGCCTGGCCACTGTCAGAAGCTGACCCTGCATTGTCCCCTGTTCTGCACCTCCAGAGCTACTGAGGACCGGATATGTGGGGAGGGTGATACCCTCAAGGTTCAATCCTAGCCCTCTGGCTCCTTCTTGAAGATCATAGGCTCTCATTACTTAAGTCTTTTTCCTATACAAGTAGTTCCCAAATTCACATCTTTGGTCCTGACTTCCTCAGAGGCTCTCAATTCCTTACACTTTCCTTCTTCTTCCATATTATTCAGTCACATATTATTCTTCCATATTATTCAGTCACAAAGTACTGTTGGTACAATCATGCCATTATACTATTTTTCACATGTGTCCTTTTCCTTTTGGTCTGCTATCCTGTTCAGAACCCCTGCCACCTCATCACAGCATGTGGGGTCTCAGTTCCCCAGCCAGGGATCGAACCTGCACCCCGTGCATTGGAAGCATGAAGTCTTAACCACTGGACCGCCAGGGAAGCCCTCTACCTCATTCTTTACAATGGTATCATATTAATCTTCCTGAATCATCACTGTGAATATATCACCTTTCTATTCAAAAACTACTAATGATGTTGGCGTGTCAACACAAGGAAGTCCAATTCCTTTGGGAAGACATGCAAGGCCCTGGGCATTCTGGTCCCTTGATCTCCAATCTTGTTTTTGGCACTCCTGGGCCCCAGACACTTGGTTCGCCACAAGGTCCTGAACATCACACACAGCTCTAACCTGTATGCTGTGGCCCCTGTGCAGGACCCCTTCACCCCTTAGGGGACGTGCTGCTGCTTTTTTTTTAAAACTGAAATCAAGACTTTCATCTAACTGAGGTCCCCTGAATTCAAGGTTCACATTTTAAAAAATCTCTGAGAGCTCACATAGTTCCCCATTATAAGGGTCTCAAAATTTAGAGTGAAAGTCGCTCAGTCGTGTCCAGTTCTTTGGACCCAATGGGCTAGATAGTCCATGGAATTCTCCAGGCCAGAATACTGGAGTGGGTAGCCTTTCCCTTCTCCAGGGGATCTTTCTAACCCAGGGATCAAACCCAGGTCACCTGCATTGCAGGCGGATTCTTTACTAGCTGAGCCACAAGGGAAGCCCAAGCATACTGGAGTGGGTAGCCTGTCCCTTCTCCAGGGGATCTTCCTGACCCAGGAATTGAACCAAGGTGCTACACTGAAAGCAGATTCTTCACCCGTTGAGCTATCAGGGAAGCTCTGGCAGTTCACATAGTTCCCCATTATAAGGGACTCAAAATTGAACTCTGCTGCAATTCAAGTCATGGAACAATGTAATCAGAGAATTAGAATCGAACATGTCCTTGAATCTGCATCAGGAAATGAGATCTGTGAAGCGGGCTCATAGGCTCATCACAGCTACTGAATGTCACCAAGAAGCAGGAGCCCACAGCTGACTTGGTGATTAGGGATGTATCTTTTAACTATCAGGCACATAAAATCCTTTATCAACTGCATAAAATTTAGAAAACAAAGACAGAGTAAATCCCTAGTAAAAGGAATGATTAGACCAAAACCACTAAAGAAACGTGAACAGCATTCATTTTGTTAAATGACCTTCTAATAGGACTCCCTCTGAAAGAATTACTGTTGTCCCCCCTTACTCCAAGCCCAGGAAACTCTCAGGAAAGTACCTGATGATCCAAGAACCTGTTCTGGCCATGGCTTTGAAGCAAGGGTGAGCTTACTCCTTTGCAGGAGCTGCTATCACTGAGAAGGGGCAACAGCACGTAAAGGACAACATTCAGGTATCAACCACTGAAACCGGCCTTACCCGAAGTTTAGCAGATATATAATCTATTTCATAGAAGTAAGGCAACTGAGAAACAGAAATGAAATCCACAGACAATGCTGAAGACAGACAGGGACCACCCTACCTCAACAGATCAAAGAGAATCTCCTAGAAACCTTAATTTTATCGTGGACATTCCCAAAGGCAAGTTTAGGAAGAGTACTGTTTTCCTGGAATCAAATGGAAGAATTAGTATTGATCTACTAATGGACTATTTTCAGTTTCAAAATAGAACTCCCTAAAGGTAAAAACGTCAGTGGTACAGCCAATAATTGAGGCTAACGGAGACTAACTGATCACAAAAATGCTGATGACCTGCAGGAATCTAGTTCACAAGTTATCTACCCGAAGATCAGTCTTGTGGTCACACAACTTATAACAACAGGTCATGTTAATCCACGAAACAGTAACAAAACATTATTTTACAAGCACAATTCTAGCAAACTTTTATCGGCCAACATCATCCTGAGAATAACAGCTGGAACCCTAAGCAGCAGTATCAATCAAGAAGTCACTGTCCTACGTAGTCCTGACTTGTATGTATCTTTCCTTGGTTGGGTGGGTGCATATCAGTGTCTCCTCACCTCCTGAGTACTAGGGAAACAAGTTGCTTAGCTGGGAGAACCCGATCCTGGACCATTCTTACTCAGGGAACACAGCCACGCTGGAGGTCATCACTGCAGCAGCCGGCTGGCCCCAGATCTCTCTCTCTCCTTTTAAAACTTTATGTATTTATTTAGGCTGTGCTGGGTCTTCCTGGGAGGGCTTTTCTCTAATTGAGGAGAGCAGGGGGGGCTACTCTCCTATTGTGAAACACAGGCTCCAGGGCGCTCGGGCTCAGTGGTTGTGGCTCCTGGGCTCTGGAGCACAGGCTCTGAAGTTGTGGCACGTGGGCTTAGTTGCTCTGAGACACGTGGGATCTTCCCAGAGGAGGGATCGGACTCATGTCTCCTGCACTGGAAGGCGGACTCTTTACCACTGGGCCACCAGGGAAGTCCCTCTTTTCTTTTTTTAAAAACTAGGCTGCAAGGTGGGAGACAGGTTACAGTAAATTAAAAGTAGGGAGAGAGAATAACTCTAGTAAAGCCCAGCCCGCCTGGCTTAGGAGCATGGACATGTCTGGCACCCACGTGTCACCAGCTCTCTGATGCACATGTCAACATGCCCTGCGCCTCAGGTACCTACTTGTGCGGTCTGGTCAAGAAGAACGTGAACTTTGTAACCCAAGAGCTTGAAGAGGGTGACGAGAGTGCTGTGGTCCACATCCCCTCCCGAACGGAATTCCAGGTCTTTCTCTCCAGTGAAGTGCACGTTGCTCAGCACCAGGGCCAGGCCGCGGGGCCGAGACTGCAACCGGTAGGCCTGGGGAGGGGCACCCAATGAGGCCGTCAGCTTCGTGAGGACAGAAACTATGCCTCCCCCTCCAAAATGAGACATTTCAAGAAAACTAAGATGCCACATTCTTCTTCATAGCCCCACCAGGTCAAAATAGACAAATGCCCACAGAAGACAGTCAATGGGCAACGCTTTTAGGGCTGACAAAGCGAGAAGGAAATGATGTACACACACGCTAGCTACGTTCAGATGCCCAGGAAGGGGATCTCATTTCTCGGTGCCTTTCCTCTTGCCATTTTCCAAGACTCACCAGCAGGTGGTGTGTTTGATAAAACTCAGGCGTGCAGGGCTTCACCTGAAGGCAGGGAGGACCATCTCCATGGTCTAGGGAGTGCTCCACTGCATCTGTGGCACACAATCCAGAAAAACTCGCTTATAGTCCACCCAGCAATCTTAGTATTTTCATATAACTTCAGGTGCCCTTTGGTCTCGCTCACTCCCCTGGTTTGTAAGCACTACGGAGACAGAGACCCTGTTTGCTTTTGCTCATCACGGGATCCTCTGCATTTGACCTTCCTATAGTAGCCGGTGCTCAACCCACTCAATGACTGAACGTGGTACCTGATAAAAGTCTTATTCTAATCAGTAGGCTGATCAGTCAGCAGGCTAGAGGCCCACAGCGTAGTTTTTCCTCACTGTGAACTCAGCTGTATACAAACACACACCAATCACGTGCAGAAATCTCCTACCTGCACCAGTTGCTCCAAGGCCCAATCACCATTAAAAAAGTCATCTGTGATGGAAGGGAAACAAGTCCAACCTACACCCCATCTAAACTGTCCTGCTGGTCCCTAACAAATGCACCGAGGAAACTGCCAATTATGAACAAAAATAGGTATCACACTAGGCAAAGTCAGATACCAGTCAAGGCAACGGAAGTCAATCTGCAACGGGGGACTGGTTGGGGCACAGAGGAGGAGGGGTTGTGCTATTTTACATCATCAATTCTTACCTGGAGACAGGCGGAGCCGCTTCTGGTGGGCACAGGACTCACATACCAGGAAAGGGAGACTCAGGTCATAGTCACAGCTCAACTGTAAGAAAGCAGGACCCACCAAGCCAGGCTCAGGGGAGCTGGTTCAGATCAAGTAACACAGAACCCTAGTTCCCTTACCCCAACCCATCCCCACTGTCTCAAAGATGCCTTTCCCACCAAACTAGCCTTTCTCAACACACACAGCCTAGGGCTCCATACCGGCGGGACTGCAGGCTGAAGACCGGACAGGGTTCTGAGCAGCAGCTCCTCCAGGTGACTCTGCTTGGTCTCCCTCAGGGCCACACAGAAGGCCTCAAAGGCCTGGGGGCCTCTCTTGGGCAGCAAGTTGAGGAGTTCCACGTTCTGGCCGAAACTGCCTGTCTTGGCCTATAAGAATAAAACACGACATCACCTTTACTCATCCAGCTGTAATCCTATTTCTCCAGGCGAGCTTCCCACTAACATCATCATCCGTCTCAAGAACTCCTTTTCACAGAAAGAAACGGATGTGTGAACTCCTTCCCGTTACTCATGGATTCTGTCTTTTCTGTCAAATGCTTGAGGGCAGAAATGCATTTTCACTGCCTTAGTGAAGCATGACATCTTTCCCCCACTGTATCATGCTCTGTTCTTGCTCTGACCACCAATGTATTTCCTTGGCTTTCCTCTTTTGCCTCGATACCTGAATGTGCTCTCTCATTTCCAAGGTGATAATGTCCCTCTCTAGGAGGTGTTCCAACAGTTCGCTCAGCAGCAGCTCTTTGGCCAACACCACTCGGTTCTTTTTGAGAGCTTCCTGATGGTCAGGATGCATGCCACACCCTCTCAACATCCTGCAGATAAAAGGCGGGCAGAAAAGCCGTCAATATAAGATCTGGCACAGAGGAGTGGGATGCAAGAGGCGTTGGCAGGAAAAATATAAAGAACAGGGCTTCCGATAACTAAGACATACTTTACTCAATCTGCTTAAAATCACATAAGTATTGTTATTTGGCAGCGACACATTGATTGTAAGCAAATTATAAACAACCCTTTACAGAGGATGTTCAGCTGAGATCATCTTCTGTGTTCTAACTAGAATAACAAATGTCTATCGTGACAAAAATCATACACACACAAGTACACATATTCACAATAAGGAATACTCCTCTGTCTGACAGACCAATTTTAATAAAGGAGTGCTGCAGAAAACATTTCACATTACTTATCTAAGTTGCTGACAGTGACTGAATTTAAAATAATTCTCTGTGAGAAAATAATTTAATACAATGGCAAAAACTCAACGGACAACTTTAATAGCAAATAAATCACACACACACACACCCCTTCTCAAGCCTGTATTGTTCTATGTGCTGAGCTTATTTGCTTCAGTCCTGTCTGACTCTTCGTAAATCGGCACTTGCCAGCCTGCTCAGTTTCTAAATACATAACAACAGTGAGGATCTGATGGCAGTAAGAAAGGTAACAGCTTCAGTTTGCAATGTAAAAATCTATTTTAAAATGCATCCTGATTTCAAAGATGTTAAAATGAGTTTGTGTAGGGGTTGAGGGTGAGTGAAAGTGAAGTCTCTCAGTTCAACTCTTTGGGACCCACGCACTGTAGCCTACCAGGCTCCTCCATCCATCCATGGGATTTTCCAGGCTAGAGTACTGGAGTGAGGGGAACATACACCTCAGAATCAGTGAAATACCACGCATTTGTAGAATGTCCATGGTTTAATTCTAGAATGGAGGAGGGAAAAGCAGCTTTGGAAGAGCTTCTGAGGCACAAGAAATCCAAAGCAGAGGAACCAGCCCGTAAAACACTCCCAGAGTTGTGTTGTTTAGTCATTGTGTCCAGCTCTTTTGTGACCCCATCGCCTGTAGCTGCTGGGCTCCTCTGTCCATGGGATTTCCCAGGCAAGAATACTGGAGTGGGCTGCCATTTCCTTCTCTAGGGCCCAGGGTTACAGGTAGCCAACTTTCATTGATTTTGGGGTTTGGGACAGTGATGTTTGAAACTCCGCTTTAACTTCTTGTTTCTGTTCTATCGTAACACTCCTATTACCCCATATATTCATTAAAAACCTGCTACAGCAATACAACCTGTAGAGAAATCAGAAACGTCATTAAGAATCACCTTGGCACCTGCCAATGCAGGAAACACGGTTCGATTCCTGGTCCAGGAAGATCCCACGTGCAGCAGAGCAACTAAGCCCATATGCCACAACTACTCTGCAAGTGCTTTAGAGCCCAGGAGCCACAACTACTGAAGTCAGCACACCCTAGAGCCTGTGCTCCTCAACAAGAGAGGAGCACAACTGGTCTGGCAACTAGAGAAAGCCCCAATGCAGCAACGAAGACTCAGCACGGCCATAAATAATTTTTTTTTTTTTTTACGAATCACCTTGGAACACACACCAAAGCAGACATGCATGAACTCTGATAAAAGTAAGTGTTAATAGGTCAGTCTCAAGATAACATCGCAGCTGGATACTGGGTATTTCCTCAGGATATACACCAATGGTGGGGCAGTTTACTCAACTTTTTTCTCTTAATTTACTAGTATTTTCTCCTTGAAACTTTATCCTCCCTTGGTTTCCATGCCACCATTCTCTCCAGTTTCCCTCTTTCCCTACTAGGCCCCTGTTTTCCTTCACAGGACCTTTGGTCTGCCCTTAAACGTTGATAATCCCTCTCAAAGTCTCTCCCCATTCCATCTCATTCTCACAATTCACTAATCGGCACTCAGTTTTTAACTCCAAGTTCTGGACTTAAATTTTCAATCAGTAACTCATTAGGGTTTAATTTGAAGCACCATCCATTCTCCACACACCTGCTCCTTCCAGTATTCCGTATCTTGGGCAGTTTCAAACATGGACTTTTCAGAAGTAACCACAATCACTTAGAACTTTAAGACACATCTGGAAAGGGAGGAGGGAGTGGAGAAAACGGACGCAAAGGCGAGTCTTAAAGTCCTGATTCTATGTCCTTCTGCAGGTCTGGTTCGAAAGCCCTCAGTTAATCTTCTGGGTTTGCCATGAAAGGATTTACCTAGGGCAGAGACCGAGGCACACTCACCTCCTTGTCTCAAAGTACTCAAATTCCAACACCTCTGAGGAATGCTTTGAAAATCTGGTCATTACACCCAATGCAATACAGATCATGATCTATTCGACCTAAAACAAATGCACACCAGGCAGAGGTTTGCAGGTCTCACAGGTGTTTAAGAGAGCAGTTTAGTTCCTGAAAAGGGAGCCACGAAACAGAAAAGATAAAGAATCATTGAAGAGAAGCCGAGATTTGGCGGGACTGAAAAGAGCTCCCCTGGTTCAGAGCCCCGTGCGTTGGAAGAAATGGAGGCTGGGGAGTCTGTGCACGAGACGGACAAGGCCCAGAAGAAATTCGCCCGCCTGCGCTTCCCTCGGTCATTGCTTCCCTGGCTGGAAGCGCGGATATAGCTGCTTCCAGGGGCTCCGAGGCGACGAGGCGCCAGGACCACACGCCAGAAATCTGCGTTCCTCCCCTCGGACCCACTAAGGACCCCCGCACTCTCCCCACTCACCTGCGCCCCCTGTCAGCGGCCATCTGCTCCTTTGGCTGGAGGGCGGACTGGGAGCCCGCGCTCGGCGCCGCCATTTCCCGCTTTTCCCGGGCTGTGCGCACACCCCCCACAGCCCAAACAAACCGCGAGCCTCTGGGTCCTCAGCATCCGTCCCCCGCCCGCCGGCGCGCAACGCGCCTGCGCACTGCCTCCTCTAGCTCCGCCCCGACCTCTCCACGCGAGGCCAGCCCCGCCGGAGCGGCCGCCGCAGCGCGCGCAGGCGCAGGACCCGCACAGTGGGCGCGCTGACCAATAGGACGAGCGAGCGCGCTAGGCGGAAGGGGAAGCGAGGAGCGCCCCGCCCTACGTGGCCATCCGATTGGTCGACGGTTCCCGCGGAAATCACAACTCCCTCCCCGGCACCGCCCACCTCTCCTCACCCGCCTATTGCGAGAACTCTGTGGAGATGGGTGTGGCCGGACTTTTCAATTTATTGAACTGTTGGGACCGGGGTAGGGAGGACAAGGAAAGCACTAGAAGGCCCTGGACAGCCTCCCGCGCAAAGAGTGAGAAGAGTGGGTCAGCGATGGTCGAGCAGCTCCCTCGGGCTCAAACCTGTGTTACAGGCTGAGACCGTGATTACAGAGAAGCTGGCGTTCTGTTTGGATCTGAGGAAGCGGGTCAAGGAGCCTGGGGTAAAACCCAGCGTCACAGCGCAGGGGTGAGGCTGAAGCAATCGGAGACAGCGCTCAAGTGGCTCCAGTGCCTCGCTTAATAGATGATTTATGAGGGAGCCTTCAGTCAGTTCAGTCGCTCAGTCGTGTCCAACTCTTTGCGACCCCATGAATCGCAGCACGCCAGATATTCGAATTCCTTGGTGGCCCAGACGGTAAAAGCGTCTGCCTACAATGCGGGAGACCTGGATTCGATCCCTCGGTCAGGAAGGTCCCCTGGAGAAGGAAATGACAGCACACTCCAGTACTTTTGCCTGGAAAATCCCATGGGCGGAGAAGCCTGGTAGGCTACAATCCATGGGGTCGCAAAGAGTCGGACACGATTGAGCGACGTAGCTGTCACTTTCTTAGATATTCTACCACCTCTCTCCAACAAGGTCGGGTCGATCATCATATCCACCCATCCTGAAAATGAGAAGGCCCTACCCCCTGGGGCAGTTTAACTCGCTGCTTCCCCATCAAATGGAGACCCTGCCCTGGGAACTGCTGTCCAGCCCTCCAGATGGCTCAGTTGGTAAAGAATCCGCCTGCAGTTCAGGAGACCCGGGTTTGATTCCTGGGTCAGGAAGATCCACTGGAGAAGGGATAGGCTACCCACTTCAGTATTCTTGGGCTTCTCTTGTGGCTCAGCTGGTAAACAATCTGCTACAGTGTGGAAGACTTGGGTTCAGTCCCTGGGTTGGGAAGATCCCTTGGAGAAGGGAAAAGGCTACCCCCTCCAGTATTCTGGCCTGGAGAATTCCATGGACTGTATGGTCCATGGGGTCGCAAAGACTCTGACACGACTGAGCGACTTTAACTTTCACTTTCACTGCAGCTCCCCAGCCCCACTGCGCAGGAACTGCTCCCTTTCTAGAACAGGGACCATCACAGTTGCAATTCCCTCTGCTCCTCTATGAGGCTGGCACGCTCCTGGTATACTCAGCCCACTGTGTCTGCAGACACAAGTGGTTCCCTGTTCTGTATACAGGGGGGAACCACCCCCTCACCAGCCATTGACCAAGAGGGGAACAGAGATGTTTGGGTGAACTGGTTTCTGTTGCCTTGTACTGAAAATACAAACTGAGGTAGATGAGCCTAGAGCCTGTTACACAGAGTGAAGTAAATCAGAAAGAGAAAACTCCTGTATGTTAATGCATGTTTGTGCATGCTAAGTAGTTTCAGTCGTGTCTGACTCTGCAACTCTATGGACTGTAGCCTGCCAGGCTCCCGTCCATGGGATTCTCCAGGCAAGGATACCGCAGTGGATTGTCATGCCTTTCTCCAGGGGAATCGTCCCGACCCAGAGATTGAACCTGCATCTCTTGTGTCTTCCTTCATTGGCAGGCAGGTTGTTTATCACTAGTGCCACCTGGGAAGCCCATACTAATGTATGTGTGTGTGTGTGTGTATGTGTGTGTGTGTGTATATATATATACACACACACACATAATCTAGAAAAATGGTACTGATGAACGTATTTGTAGGGCAGGAACAGAGACAGATGTAGAGGATGAATTTGTGAGCAGCACAGCAGGGGACGGAGAGGATGGGATGAACTGAGAAAGTAGCATTGAAATACAAACATTATCTTGTGTAAAGTAAACAGCTAGTGGGAAGTTGCTATGTGGTGCTCTGTGACAACCTAGAGGGGTGGGATGGAGGCTCAAGACAGAAGGGGTATATCTGTGCTTAGAACTAATTCACGTTGTATGGCAGAAACCAACACAACATTGTTAAGCAGTTAGCCTCAAACTTTTTTTTTTTAAATTATATATGTACTGACCTTCTCCCCCTACCTCTTTGGAGCAGTGTCTCAGAACTATTTGAAATGGTATCTCCTGGGCTATACTCCTCATTTTGTCCCAAATAAAACAACTCAAAAAAAAAAAAGAGAGTAAGGAAAAAGAAAAGACAGAGGCAATGAGATCTGAAGAGCAAAGTTCAAGACTTTGTGTCATTTACTAGCAGAGTGCTCCTGTGCAAATTATCTTTTTTTTTTTTTTCTGACCATTAAGGTCCTCATTTCACAAATGAGGGCAATAACACCTCATTTTTGTGATCTAATAGAGCCAAAGCACCTGGAACAGAAGCATCAGAATGCCACTCAGATATTGTTTCTTTTCTTCGTTCCCTAGATTCTCTGGATCACTTCCTCATCTCGCCCTCAGTCTAACTCTGGACATGGGGTAGGTTGCTGAATATTGCCTGAAGACTCAAATTTTGCCACCTGGATCTCTGGGATGGGCCACCTCAAAACCAGGCAGGGCTCACCACAGCCTGACTCCTCTCTGGGTCAAAGTTTGCATTTGTGATGTCCAGGTGGGGACACAGTTCCTGACACCTGACAGGCACTGGGAAGCGATGGTCCAAAGAATGAGTGGGTCTGGTGCCGAAAGATGATATATCCTCGGAAAGTCCTTTAGGGGGGTGTCCAATTGTTTCCATAGAAAACATCATCATCAGAGTGATCACAGCTGACTTCATAGGCAGGGGGTGGAGTCAGAGGTTCCAATCTGGGGGGTGTCCACAAGGTCTGCAAATCAGGAACAGTGGACGCAGCCCGTGACCACCGAAGCCGCAGGCTGACTAGAGGTCTTCTAGGACTTGCTGAGGTCACAGACCCCTCTGAGCCCACTCGCCTGTCCAGTCTGGCTCTCCTGCGCTCCTCTGGATGGTTAGGCTGTCCCTCCTCAAGTCCTGGGGGAATTACGATGCTGCTGTAAGAGGGTGGTTGGTCCAACTCTTGGGGGTGCGGCTGCGGCCCCATCACTGTGGCTTCAACATAGGTTGGCACCTCAAAGGCTTCGTTGTCCCTGAGTGGGGGCGGGGGGAGAAATAAGGCCATTAGTGGCTTCCTAAAAGGAGCCTTTTTTCCCTTTTCTGTCTTCTATCAGCAAAAGACCCCTCCATTCCCTGCTATCAGTGACCAGGGAAAGCAGAATCTGTATGCCTGGAGGCCAGAAGTACAAAGGAAGAATGGGTCCACCTGTACTCTTCCAGTCCTGCCCACCCCTCAACTCACCGTGCATTGCTGGAGGCCCCTGGGCTCTCGGTCTGCACTGATCGAGACCCCCATTCCAAAAAACAGGCCAGGAGGCAGCCCAACAAAAAGAAGCCACCCAAGCTGAGAAAGAAATAAGCCACAGGGGTGACGTCCGGCCGTATCCCCAGCAAAGCCAGCCCCAGGAAGAAGGAGGTGCAGCACAGGAAGAGAAGCGGCTTCTCCAGTTTCCCCCACAGCTGGCCTGGCACCATGGCCCTCCCCAGGCTCCTGCAAAAAGACACACAGCTGTTGTGTCCAAACTAGCAGTTGGCATCACGGCTGGGTCAGATTTCAAAGTAAGCCTAGCAGACACCTCTGTCTGTCTTTGTTCTTTCTATCTCAAATCAAAATAAATGGCCCAAAGAAATGATCTGCAGGGTCCCCCCACCCCCAGCTCTGGAGTTTTCTCTAGGATCACCTAGGAGTATGATCCCGGGGTATCAATATACTTGGAACAGCCAGGAAACCAGCCCAGGAGTTCTGACTCCCAGCTCCTGTGTAAATGTGTTTGCTGTGCCATGACCTCTAGTTCCTCCCTTTTTCTTTCTTCCTGTGATTTCTCTTCCAGCCCCACATTTCTGTGCCTTCCAGGTCCCAGTAGTGGGCAGGCCTTGCCTGGGGCCTCTCCGGCATCTCAGGAATCCAGGTGATGGGCAGGCCACGCCCCTTATTTTTGCTGGCTCTAAATCTCCCCCCCTCCCCACCTCCCCAGTCCCAAGCCCTCAGTCTGACCTCAGCCTTACCCTATTTGACCCCTGTCTTCCCATTTCCTCCAATCAGCCCATGCTCCAGTCGGAGGGAGAAAAGTGTACACAGACAGGACAAAACTGCCTGAGCGTCTTACAGACCAGGGTCTTGAGCGAGGGACCTCGGCCCGCTAATTCTTGACCTCTCCCCGTCCCGTGTCTGTCAGGGTCCACCACCCTCTATGGGCCCTAACTCGGTAAACACAGACTTCAAGTGTCCTGCCTGAAGTTATTACCGAAGGGCCTCCGAGGCTGGTGGGGAGAAGCCTTTTCTTTGCTCTGGAACACAGCAGCAACCCCCAGGCAGCCTGTCAGGAGTCCCCTGAGCTCTGCGCAGGAAGGAATCACAGCTTCTAGAAAGGGGCCAGATGCCCTCCTTACACCCGAGCCCCAAAGCCACGACCCTCCTGCCCTCTTACCTGCGCTACGACTTCCACACCTGTCTCAGCTCACTCGGCAGTAAGTAGGTTGGGACAGGGGGAGGAGGAGGGAGGAAGAGATGGGGCGGAGCCCACTGGTTCCACCCACTTTTGTGCCCAGATCCCTACATTCCTGCGCAGGCTTCCTCCTCCCTTTCTGCTTAAGGCTGAACTCCTACTTTTGCCCCACCTGGCATTCTTCTGGCTCTTAGTTACTCTTATCCCCAACCCCCACAGAGCCCTAGAGAGAATACTCCCCAACCTCACCCCCAGTGATCTTTGCACTTTGGATCAGAATTAAATTCATTTTTCCTTCTCCCTTCTTCTCAGGGCACTTGGTATTCCCAGCAGTTTGCATTATATTTAGCTAATAATGTTTTGTGTCTGGGAACAAGATGTCAAGCTGGGCCCTGTGGGGCTCCCAGGCACGGGGGTCTTTTTGTCCCCCATTTCTTAGAGTCAAAACTCCAGCCTCCATGACCTTCTCCGAGTTCCAAAGAGCAGAACAGTTGCTAATCAAGGGAAGAACAGTCAGGAAACCACCTGAGGCAAGATTAAAGGGACCAGAGAGGCTCAAGGTTAGGAGCCCCAGCCACCTAAGACCCTTAATACAACCTCACCCTTTTGAAACTTTGCAGAAGAAAGAATGCAAGACTGTTACTGCCTAGACCCTTATCACACACCCTTGCCCAACTATATAACCTCTCCCTACTCACCCCGGAGTGGGGCACATTTCCTGAGACCCCACTGTTTGTTTGTGGCCAGCCATTCTTTCTTTCTCCTCCATAACTGTCTCCATATTTATGTTTGGCATTGGTGCACAGAGTGCCAAGATTTTGGCAACAAGCAGAGCAGAGACCGTGGTTCATTTAATCTCCGTGTATCACATAGTGCTTTGCACACTGATGTGTCCTGCTTCCCCTACCAAAGTATCATTTCTGTAAATTCCTTGTTTTCTGCAGACCTGTTAGATGTGTTCGTGTGTGTGCTGCTTTGCTCAGTTAACTCTTTTTTGTTTTAAATTTTATTGCTGTAAATTTTATTGAGGATGATGGGGTAGTACTTTATGTGCTGTGTAAGTGTGTGCCTGCTCAGTCATGTCTGACTCTGCGGTCCCATGGACTGTAGCCCCCCAAGTTCCTCCGTTCTGGGTATTCTCCAGGCAAGAATACTGGAGTGGATTGCCACTTCCTCCCTCAGGGGATTTTCCCAACCCAGGGAGCTGACTGGTGTGTCCTTCATTGCAGACAGATTCTTTAACGCTGAGCTGTTGAGGAAGCCCCTAGTTTGTTACTAAGTCCAAGCTCACTCTGTGCATTGTGCAACAGACCAATGAATCCGGAACACGAGATGTTGAGGTAAGGAATACGACTTTATTTGGAAAGCTGGCTTACCGAGAAAATGGCAGACTACCTTCCCTAAGTTTCAAAGGGCAGTTTCAAACAGTTTCTAATTGGGGAAGTATAGGAATGTAGAAACAAAGGAAGAGCAGTCAAGAAACAATAGTTCCATGATTAAGCAGAGTCCTGGTTCCTCCTCAAGGGATATAGTAACAATATATCTGAGACTTTTTATTGGAATTAAGGCCCCCACCTAGGTGGAGGATTGTAACTTTAGACCAAGCACAAGTTTGGCCACCTAATGCAGAGTCAACTCATTGGAAAACACCCTGATGCTGGGAAAGATTGAGGGCAGGAGGAAAAGGGGATCACAGAAGATGAGGTGGATGGCATCACTGACTCAATGAACGTGAGTTTGAGCAAGCTTCGGGAGACGGTGAAGGATAGGGAAGCCTGGCGTGCTGCTGTCCAAAGAGTTCAACAGGACTGAGTGACTGAATAACAACAACAAAGATTGCAGTCAAAAGGTGAAGGGGGCTGAAGAGGATGAGACAGTTAGATAAGCATCACTGACTCAGTGGACGTGAATTTAAGGAAACTCAGGGAGATAGTGCAGAAGACCCTGGCTTGCTGCTGTCTGAGAGGGTAACAGAAAGGCCAGAGATCCCCAAGCAGCAGGAGGAAATGAACTGCAAGTGGCAGACATTTTTTTCCTTCTCTACACAAAATTAAAAGAGGCTTCTTTTAATTATGTATTGACACCTGGTTCTGCCTTGTGCTAACCAATGTGTTTTTCTTATGGAAATTTTTTCTTAAGCTATGGTAATGAAATTATGTATTTGCTTTGGAATCTACCTTTCTTCAAAATGGTTCCGCCTAAGACTAACCTTCACTTCATGGAAAAAAGATAGAGAAACAATGGAAACAGTGTCAGATTTTATTTTCTGGGGCTCCAAAATCACTGCAGATGGTGATTGCAGCCATGAAATTAAAAGACACTTACTCCTTGGAAGGAAAGTTATGACCAACCTAGACAGCATATTAAAAAGCAGACATTATTTTGCCAACAAAGGGTCCTTCTAGTCAAGGCTGTGGTTTTTCCAGTGGTCATTTATGGATGTGAGAGTTGGACTGTGAAGAAAGCTGAACCCCGAAGAATTGATGCTTTTGAACTGTGGTATTGGAGAAGACTCTTGAGAATCCCTTGGACAGCAAGGAAATCCAGCCAGTCCTGAGTGTTCATTGGAAGGACCGATGTTGAAGCTGAAACTCCAGTACTTTGGCCACCTGATGTGAAGAGCTAACTCATTTGAAAAGACCCTGATGCTGGGAAAGATTGAAGGGGAACATGACTGAGCAGCTGAACTGAAGACTAACCTTGTTTTTTTTTCTCAAACTTTGGGCTGATAATGGCTCAACAAACCAGTATTCATGTCAATTGTTTTATGGCCAGGGATGATATACCTTGTGCCATTCTATTTCAAAAATGCATATTGTAGGAGACAGGCCTGGTGAAACTCCCTCAGCCTTGAGGTGTCTCTCTTATCTGATTAAGAGCTTGCTAACAGACATAAAATACCTTGCTAAAAACTAGCAAGGGGGCATTCTTTCTGTTCCCTTCTGATGTCTATGTTAGAAATTTTCTCTATCTCTCTTATACTTTAATAAAATTCTGTTACACAAAAAGCTCCTGTGGTCAAGCCTGGTCTTTGACCCTGGATCAGATCCTCTCCTCTGGAGGTCACAAATCCCGGCATAGCACACGGCTCGCAGCAGCAACCTTAAAGTCCATGGGGTTGCAAAGAGTCAAACACGACTTAGTGACTGAACAACAAAAATGAAATAAAAAGATTAGACAATTGTAATTGTAGGTTTGCAGAAGAGAAATAGCTAAAAGATTGGTAAATAGCTCGGGTTTTTCTGGTGGCTCAGTGGTAAAGAATCTGCCTATCAATGCAGGAGACACAGGTTCGATCCCTGAAAGGAGAAGATATCCTGGAGAAGGAAGTGGCAACCCACTCCAGTATTCTTGTCTGGAAAATCCCGTGGACAGAGGAGCCTGGAATGCTACAGTCCATGGGGTCACAGAGAGTCTGAAATATGTACAGTACAGATTTGTGTACTGATCAACAATGACAACAAAATTCCTAGAGCACCACCCTGTTACCTCAGTTCAGTTCAGTTCAGTCGCTCAGTCGTGTCTGACTCTTTGCGACCCCATGAATCGCAGCACGCCAGGCCTCCCTGTCCATCACCAACTCCCGGAGTTCACTCAGACTCACGTCCATCGAGTCAGTGATGCCATCTAGCCATCTTATCCTCAGTCATCCCCTTTTTCTCCTGCCCCCAATCCCTCCCAGCATCAAAGTCTTCTCCGATGAGTCAACTCTTTGCATGAGGTGGCCAAAGTACTGGAGTTTCAGCTTTAGCATCATTCCCTCCAAAGAAATTCCAGGGCTGATCTCCTTCAGAATGGACTGGTTGGATGTCCTTGCAGTCCAAGGGACTCTCAAGAGTCTTCTCCAACACCACAGTTCAAAAGCATCAATTCTTCAGCGCTCAGCCTTCTTCATAGTCCAACTCTCACGTCCATACATGACCACAGAAAAAACCATAGCCTTCATTAGATGGACCTTAGTCGGCAAAGTAATGTCTCTGCTTTTGCATATGCTATCTAGGTTGGTCATAACTTTTCTTCCAAGAAGTAAGTGTCTTTTAATTTCATGGCTGCAATCACCATCTACAGTGATTTTGGAGCCCCCCAAAATAAAGTCTGACATTGTTTCCACCGTTTCCCCATCTATTTCCCATGAAGTGATGGGACCAGATGCCATGATCTTCGTTTTCTGAATGTTGAGCTTTAAGCCAACTTTTTTGCTCTCCTCTTTCACTTTCATCAAGAGGCTTTTTAGTTCCTCTTCACTTTCTGCCATAAGGGTGGTGTCACCTGTTAGCTCACCACCAACCAATTAGAAGAAAGTCACACATCCTACAAACTTCACCACTTATTTTGCCTTTAAAAACTCTTTCCCCAAACCATCAAAAGACTACTGGGTCTTTTGACTATGGGCCGCCCACTCTCTTTGCATGGCCCTTATAATAAACCTTGCTGCTAAGTCGCTTCAGTTGTGTCCGACTCTGTGCGACCCCATAGACGGCAGCCCACCAGGCTCCCCCGTCCCTGGGATTCTCCAGGCAAGAACACTGGAGTGGGTTGCCATTTCCTTCTCCAGTGCATGAAAGTGAAAAGTGAAAGGGAAGTTGCTCAGTCGTGTCCGACTCTTAGCGACCCCATGGACTGCAGCCCACCAGGCTCCTCCGTCCATGGGATTTTCCAGGCAAGAGTACAGGAGTGGGGTGCCACTGCCTTCTCCGATAATAAACCTTTCTCTATCCCAAATTCCCATGTTGAAGTTTGTCAGGCAAGTGAACCAGTGTTGGGCAACACTTCCACTGTGAGTGTCTCAAGGTGAGTGATCAGTTTCAACCTTCTCTGAATCTCTGAATCTAACACAGTTCCTGACACACGGTAGGTGCTCACTGAGCACAGTTGTATGTTCTCGTTAGAAGGCTACAGATCCAGCTGGCCTCGCCGCAGCCTGGGGATCTGGGATCCATTCTTTTCTGTTTGGGATCTGGTGGTAAGTCTGGGTGAGGCAGGTGCTGGGAGGCACAGAGTGGCTGGAGGAGTACTTTGCTCTGGAGGCAAGGTTGGACTCTGCGCCTTCAGAGTATTGATTGTGGACCAACCAGAGGAGTAGCAGTCCTGGGGCTCGGCCAGGGCTACTGCAGCAGAGGATGTGTGGAGTGTGTGGGCGGGAGGCAGGGAGCAAAGAGAACAAGAATGAGGCTCTGGATAAAGAGTGAGTGTGTCTGGGGTTGTGTGTGTATGTGTGTGTAGTGGTGGGGTGTCAATGTTGATTCTCTGTTCCTGGTTGAAAGAGAAGAGAGGGAGGTGATCGATATAACAGGAAGGCTGTGGTAGTCTAAATGAGCTGTCTCTCTAGGAAGTGGGAATATAGGGTGGGAAGAGACCTGCTTGTTATAATTGGCTCTCTGTGTCCTTAGGTCCTGCGTTCACTCAGATCCATCCCAACTAGCATAGAAAATATTCAGAAAAGAAATGTAGACGGTTCCAACAAGCAAAACTTGAATTTGTTGAGTACTGGCAACTATTTATATAGCATTTATTGGGTATTATAAGTAATGTAGAGATGATTTAAAGTATATAGGAGGATTACCAAGTTATATTCACATTACTACATCATTTATATGAGACTTGAGCATCCTCTGACTCAGTGTTTATAGGGTTTCACACCAGTGTGTACTCTCTGATATCTAATGAGATGTAAGCTTTCTTCTTTTTTTTTTAATCTTTTAAAGATTTTATTTATTAATTACTTTTGGCTCTGCTGAGTGTTCATTGCTCCAGGGGCTTTTCTCTAGTTGTGGTGAGCGGGGGCTACTCTCTAGTTGCAGTTCGTGGGCTTCTCATTACGGTGACTTCTCTTGTTGCAGAGGCATGGGCCCTAGGGAGTTTCAGTATTTGTGACTCTTGGGCTCTAGAGCAAAGGCTCAGTAGTTGTGGCTCAAGGGCTTAGTTGCTCTGTGCCATGTAGGATCTTCCCAGATCAGCGATCAAGCTTGTATCTCCTGCATTGGCAGGCGGATTCTTTACCACTGAGTTTCCAGGAAGGTGCCGAGATGCGCTTCAAATGAAGGCTTTTCCACATTCATAGCATTTGGGGGTCCTTAACCAATCCCCTACCAATACTGTTGTTGTTCAGTCACTAAGTCGGGTCTGACTCTTTGCAACCTCATGGACTGCAGCACGCCAGGCCTCCCTGTCCTTCACCATCTCCCGGAGTTTGCTGAGAGATGACTCTATTTTGTTTCTGCTGATTTTCTTACTATTCAGCTTCTAAGGAGAATGTACAGTGGTTGGGATCAGAAGGACTTGGATCCACAGAAAATATGTTAATAGCAGGAAATTGGCCGAATCATTGGTATGCGTGATAAGTAAGAGGACTGAGTTAAGGACTGAGTTCTGGATTGGAGGGTACGGGAAGGGTTGGCTGACAGGCAAGAGGGCCAAAGGGTGAAGGCCTGAATGTCTGCAGTGTGAAAGGTCACGCAGTCCCGGTGAGGTGGGACTTCTGTGGCTTAGGGCTCTTAGTTGCTGGTGGGAACGTATGCCATCAAGATTTGTTAGGTAAGAACTGGATCCAGTTCATGGGGCTGGCCTGCTGTCTGGCTGTGCCCTACAGTATGTTATCTATTCCAATCCTTTTTAATAGATTTTCTAAAAATTCCATTTGTTAAAAAATACAAAATGTCAGAGAATATTTAAAGGCTGAAGAAAAAGTATCCACAACCTAAGTATTCCTAACATGGTCACTTAAATTTCTGCGCATTTCTACCAATCTGTTCACACACAAACCAGAATATACTCTAGTTGAGATCAGAGTATGTTCACCATTTTGTTATCTTAAAAAAAAATTTTCCTTTAATGTTGTAACAGAGAGTCCATCTTTTGATATAGTCTTTATTGTAATGATTTCTAATAGCTATATAATATTTTACTGAATGGATATATCATAATTTAACATACCTTTATATTATTCAATAATATCAAGTATATTTTATTCAATTTTTCTTTTGGTCATCAAAAATAATGCTTTAAGAGACAAAAAAAAAAGTAGATTAATGGTTGCTAAAGTCTGGAGAGAAGGAGGATTTATTTTGGGGAGTTAATGAAAATGTTTTCAAATTAGGTAGTAGTGATGCTTGTACAACTCTGTGAATATATAAAAAAAAAAACCCCACTAAATTATACACTTTAAAAAGGTGACTTGCAATGGCACCCCACTCCAGTACTCTTGCCTGGAAAATCCCATGGACGGAGGAGCCTGGTAGGCTGCAGTCCATGGGGTCGCGAAGACTCGGACATGACTGAGCGACTTCATTTTCACTTTTCACTTTCATGCATTGGAGAAGGACATGGCAACCCACTCCAGTGTTCTTGCCTGGAGAATCCCAGAGACAGGGGAGCCTGGTGGGCTGCCGTCTATGGGGTCACACAGAGTCGGACACGACTGAAGCGACTTAGCAGCAGCAGCAGCAGCAGCAGTAACAGCAGCATATGTCTATAAAGCTGTTAAGAAAAATAATGCTATCTTCTTAGGTATAGTTTTTCTTTCTTTTTGGATTATTTCCTCCAGTTGAATTCTAAGGAACAATATTATTGAGATGAGCCAGGTGAAAGTTTTTATTGCCCTGAATGCAGGAAGCCAAACTCCTTTCCAGAGGTTTTACTTTCCTTTTTTCTTTATCAACTTAGTTTATCAACTGAGTTTATCACTTAATTCAATTGTCTTTCCACTTTCTACTTGCTTACTTTCCGCAAACCACCTTGCTGGAGGTTGGAGCACCCCTCTTGGTTGGCCCACTTTGTGGCCTCATTTTGGAGGGTGTGAGTGCAGGAAAGTGGGTGATCAGGGGAAGAGGGAGAAGAGGAGAAAATGCACAGACTTCCTGGGAAGGGTCATGGGTGTCTACCGCTGTGTGCTTCTGCGTCGCCAGGTTTCTGTGGTCTTGTATTTTTTATCCTGGGTCTGCTTTGTGCTTATGGCCAACCCACATGGAGTGTTTTGTACCTACTGCTCTCTGTACTTCTGCACATATGCTCTCTTTTGTACATACAAAATTAGGTAATTTAAAATATAATGGAATAAGGGGGAGTTGCTATCATTATATCATTTTGTAGGTGAGGTGTGAGCAAGATTTGAACCCACCATCCCAGTCCAAAACCCTGGCTCTTAACTGCTATGACATCCAACTGTAACCATTTTTTTTTTTGGCTGCTTGATAATGATCATTTAACAAAACTCCTATGACTTTCTAAGGTCATTACCCTGGTCCTCCCTGGAGGAGTAGGTAGATGCTGTTTTCCGCATTGTTTGGCGTCTTGGGAAAAGACTGATTTTTCAGATAGCAAAGGCAGCAAAAGAGAATATCGGGAGATAAATAAGATTCAATTCAGTTCAGTCGCTCAGTTGTGTCCGACTCTTTGTGACCCCATGAATTGCAGCACTCCAGGCCTTCCTGTCCATCACCAACTCCCGGAGTTCACTCAAACTCACGTCCATTGAGTCGGTGATGCCATCCAGCCATCTCATCCTCTGTTGTCCCCTTTTCTTCCTGCCCCCAATCCCTCCCAGCATCAGAGTCTTTATTGAGCTATAAAGCAAGATTGGGAAATTGAAATTGTAGGCACTATTGGGATGCTCATCTTTTATGAGCTAATTAAGCCCGATTATAAAAAGTAACACTTTAACTGAAGAGCTGTTAGAAGCCTGATGTGCAAGTGACTTCTTACAAATATTGTGGAAACATGTCCACAATGTCATTTGATCCTTAGTAACAATTGTGGGGTAGATCTGATTATCATTTTCATGTTACAGAGGAGGAAACCAGCTCAGAGAAAGTCCATGATTTCTTTAGTTAGAATCAAACTCAGAATCTTTTTTTAAAAAAATACTTGTATTTACTTATTTACAGCTGAGCTGGGTCTTCGTTGCTGTGAGGGTTTTTCTGTAGCTGTGGTGAGCAGGGGCTCGTCTCATTATGGAGCACGGGCTCTAGGGCACACGGGCTTCAGTAGTGGTGGCAGGTGGGCTCGGTAGTTTCAGCTCCTGGGCTTTAGGTAGTTTTGGCACATGGGCTTAGTTGCTCTGTGGCATGTGGGATCCCCCCCAGATCAGGAATCAAACCCATGACTCCTGAGACTCCTGCATTGGCAGGTGGATTCTTTACTACTGAGCCACCATGGAAGCCCCGGTTAAATGATATAACAGGAAGTAAATCAGAAACCTTGATATTTGGGGGGTGCAGAAATGCTTTCAAAGGAGCCTCAAGTATGTCAGGATAAATATTGTGCTCACCAGCTAACTGTCACATAGTGTGAAGCTCGCTGGCAATGAACTGAGCGAATAGTGGGATTCAGTGCTGTCGCATGTTCAGCATCGAGCCGCAAAAAGCGATCCTGGCATTTGAGAAAGTGAGTGTGGTGGTTGCCGAGTGACATAAGAAAGCACTGTGTGGATTAGAAATGTCTACAGGTAGTGGCAGCAGGGTCCCGTGCAGTATGTCTCCGCACATGAGAAAACAGGGACTGCTGCTGCTGCTAAGTTGCCTCAGTCGTGTCCAATTCTTTGCAACCCTGTGGACCATAGCCCACCAGGCTCCTCTGTCCATGGGATTCTGCAGGTAAGAATACTGGAGTGAGACACATTGTAGCTGATCATGTATTTTTTTGAGATAGCCAAACCAGGTTCCAAATCTCAGTTCTGCCATTTACTGTGTGATCTTGGGTAAGTACTTTACCTTTCAGGGCGTCAGTTTCTAATTTGTAAAGGTGAAAATAAGCCCAAGCTTATCATTCCTTTCCCATCCTGCTCTTCCAGCCTGGCTTTGACCCAAGGACCCACCACAGGGCCACCATCCTGTCGCAGGGCCTGGATTTCTTTCACTGTGGAGCATCTGTTTGTAACTTACATTGTACATCACCCTCTACTAATCTCTAAAGTTATCTAAAGTAATATCTAAAGTAATCTCTAAAGTTATTACCCAGGAAATGTAACACTTAAAAAATTTTTTTGTTATTTTTGGTCGCACTGGATCTTTGTTGCTGCTCACGTGCTTTCTCCAGTTGCAGCAAACAAAGGCTCCTCTTTGTTGTGGTATATGGGCTTCTCACCACGGTGGCCTCTCTCGTAGAGCATGGGTTACAGGGCACCCGGGCTTCAGTAGTTTCAGTTCTTGGGCTCAGCAGTTGCGATTCCCAGGCTCTAGAGCGCAGGCTCAGTAGTTGTGGCACACGGGCTTCGTTGCTCCGAGGCACGTGGGATCTTCCCAAAGCAAGGATTGAACCCATGTCCCCTGCATTGGCAGGTGGATTGTTGTCCACTGTGCCACCAGAGAAGTCCTGATATATCTTATTTTTTTATTTATTTCAAAGTAGGCTGCAGAGCCATCAGCAGATTTCCACCTAGCTACTTCAGCATGCATAAAAGTACCTAGAGTCAAATATTACTTTACAGTTAACCATTTTTTTAAAGTAAAATTTGCATGCAATGAATTGCACAGATTTTAAGTGGACCATTCCACAAGTCTGGCTAAAACTTATGTTGGTATAACCCACCTCCAATCAAAACAAGAAACATTATTAACACCCAGAAAGTTTCATCATTCCCCTTCCTGGTCAACCCTACAAGCAAAAAGATACTTCACATTATTAGCCCTTGTGTGTGTGTGTGTGTTAGTTGCTCAGTTGTGTCCAACTCTTTGTGACCTGGTGGACCGTAGCCCACCAAGATCCTCTGTCCATGGGATTCTCCAGGCAAGAACACTGGAGTGGGTGCCATTCCCTCCCCCACGGGAATCTTTCTGACCCAGGTATAGAGCCTGGGTCTCCTGCATTGCAGGCAGATTCTTTACCACCTGAGTTACTAGGGAAGCCTCTATTAGTCCTTAGAGAAATGCAAGTTAAAATCACAATGACTTAACCACTACACACCAATCAGAAAAGGTAAAATAAGAAATTGTAGTAACACCAAATGCTAGTGAAGATGTGGAGAAACTGGACTGCTCATGAATTGCTGGTGTGAAGGTAAAATGGTAAGGCCACTCTGGAAAAATATAGCAGTTTCTTTACAAAACTAAACATTCACTTACCACATCACTCAGCGATTGTACTTCTGGGCATTTACCCTGGAGAAATGAAAACTTATGTGCACATAAAAACCTGTATGTACATATTCACAGCAACTTTACTTGTAGTAGCCCCTGTGATATTGTGATTGATAATATATATATATAGGGCTTCCCAGGTGGCTCAGTGAAGAATCTGCCTACCAGTGCAGGAGACACAGGAAATGGGGGTTTGATCCCTGGGTTGTGAAGATTCTCTGGAGGAAGAAATGGTGACCTACTCCATTATTCTTGCATGGAAAATTCCATGGACAGAGAAGCTTGGCAGGCTGCAGTCTATGGGGTCTCAAAGAGATAGGACTGAGCACAGTATAGATATAGATATAGATATAGAGATATTCAGATGACCAAAATATGTTTCTCATGTATATGTGGCTTTTGTCCATAGTCCTTGGGTCATAGCTTCCAAAAGCCTTGAAACTGTGTAAGCATTGCTAGTGATAAACATGTTTTTTGTGAATGAAGTAACTTTTAGAAGCACCTAAAGGTTGGGGTTTTCAACCTCCGGCTCCTCTCTCCTCCCCAGAAATCAGGGGGTAGAACTGAGAATTAGACTTCACTGATGACTCAGTTGGTTCTTCTGGCAACCACACCCCCCACCTTTAGGTGCTTATAAAAGTCATTTCATTAACAAAAAGACACCTTTATCATTCTCAGTGTTTAGACAAAGTAATGTCTCTGCTTAGACAGCATATTAAAAAACAGAGATATTACTTTGCTGACAAAGGTCCATATAGTCAAAGCTATGATTTTTCCAGTAGTCATATACTGATGTGAGAGTTGGACCATATAGCAGTCTGAACATTGAAGAATTGATGCTTTTGAATTGTGGTAGTATAGAAGACTGTTGAGAGTCCCTTGGACAGTAAAGAGATCAAACCAGTGAATCCTAAAGGAAATCAACCCTAAATATTCATTGGAAGGACTGATGCTGAAGCTGAAACTCCAATACTCTGGCCACCTGATGAGAAGATCTGATTCACTGGAAAAGACCTTCATGCTGGGAAAGACTGAGGGCAGGAGGAGAAGGGGACACCAGAGGATGAGATGGTTGGATGGCATCACCGACTCAATGGACATGAGTTTGAGCAATCTCCAGGAGCTGGTGAAGGACTGGGAAGCCTGGTGTGCTGCAGTTCATGGGATCACAAAGAGTCGGACACGATTGAGTGCCTGAACAACAGAGATTTGGTCGATCATTACTATGTATTGAAGTCTCTGTAAAAACCCTGTTTTCTGAGAGCTTCTACATTGGGCTTCCCTGATAGCTCAGCTGGTAAAGAATCTCCCTGCAATGTGGGAGACCTAGGTTTGATCCCTGGGTTGGGAAGATCCCCTGGAGAAGGGAAAGGCTACCCCCTCCAGTATTCTGGCCTGGAGAATTCCATGAACTTTATAGTTCATGGGGTTGCAAAGAGTCAGACACAACTGAGGGACTTTCACTTCATTCTACATCTGGAAGCTGGGAGGCTTCCCCCTGCCTCTGGGCTGGTTCCCAAGCTCTGTGAGGACAAAAGCTTGTTCAGGACCTTGTCCTATGTATCTCTTCATCTGGCTTTTGAATCATATCCTTTAATATACTTTTATAATAAATTGCAATCTAGTAAGTAAACAGGTTTTGAGTTCTGTGAGCTGTTCTAGCAAATTAATCAAACCCAAAGACGGGGTCAGGGGTTATATAACCAGTCTGTCAGAAGAACCAGTGACAACCTGGGCTTGGAGCTAGCGTCTGAAGTGGAGGGTGGTCTTACATATGGAATGTGATGCTATTTCTGGGTAGTGTTAGAATTGAGTTGAATTCTTGGACACCTTGCTGGCATCTGAAATTTGCTGGTTGGTGTAGGAAGCTTACACACACACACACACACACACACACACACATTGGAATTTGGTCCAGAAACTGATTTTTAGCCCCCAAATAGAAACAACCAAAATGTCCTTCAACGGGTTAAACAAACTGGCACATCCATACCAAGGAACATGATGACTTGGCAGTAAAAAGAACAAACTACAAACTACAGATACATGCAACACTGTGGGTGGGTCTCAGGGAGTTAGGCTAAATGAAAACAAGTCATTCTGATTCCATTCATACAGCCCTTGTAAAATAAGAACTATATGAGCAGATTAGTGGTTGCAGGGGTTAGGGAAGTGGGGAGAAAAAGAGGTAGCTGTAGCTATGAAAAGCGCATTGAGGGATCCTTAAGTTTGGAGGCATTCAGTATCTAGGCTAGACTGGGTGTGGTCACATGCATCTGCATGCATGCTAAGTCACTTCAGTCGTATCTGACTCTGTGTGACCACATGGACGGTAGCCCACCAAGCTGCTCTGTCCATAGGATGCTCCAGACAAGAATACTGGAGAGGATTGCCATGTTCTTCTCCAGCACATGCGCATACAGGTGATAAAATTATATGGAACTAAACACAGACACAGAAATGAGTGCATGCAAAACTGGTGGAATCTGAATGAGGTTGATGGACGGTAACAATGCTAGTTTTCTGGTTGTATTATTGTACCAGATATGCCAGATGTTGTCATTGGGAAACTGGATGAAGGGTATATGGAATCTCCGTATTATGCCTGACATTTGTGTTAAAAGACATGGGCATTTTTTTTAAAAAAACTTTTTATTTTGTATTGGAGTATAGCCAGTTAACAAACAATATTGTGATAGCATCAGCTGAACAGGGAAGGGACTCGGCCATACCTGTACCTGTATCCATTCTCCCCCAAACTCCCTCACTAGACATAGGCATTTCTGGAAGCATATACAGAAAAGTGGAAAGTAGGAAAAGGAATGACTTCACCTTTCACAGTCAATAGTTTTCTGGGTGTTTTTGTTTTACCACATGCATGCCATACTTTGTTGTTTTTAATTACCACTTGTATTTTGGTTCTATAAACAAAGTATCCCTTTTAAGAACTTTACCTAAAAACTTTGCATTTTGGAAGCATAACACTATTTAGTAAGCTTGGAATTTGAATTACAACACAAGGAAGTGGTTCAGTATTTAATTCTGAGCACTGACCTAATTGCAAATTTTGTATGTCAACCGTTGATCAGAAGATGTGGAAAGGAAAAAACTAGGTATGAAACTGCTTCAGTTAGAAGTGTTCCTTTATTGGGAAAAATTTGGTGCATTTGGAGGCTTTTCCTTTTCTCCCTGTGATAGTTATTTCACTTGTTAACTGTGCTAACAGATTGCCATGAGTTGGCTCATTGGAAAAGACCCTGATGCTGGGAGGGATTGTGGGCAAGAGGAGAAGGGGACGACAGAGGATGACATGGCTGGATGGCATCATCGACTCAATGCGCATGAGTTTGAGTGAACTCCGGGAGTTAGTGATGGACAGGGAGGCCTGGCGTGCTGCGATTCATGGGGTCGCAAAGAGTTGGACACAACTGAGCAACTGAACTGAACTGAACAGATTGCCAACTCAGTGGACATGAGTTTGAGGAAACTCTGAGTGACAGTGAAGGGCAGGGAAGCCTGACGTGCTGTAGTCCACTTGGTGGCAAAGAGTCAGACACAATTTATCGACTGAACAACAACAAATGCCAGAGAGCTGATAAGACATAATTTCTGGGTGTGCCTGTGAGAGTGTTTCCAGAAGAGATTAGCTCGATCAGTGCTGGCTCACATGATTATGGGAGCTGAGAAGTCCCATAGTCTGCCATCTGCAAATTGGAGGCCCAGGAAAGGTGGTGGGGTCAGTTCCAGTCTAAGTTCAAAGGCCAGAGCATCCAAGTTCAATATTCTGTTGATCCTGTTTTTAATTCTTTGACAACCCTCACTAATACAATCAATTTTTATTGTATTTGCCATAAATTCAGACATTGTAATCTAGATCACATGTGAAAGGATTAGTCTAGAAATTGTCTCATTCCTTCAGAGAAGATTAAATTCTGCTATTGGATTAGAAAAATAGGATTCTAGAGCCTTTGAAGGAGGAGTGGCCAGGGCTGCAATATCTGCCTCTAAAATAAGAGATTATCCTACATTACACTGAGATAAGATTTAGGATTAAGTTAAGCAATTGATGCTTCCCAGGTGGCTCAGTGGGAAAGAATCTGCCTGCAATACAGAAGCTATAAGAGATGTGGGTTTGATCCCTGGGTCAGGAAGATCCCCTGGAGGAGGATATGGCAATCTACTCCAGTATTTTTACCAAAGTAGTCAATGGACATAATCCCATGGACAGAGGAGCCTGGTGGGCTACAGTCCATGGGGTCGCAGAGTCGGACTCGACTGAGCATTCAGCATTAAGCAACTGATACAAATTTAGAAAACAATGAGAAGGGTACACAATTGTATACAAATGTGAATCTATAAATTCTTGAAGTTTTTTTTTTTTTTTATGGACATAATCCCATGGACAGAGGAGCCTGGTGGGCTACAGTCCATGGGGTCGCAGAGTCGGACTCGACTGAGCATTCAGCATTAAGCAACTGATACAAATTTAGAAAACAATGAGAAGGGTACACAATTGTATACAAATGTGAATCTATAAATTCTTGAAGTTTTTTTTTTTTTTTACTGGAATAAACAGTCTTTTAAAAAACCACAAATAAGGGGGCTTCCCTGGTGGTTTCAGTTCAGTTCAGTTCAGTCGTGCAGTCCTGTCTGACTCTTTGCGACCCCATGAACTGCAGCACACCAGGCCTCCCTGTCTATCACCAACTCTCAGAGCTTACTCAAACTCATGTCCATTGAGTTGGTGATGCCATCCAACCATTTCATCCTCTGTCGTCCCCTTCTCCTCCTGCCTTCAATCTTCCCCAGCATCAGGGTCTTTTCAAATGAGTCAGTTCTTCGCATGAGATGGCCAAAGTAGTGGAGTTTCAGCTTCAGCATCAGTCCTTCCAATGAACACTCAGGACTGATCTCCTTTAGGATGGACTGGTTGGATCTCCTTGCAGTCCAAGGGACTCTCAAGAGTCTTCTCCAACACCACAGTTCAAAAGCATCCATTCTTCAGCGCTCAGCTTTCTTTATAGTCCAACTCTCACATCCATACATGACCACTGGAAAAACTATAGCCTTGAGTAGATGGACCTTTGTTGGCAAAGTGATGTCTCTGCTTTTGAATACGCTATCTAGGTTCGTCATAACTTTCCTTCCAAGGAGTAAGCGTCTTAATTTCATGTCTGCTGTCACCATCCCTGGTGGTTTAGTTGTTAGGAATCCATCTGCCAATGCAGGAGACACGAGTTTAGTCCCTGGCCAGGGAAGATCACAAATGCTGTGGAGCAACTAAGCCTGTGTGCCCCAGCTGCTGCTAGCCAGAGCTCTAGAGACTGTGAGCCCCAGCTGCTGAATCCCATGCATCTAGAGACCATACTCTGCAATAAGAGAAGCCATCGCAATGAGAATTCTGCACATCCCTACAAAGAGTGGCCCCTATTGCAGCAACGAAGGCCCAGCTCAGGCAAAAATAAATAATCTTCTAAAAACGTATGCAAATAAAATGGAAACATTTTGATATATTTTATTCCAGATTAATAGTTCAGATTTATTCCAGATTAATGTCCTCTGTAATATATCTTTATGCAAGACATAATTGAGACCATACTATGCAGTTTGATCATTTTTTCCAATCAATATTATATCCTAAGAATTTCCAAAGTTCCTATAAGTTGCTAAAAATTCTTCACAAATATAATTTTTGATGGGTATGAGACATTACATCCTGGATGTACCATAATTTATTTAAAAATCCTCCTGGTGGACATTTATTTGATACAACAAGCAATGGTGAGACAAGCATCTTTATTCACAAAGCTTTGTCTCTACTCACCCTCAACATGTATGAGAACTTCAATATAGTTGATTATATTTAACTTCAATATATGGAAAGTTCTATTTAAAAAAAATTTTAAGTTTTACTCTTTGGCCATGCCATTTGGTATGTTGCATTTTAGTTTCCCAACCAGGGATTGAACCTGCGCTCCCTGCATTGGAAGTTCAGAGTCTTAACCACTGGACTTCCAGGGAAGCCCCTCTTTTTTGTTTTAATTTGCCCTTATGGTTCTCATATTTTTATTTTTTACATTAGCTGCACATTGTTACAGGTCTCCTTTGGAGAAACAGAATACTTATTTGGGGATATACTTGTGACATTACATTCCAGGTATGCATGGTCAGGATGAGTTGAAGTCTTGGAGTGTGCTGGAATAATGGAAAAAAGGGGGAGAGGAGGAAGACTGAAAGTGATGGGAGAAAAGAGGAGAACATGGGATAGGAGATGAGAAAGCCAGAAATACAAGATGAGAAGATAGCAAAGGGAAGAGGCATGTAAACTCCGAAAGCCCTCTGAGCCATCGAAGTCACCACACAGGCATCCAAGTGTGGTTTCAGCATCTGAAGAGAGTCTTCTCAAAGTCCAGACCCTATTGAAACACAAGGCATTCTGATGATCACACAGTGTGCATAGGAAGAGTAGGGGCTCTCAGTGATTAACTGGGGGGAGTGGGAAAGCTATAGGTTTGTTGGGGAGGGAACAGGGGTCATAGTGGGCCAGTGAGAGGCCTGGCTTTTCCTTGGGATCTGCTCATCCCCAAGGGGATGAGCAACTTCTTCAGGCCCTGGCAGCTCTGGCCAGTCTCCCGGCACGGCCTCTCCCAGCCCCTGCTGGCCAGAGTAGCTGGACCCCATTTAAACATCTGGATGCAAGCTCAGCCATGCTGGGGTTCTCACTAGCCTCCACTTCCCCTGGGCTTCCAGCCCCAGCCTGTGTCTCAGGCACCATGGCTGGTCAGAAGACAGTGCCCAACTGGTTAGTTGCAGAATCCTTCTGGCTTAGCTTTCTGTCTCTGACAGACTTAAGAAGCTTCTGTAGAAGAGAAAGAGGGACTATTTCCTGCTCCCTTCACATAAGCTGCCCCAAAGTGGAGCAAAGGGCTGGGGGCACACAAAGAACTGTTCTTCTCAAACACCTAGAGTGGCCAGGACATGGCTGTAGGAACAAGAACAGATAAACACCAGGGAGGACGCAAAGTGAGAAACATGATGCCTAATGGCATTAGGTTTATTCTGTGGAAAGCAGAGTTGGAGGTTCTCAGAGGCACTTGGAGAGACTAACGGCAGATGGTGTATTGTCCTGCCCGTCCCCCTGCCCCCCCAGCACACCCCAGGGCCGGACAAGAACCTCTATCAGATAGGAAACCAGAGTCCCAGGGCCCCACAGCGGAGAAGGAGTAAGCAGATGGTCTGCTTTTTACTACCAATGTCTTGCTTGCTCTGGGCTTCGGGCTTAAAGTCTGGCGTTCACAGCTGGAGGCACAGGGCCCATCCACTTTTCTCCTGAATAGAAAATATCACGAGTCAGAGGCCCACAAGCCCTCAGGGATTCTCTCCAGGAAGAGCTCCTGGGTGCTGGGTAGGAAGGCTTCCTTCTCTCCTGCAGAAGAAGGTGGCCCCTCCCCACTCCACCTCAAGCACATCTACCTCTGTATGAGGTTCCATTATCGGAAGAGCCTAGAACACTTTTTTAAAAATTCTTGAATCCATCCTTCTGGGCAACTGATATAATGCAGGGGTGGGCTCAAGGGCAGTCAGTATGAACATGTAACTTACCCAGAAGGTGCGCCAGCAACTCCATCCGGTCGGAGCCAAAGAGCATGTGGGTTTCATCATGCAGGTGGGCCACAGTGATGGGCAGCCCAAAAGCCTGGAGAAGTAACAGGGCAGGAGGGCGAAGGAGCAGGTGGTTACAGCGCTGTGGTTGAAGGCTGCAAGTCAACACTGGTCTGAGGTCATAGACATAAAGTAGCCAGAGGTATTTGATGAGAGGTTCCAGGGGTTCCAGGGTTCTAAGGAGAGTTTTCTGTCTCCTCTCTCACCATCTAGCTCTCTCCCTCCTTTCCTTGGGCCCAGGGAAAGGAAGGAAGAGGATGAGGGTGATCTTGGAGATCCCAGAGGACTCACAGTAGGGGAGTAACTTTTGCTCAGGAGCATGGGGACCCAGTCAAGATTCTCTGTCTCAGCACAGGGCTGGGGACAGAATTGCTCACCCCATATTTGCAGGCTGCCTCAGTGGTCTCCTTGAGCTGGTTCTTCACTTGTGGTGTTGAGACCCTTTTTAGAAGTTCTTGGGCTTGTTCCATGGACATGCCAGCCTTCTCTGCAGCCTGAAGGGATGTGGTAGGGAAAACAAGTGTGTCTGCGTTAGTGCAGGTGGGAATCTCAGGAGAAAACTCTGGTCATTTTATTTTCTGTCCCCACATTATCCGCAGCACTTTTACCTACCCACGAGTGGAGGTCTATCTTTGCCTGGGGCTATGTTTTTGGCCTTCAAAATCATGAGATTGGTAGAAAGAGTGGGTGGCAAAGAGGCATAATTGTAGAAATTTAACGCCAGAGGGCATCTTGAGAGGCCAGCTTCCCAACCACTTCATTAACAGGTCAGGAAAGATTTCCCTGGTGGTCCAGTGGTTGAAGACTCTGTGCTCCCAGTGCAGGGGGCCTGGGTTCAATCTCTGCTCAGGGAACCAGAACCCATATGCTGCAACTAAGAGTTCATACGTCACAACTAAGACCTGGTGCAGCCAAATAAATAAACATGTAAAAAAGCCAAAACAAAACAGACCAGGAGCCTCCAGGCCAGAAACGGTACATATTTTGGTCAGTGCTGAAGAGCTTGTTAGTAGCAGAACCAATGCTAGAATTCAAGTTCCTTGATATTAAGCTGGGGGCTTGTGCCTTCCTACTTCTCAGAATTCCTGAATCCAAGGGCTGGGCTCTAATTCCCATAGAATTTCCTGAGGACTCTGGACAGGGCACATGGCTGCAGCCACCAGTGTCTGGCTTTAAGAGAATGTTAAAGGTTTCACTTTGAGGTTTGTTGGGATCAATGGTTCTCAACTTTGGCCGCACATATTAGAATATCCTGGGGGAGCTTTTTTGAAAATCTCAGTTTGGATGTCATCCTTGAGAACAAATTACATGGGAATTTCTGGGTGGTGGTGTCCAGGTGCTGCAAGTGATTTTAATACACAGCTGGGGTTGACAAGTATTGCAACCTGACCCCCTTGACCTGGAGTGGGAAATATGAAGTCAGGCATGACTTCTTGTCTTTGACCTGGTTACATCAGAGAAGTGTATTTTGGCCAAGTACTCAACAACAGGAAACTGGTTCAGTAAACAGAAGTACACCCACTGAATGGAATGCTATGTGGAACCTAACAGTTATTCTCTCCAACAGTTTTAAATGACATGGGAAATGATTATTAAATATTAAGTGAAAAAGCAAGCCTATGCATAGACTTTGCAGGAATGAGAACACAGGAGGATATACTGGGCATGCTTTACACATTTAACTTTTTTTGTGACTTGTCATTTTATATATTACATTTGAATATGCCTCAGCTATCTTTTGTAAACTTAAAGTGAAAGTGACTCAGTCGTGTCTGACACTTTGCGACCCCATGGACTATACAGTCCATGGAATTCTCCAGGTCAGAATACTGGAGTGGGTAGCCTTTCCCTTCTCTAGGGGATCTTCCCAACTCAGGGATCGAACCCAGGTCTCCTGCATTGCAGGCAGTTTCTTTACCAGCTGAGCCACAAGGGAAACCCTTATGGGTTAAGGGGGGAAGAAACTTAAGGGGAAAAAATGTGGTGTTGAATTTCCTGATTTAATCCTGAAGAAAAACTTTTTTACAGCTAAATATGGCTGGCACACATTTTGACATTTGGAGCTATTTCCACTTTTCTCACTTGGACTTTCTGAATACTTCTGGCTTGAGTCAGTGATCTCTCTTTGAGTCTTTCCAAAGCCTGTTTTTTATGTCACTTAGATGTGACGGTGAGGTTTGTGTTGCAGATTTTAGGGCCATGACTTGCCACTACTTCAGGTCTCCACATCTGCATGTACCACATGTACCACCTCTCTCCTACTGACTTCTTTCATCAAATACATGTTTCCTTTTTCACCCATGATACATTCTTTCGAGAGTCTTAGTTCCAACCATTTAGTAATTTGGCCTCTCAAACATCCTTTCTCCCCCGGTAACTATGACCTCTTCCACCCAATAATAAACAATGTCCTCTCTGCCCCCAGAGGTCAACTGTCCTCAGATTACCCAGGAGAGGAGTGGGAACACTCACGGCCAGGATGCTCGGGGGCTCCGTGATGTCTTCATCCTGGGAAGAGGACAGTCAGTATGAGGGGGTGGCGCGGTGAGGAGTGAGATGGAGGCCAGTGAACCAGGTCAGTGAACAAGGAGGAGGGCAGGACCTGGACTCTAGGCCTAGGGGAGGGTCACCAAGTCATCCTGGGTCTCCCCGAAAGTGGGTGCCCAGAGCCCAACCCTCACCCGTGACCAGACGCGCATCCACAGTTCTCTGGACACTTTCTCCAGCATTTCCGGGTGCTCCATCTTCACCGCAGTGAGGAAGCGCATGGCTGTCAAACTTCCTGTGGGGCAGAGGCACTCGGAGAGGGGCCTCCTCTAGCTTGTTTCCCATGAAGACCAGGTTTTTCCTCCTCCTCATCTCCCCCCAGCCCCCCACCCGCCAGTGCTCCATCACCCTCAGCCTCCCAGATATACTTGTGACATTACATTCCAGGTATGCATGGTCAGGATGAGTTGAAGTCTTGGAGTGTGCTGGAATAATGGAAAAAAGGGGGAGAGGAGGAAGACTGAAAGTGATGGGAGAAAAGAGGAGAACATGGGATAGGAGATGAGAAAGCCAGAAATACAAGATGAGAAGATAGCAAAGGGAAGAGGCATGTAAACTCCGAAAGCCCTCTGAGCCATCGAAGTCACCACACAGGCATCCAAGTGTGGTTTCAGCATCTGAAGAGAGTCTTCTCAAAGTCCAGACCCTATTGAAACACAAGGCATTCTGATGATCACACAGTGTGCATAGGAAGAGTAGGGGCTCTCAGTGATTAACTGGGGGGAGTGGGAAAGCTATAGGTTTGTTGGGGAGGGAACAGGGGTCATAGTGGGCCAGTGAGAGGCCTGGCTTTTCCTTGGGATCTGCTCATCCCCAAGGGGATGAGCAACTTCTTCAGGCCCTGGCAGCTCTGGCCAGTCTCCCGGCACGGCCTCTCCCAGCCCCTGCTGGCCAGAGTAGCTGGACCCCATTTAAACATCTGGATGCAAGCTCAGCCATGCTGGGGTTCTCACTAGCCTCCACTTCCCCTGGGCTTCCAGCCCCAGCCTGTGTCTCAGGCACCATGGCTGGTCAGAAGACAGTGCCCAACTGGTTAGTTGCAGAATCCTTCTGGCTTAGCTTTCTGTCTCTGACAGACTTAAGAAGCTTCTGTAGAAGAGAAAGAGGGACTATTTCCTGCTCCCTTCACATAAGCTGCCCCAAAGTGGAGCAAAGGGCTGGGGGCACACAAAGAACTGTTCTTCTCAAACACCTAGAGTGGCCAGGACGTGGCTGTAGGAACAAGAACAGATAAACACCAGGGAGGACGCAAAGTGAGAAACATGATGCCTAATGGCATTAGGTTTATTCTGTGGAAAGCAGAGTTGGAGGTTCTCAGAGGCACTTGGAGAGACTAACGGCAGATGGTGTATTGTCCTGCCCGTCCCCCTGCCCCCCCAGCACACCCCAGGGCCGGACAAGAACCTCTATCAGATAGGAAACCAGAGTCCCAGGGCCCCACAGCGGAGAAGGAGTAAGCAGATGGTCTGCTTTTTACTACCAATGTCTTGCTTGCTCTGGGCTTCGGGCTTAAAGTCTGGCGTTCACAGCTGGAGGCACAGGGCCCATCCACTTTTCTCCTGAATAGAAAATATCACGAGTCAGAGGCCCACAAGCCCTCAGGGATTCTCTCCAGGAAGAGCTCCTGGGTGCTGGGTAGGAAGGCTTCCTTCTCTCCTGCAGAAGAAGGTGGCCCCTCCCCACTCCACCTCAAGCACATCTACCTCTGTATGAGGTTCCATTATCGGAAGAGCCTAGAACACTTTTTTAAAAATTCTTGAATCCATCCTTCTGGGCAACTGATATAATGCAGGGGTGGGCTCAAGGGCAGTCAGTATGAACATGTAACTTACCCAGAAGGTGCGCCAGCAACTCCATCCGGTCGGAGCCAAAGAGCATGTGGGTTTCATCATGCAGGTGGGCCACAGTGATGGGCAGCCCAAAAGCCTGGAGAAGTAACAGGGCAGGAGGGCGAAGGAGCAGGTGGTTACAGCGCTGTGGTTGAAGGCTGCAAGTCAACACTGGTCTGAGGTCATAGACATAAAGTAGCCAGAGGTATTTGATGAGAGGTTCCAGGGGTTCCAGGGTTCTAAGGAGAGTTTTCTGTCTCCTCTCTCACCATCTAGCTCTCTCCCTCCTTTCCTTGGGCCCAGGGAAAGGAAGGAAGAGGATGAGGGTGATCTTGGAGATCCCAGAGGACTCACAGTAGGGGAGTAACTTTTGCTCAGGAGCATGGGGACCCAGTCAAGATTCTCTGTCTCAGCACAGGGCTGGGGACAGAATTGCTCACCCCATATTTGCAGGCTGCCTCAGTGGTCTCCTTGAGCTGGTTCTTCACTTGTGGTGTTGAGACCCTTTTTAGAAGTTCTTGGGCTTGTTCCATGGACATGCCAGCCTTCTCTGCAGCCTGAAGGGATGTGGTAGGGAAAACAAGTGTGTCTGCGTTAGTGCAGGTGGGAATCTCAGGAGAAAACTCTGGTCATTTTATTTTCTGTCCCCACATTATCCGCAGCACTTTTACCTACCCACGAGTGGAGGTCTATCTTTGCCTGGGGCTATGTTTTTGGCCTTCAAAATCATGAGATTGGTAGAAAGAGTGGGTGGCAAAGAGGCATAATTGTAGAAATTTAACGCCAGAGGGCATCTTGAGAGGCCAGCTTCCCAACCACTTCATTAACAGGTCAGGAAAGATTTCCCTGGTGGTCCAGTGGTTGAAGACTCTGTGCTCCCAGTGCAGGGGGCCTGGGTTCAATCTCTGCTCAGGGAACCAGAACCCATATGCTGCAACTAAGAGTTCATACGTCACAACTAAGACCTGGTGCAGCCAAATAAATAAACATGTAAAAAAGCCAAAACAAAACAGACCAGGAGCCTCCAGGCCAGAAACGGTACATATTTTGGTCAGTGCTGAAGAGCTTGTTAGTAGCAGAACCAATGCTAGAATTCAAGTCCCTTGATATTAAGCTGGGGGCTTGTGCCTTCCTACTTCTCAGAATTCCTGAATCCAAGGGCTGGGCTCTAATTCCCATAGAATTTCCTGAGGACTCTGGACAGGGCACATGGCTGCAGCCACCAGTGTCTGGCTTTAAGAGAATGTTAAAGGTTTCACTTTGGGGTTTGTTGGGATCAATGGTTCTCAACTTTGGCCGCACATATTAGAATATCCTGGGGGAGCTTTTTTGAAAATCTCAGTTTGGATGTCATCCTTGAGAACAAATTACATGGGAATTTCTGGGTGGTGGTGTCCAGGTGCTGCAAGTGATTTTAATACACAGCTGGGGTTGACAAGTATTGCAACCTGACCCCCTTGACCTGGAGTGGGAAATATGAAGTCAGGCATGACTTCTTGTCTTTGACCTGGTTACATCAGAGAAGTGTATTTTGGCCAAGTACTCAACAACAGGAAACTGGTTCAGTAAACAGAAGTACACCCACTGAATGGAATGCTATGTGGAACCTAACAGTTATTCTCTCCAACAGTTTTAAATGACATGGGAAATGATTATTAAATATTAAGTGAAAAAGCAAGCCTATGCATAGACTTTGCAGGAATGAGAACACAGGAGGATATACTGGGCATGCTTTACACATTTAACTTTTTTTGTGACTTGTCATTTTATATATTACATTTGAATATGCCTCAGCTATCTTTTGTAAACTTAAAGTGAAAGTGACTCAGTCGTGTCTGACACTTTGCGACCCCATGGACTATACAGTCCATGGAATTCTCCAGGTCAGAATACTGGAGTGGGTAGCCTTTCCCTTCTCTAGGGGATCTTCCCAACTCAGGGATCGAACCCAGGTCTCCTGCATTGCAGGCAGTTTCTTTACCAGCTGAGCCACAAGGGAAACCCTTATGGGTTAAGGGGGGAAGAAACTTAAGGGGAAAAAATGTGGTGTTGAATTTCCTGATTTAATCCTGAAGAAAAACTTTTTTACAGCTAAATATGGCTGGCACACATTTTGACATTTGGAGCTATTTCCACTTTTCTCACTTGGACTTTCTGAATACTTCTGGCTTGAGTCAGTGATCTCTCTTTGAGTCTTTCCAAAGCCTGTTTTTTATGTCACTTAGATGTGACGGTGAGGTTTGTGTTGCAGATTTTAGGGCCATGACTTGCCACTACTTCAGGTCTCCACATCTGCATGTACCACATGTACCACCTCTCTCCTACTGACTTCTTTCATCAAATACATGTTTCCTTTTTCACCCATGATACATTCTTTCGAGAGTCTTAGTTCCAACCATTTAGTAATTTGGCCTCTCAAACATCCTTTCTCCCCCGGTAACTATGACCTCTTCCACCCAATAATAAACAATGTCCTCTCTGCCCCCAGAGGTCAACTGTCCTCAGATTACCCAGGAGAGGAGTGGGAACACTCACGGCCAGGATGCTCGGGGGCTCCGTGATGTCTTCATCCTGGGAAGAGGACAGTCAGTATGAGGGGGTGGCGCGGTGAGGAGTGAGATGGAGGCCAGTGAACCAGGTCAGTGAACAAGGAGGAGGGCAGGACCTGGACTCTAGGCCTAGGGGAGGGTCACCAAGTCATCCTGGGTCTCCCCGAAAGTGGGTGCCCAGAGCCCAACCCTCACCCGTGACCAGACGCGCATCCACAGTTCTCTGGACACTTTCTCCAGCATTTCCGGGTGCTCCATCTTCACCGCAGTGAGGAAGCGCATGGCTGTCAAACTTCCTGTGGGGCAGAGGCACTCGGAGAGGGGCCTCCTCTAGCTTGTTTCCCATGAAGACCAGGTTTTTCCTCCTCCTCATCTCCCCCCAGCCCCCCACCCGCCAGTGCTCCATCACCCTCAGCCTCCCCTGGGGCATTTGCGTTTCTGATCACTGATCCATCCTGCTCTCCCTCCCCTTCTGTCTCCACAACCTTCTGCATGATCAGCTCTGATGCTGAGCTTTCCCAAAGTTTCCTTCATTTAATGGAATCAACGGAACCCCTCCTTTCTGGCCCTGCAATCTCCAGATCCACTGCTGAAACCTTATGCTCCATCCAGATCCCACTCTCTTCACCTTTCTTAAGGATCACAGAGAAGAAATCCTTGGGGAAGTGGATGGGAACTTGGAGATGCTGGTTCAGGAGCCTAATGTCACTTCTCATGTATACGGCTTTGCGGGGGAGCATAGCTGGCGGCTGGTTTCCTGCAAGGGGAAAGTTGGGCTTACTGATGAGAGATCACCTGAGGGTCCCAGACCAGGGATGCACCTACCTGGGTTTCAGGCAGCGGGCATATTACTAGCTGCTGCCGCCAATAAGGAAACCAGTGGAAGGGCCGCCCCCCGGGACGTTTGAAATTAGTCTTCCCTCAAATCCCCGCCAAAAACGCCGCTGCCTTTGTACCGCTGTCTTTCATGATCCCTCCAATTAACGTCGGCTGCAGCTGCAGGCTGACGTTCCAAATATTCTTATATCGGCACAGGACCTGCAGGGAGGGGCGGAGACGGAGAGTGAAAAGGGCTGAGGGAGAGAACGGTGTTTCATGGCACTGAGCAGCTAGTCTGTAGGCGCTGAGAAAGGGTTAGGAGGACACCCTAAATTTGGTTTGAAAGGGCAAAACTTTCTCAATTCCTAGTTATCGATTCCAGGATCTCTGCTCCTGTTTACAGTTTTTATTTGTTCTGCACCCCACCCCCCGAAACTGACATCGGACGGCTTATATTCTGGATTCTTGGAGTTGCTCATCTCCCAAGCCAGTATGGGAAATCCCAGCCTTAAGACATAAAGGTTCCACCTGGAGCCAGCGATCGTATCCCGTTTATCAACAAAGTGACCTTCAGTCCTGGCTCTCTACCTGCTTGCCCTAAACCGCGTAGGGCACTGCCAGGAAATTCACGAGACCGAGGTCCCCGCGCTCTTTGCTGACCCCTCCCTCTGCCTCCCCAAGCCCCGGGCGAAGCTGCTTCCCCAGCGTCACCTCGAAGGCCAGCCAGGAGTAGGGGGACAGGACATCGTAGAACAGCTCGAGTGTTCGGGGCACGGGACCCATGCTGCAGACCCGCGATCGAGAAGCGAACTTGGCTCCCGGAAACCCGCGGCGCTTGCGGCCTTCCTGCAGAGCGCGGAGGCCCCGCCCTCGCTCCCCGCCTCCCCCGAGGACCGCTCCCGACCTGCCTGGGCCGCGCCTCCTCCCGGGGGAACCCGCCCCCGGGACAGAGTCCGGTGGGCGGTTCGTGTGTGCGGGCGGGGTGGGGGTGG
>SJYT01000578.1:717210-758274 GCA_006410635.1 Cephalophus harveyi
CAGTCACATGCACAACTGGGTATTGTTTTCGCTTTGGCTCCATCCCTTCATTCTTTCTGGACTTATTGCTCCACTGATCTCCAGTAGCATATTGGGCACCTAATGACCTGGGGAGTTCCTCTTTTGATATCCTATCATTTTGCCTGTTCATACTGTTCATGGGGTTCTCAAGGCAAGAATACTGAAGTGGCTTGCCATTCCCTTCTCCAGTGGACCAAGTTCTGTCAGCCCTCTCCACCATGACCCGCCCGCCTTGGGTTGCCCTGCAGGCATGGCTTGGTTTCATTGAGTTTTCACTGCATTGCATTGGCTTCATTGCATTGATCACTGAAGAAGGCTTGGGTATGCTGTGCTATATTAAAAGAGGTAAATCTTGGCAAACTGGGTATTTTCAACATGATTTAATAACAAATTTAGTTGGAACACCTTGCAGGTCATCAGGACAAACCAGTGTGACAACATCATAGCTGAGAACAGCTAATATATACTGTCATTATCACTTTGTAAGTAAGATCCCTGGAGAAGGAAATGGCAACCCACTCCAGTATTCTTGCCTGGAGAATCCCATGGACAGAGGAGCCTAGTGGGCTACAATCCATAAGGTGGCAAAGAGTTGGACATGCCTGAAGCAACTTAACCTGCACATACCTTCGTAAAATACATACATACTGGACATGGATAAAAGCAAAAACCAGTGAAAAAATTGAAAATATCTGTAGTAGAGATTATACATGCTTTTCTTAATTTTTCAGAGTCCCTCTCCAGCTTTGATCATTTCTTTCTTCCCCTCCTTTCTAAAACAGCTTTATATTGAGGTATAACTGCCATATGATAAACTGCACATGTGTGTGTGCATGCTAAGTCGCTTCAGTTGTGTCTGACTCTTTGAGACCCTATGGGTTGTAGCCTGCCAGGCTCCTCTGTCCATGGGGTTCTCCAGGCAAGAATACTGGAGTGGGTTGCCAGGCCCTCCTCCAGGGGATCTTCCTGACCCAGGGATCGAACCCGAATCTCTTATGTCTCCTGCATTGGCAGGCGGGCTCTTTACCACTAGTGTCACCTGGGAAGCCCCAAACTGCACATATTTCAAGTATGGTCTTTAATTTATGATGACATATGCATGTACCTGTGAAACCATCACCATTGAGAGTGAATACACCTGTCACCCCCAGAGTGCCTCGGGTCTCTTGGCAGTACCCCTCCCCTCCCCCCACCTCTATCCTGAAATAACCAGTGATGGCTTTCTGTCACTAGAGGTTAGTATACAGGAATTTTTCTGTCACTGTTGGATTAGATTTTTTTAATATACATTAAAAATCTTCATGTTTCAAAATAAATTTTAGAAGCCGGAGTCATTGTTTCCGGGTGTCACAGTTGGAAAGTTGACTCTTGGAGATCAGAAAGGAGGAACTTCAATGGGGATAGACTTTATGATTGTCCCCTTTGGAAAGAAAGGGACGAAAGGGGGAGGAGAGAAAGACCCTGTGCTGTGATGCTGTCTGAACAAAGGCCCAGCCAACCTCCAAGGAATTCTGAAGCTAGGATGGTCCTTCAGAGTTGCTCTTTACTTGCCATCTCCAGTCCGCTGCCCCCCAACCCTGCAATAAAGCTGTCATAGTGTGTGAGCTGCCCTCAGAAGAGGGCTTGACCTTGACTGAGGTGTAGCTGCCTGCTGGCAACACCCTATGAGCTGGGGGTTGGTCATGTCTGAAAGGGAATCTGTGCAGAGCATCACAGGGCCTCTGATATAATAATTGTGATATTTCTCCCATCCCGGGGACTTCTTTAAAAATATAATTGCTAGAGAGACCAATTTTAAATTGTGCGAAGGGAGAGGGTGTGGAAATACTTTTAGAGATTTTTCTCAGAATTTAAGAGGACAATCCTTAAATTCAAATCTAGAGAACGATTCGTTGGTTCATCGATTCACACTTCCCAGTAGTGCAGAATATTTCAACCTCAGCACTACTAACATTTTGGACCAGACGATTCTTTGTGTGTTGGGGGGGTGAGGATGTGGGGGTAGGGCTAGGGGGCTGGAGGGGTGGGCTTCTCATACACTGTAGGATGTTTAGTAACATCCCTGACTTTTACCCACTAGATGCCAGTAGCATGTTCCAAATCCAGTTGTGACAAAAGATATGCCCAGTGAAAGAAAACAGATGCAAAGGACTCCCTATCATGTGATTTCATTTATATAAAGTTGTCAGAGAAGGTTGAAAACAGCAGTGGTTTCTCCTGGAGGCTGGAAGTAGAAGTGGGAACTGTCTGAAAACTAGGGCACTTTCTGAGGTCATACAACCACTAGATGCCTCCTGAGGGCTTTGAATCACCCCATAGCATGGATATACCACATTCTGTTTATCCATTCACCATCTGATGGGCATTTGGATTATTTGCAGTTGTTGGCCATTGCAAACAATGCTGCCAGGAATATTTACATACATGTTTTAGTATGAGAAAGCTTTTATTTCTCATGAATAGATGCCTGGCAGTGAAATAATTGGGTCTAACATTCAGTTTATGTTCAATTCTTTGAGAAACTGACAAAACTGTCCTCTAAAATGGCTGTTCAGGAAGGTACTATTATCACCACGGTCCCTGTTTTATTGATGGGGAAACTGAGGCATGGAGAGATTCAGAAACTTGCATAAGGTCATAAAGCTTATAAGTGGTGGAGGTGGGAATTGAACCTGTGGAAATTGGAGCTATGATTTCTAAACCCTTCAGTGGTCGAGTGCCTTTCTTGGATCCAGAACCAGCTCCCTAGGACAAAATAACATTCTAGCTCCTGACCTCTGTGAACTTGACACTAAACTGTGGTAGCCGCGTCCTGGGTTGGAAATTATTCTCAAAGAGGGCACCTGATCACCTTTCCCTGACCAGATTTCAGTTTCAAAACTGCTAGAGAACTTGTTATTCAGTTCTGTCCGTGGGAACTGTGCCTGAAAGAATGTCTGTGATGTCCTTTTCCTTCTTTACTTCCAAGGTCATTCCCTAAGCACATTTCGGGCCACTCAAGTATTTTTATCTTTGTGTTCCTTCCGTGAGAAAAATGAACAAACCTAGTGAGTACTTTGCAACTGGGATTTCTAAACTCTCCAGTGGTCGAGTCCCTTTCTTGGACCCAGAACCACCTCCTTAAAACAAATAACATTCTAGCTTCTGATTGACATGTGTGCCTGGTGGATTTTTTAATTTTTATTTTTAATGCAGCCTATGGTAGCCAACAGTGCACAAGTCGATGGTGGCATATGTTTGCCAACTGGCAGCCACCCAGGGCTTCCTGATAGCTCAGTTTGTAAAGAATCTGCCTGCAATGCAGGAGACCCTGGTTCAACTCCTGGATCAGGAAGATCTGCTGGAGAACATACAGGCTACCCATTCCAGTTTTCTTGGGCTTCCCTTGTGGCTCAGCTGGTAAAGAATCCGCCTGCAGTGTGGGTGACCTAGGTTCGATCCCCGGGTTGGGAAGATCCCCTGGAGAAGGGAAGGGCTACCCACTCCAGTATTCTGGCCTGGATAATTCCATGGACTGTATGTCCATGAGGTCACAAAGAGTAGGATATGACTGAGCGACTTTCATTTTCACTGCCCAACTGCTCAAAAGACCCTTTGCATCTGCCTGGTTATTCCTCCTGATTTTAAAGGCCTGCACAGTCTTCACTCCCTTCTGGTTTAATATCCCTGTCTGCTCTGTTCCTTTGCTAAGAATTGCAAAAGAGCACCACACGCTCTGCTCTAAACAAATCAGTGAGGAAATGTATTTTCAGGCTTTTAGGTTAATGTACACACACTTGACAATATGCAATTTGGGGAATTGTTCTTAAAGAGACTTTTTTTTTTTAATCGGAACCTAGAGGCTTGAGGGATCTTAGTTCCCCTAACCAGGGACTGAAAACACACCCCCAACAGTGAAAACTCAGAGTCCTACCTCCATAAACCGTGCCGTGAGGAACATCCTCATCTCTGCCCCACTGAATCTGTGCTACATTTTCTCTTGGGAATGTCCCCAGGAGTGCGACTCTGAGCCAAAGCATATGTGAATTTTTTATTTCACCAAGTCCTGATAGATTGCTCTCCAGGATGATGGTACAGCTTCACACTCCAGCTGGCGACACCAAGCTTTCCTGTCTCCACTTCCTCGCCAACATGTGGTGATTTGGGGCCAGTCTGATGAATGCAGAATAGTATATTATTGTTGGACCTTTCTGGTTATAAATGAGAGTGAGGGCCTCTCCTGATAGCCACTGAGTCTCCTCTGCCTCTGTGTGTGTGTGTGTGCCCTGGTTTTCCTTGTATAGTCTAGCCAGTGGTCTGTTATGTTGTGAAAGTCTTCTCCTTGACAACCATCTGTGCTTTTCATTGACTGGAACTCCAACCAATTTTTGAGCTTTTGGCTCACCCTTTAGTCACAAAATTATTCTATATTTTCTTCTATGATTTTGTAATTTTACCTCCCATATTTAGGTCTTTTATCCATTTGGATACCTTTGTATAAAGTAAGAGGAAGGAAGCCAACTTCTAGTGAGCCTCATCTGCAGTATCATTTAATGAATAATCTATCCTTTGCCCACTTATAGGTGGTTCACATTTTATCATATCTTAAGTTCCAATGGATAAATGAGTCCATTTTCATGCTCATTTTCCTGTCTTATTAGTCCGACTGTAACTTAGCAGTGTGTCTTCATATCTGGGAGAGGTAAGTATGCCTTACTGTCTAGTGCTTAGACACTCAGTCATGTCCGACTCTTTGTGACCCCCATAGACTGTAGCCCACCAACCTCCTCTGTCCATGGGATTCTCCAGGCAAGAATACTGGGGTGGGTTGCCATTTCCTCCCCCAGGGGATCTTTCCGACCCAGAGACTGAAACCGTGTCTCTTACGTCTCCTGCTCTGGCAGGTGGATTCTTTACCACTAGTGCCACCATAGATGCTTTTATTCTTCTATGTAAGTTTTTAAATTAAGTTTTTGGGTTCATTAAAAGTTAATATTTTATTTCTACAAATATTTAGTAAATTTGTGATAGGTAGGTTCCATTCTATATGGTTCTTGTTCACCTTATATTGTTACTGCTTACCATAGTATCTCACATATACAGTAGCTCAGTAAATATTTACAGACGTGAACTATTGTTCAAGTGATTTAGGTCAGTCTCCTTTCTGGGAGAGCGTTTCAGGGAATCGAGTGATGTGATAAGTGGAGTCACGTTTGAAGCCATCTTGTCTTCTTTGAGCGAGAAGAGAGAGGCGAGGAAAGCAAGTATCGGAGGCTGACCCTTCTCTAACAGGAACTACTATAACTTTGGTTTTATTTTTTATAAGATTGAAAATAACTTCTGCCTGGAGTTTTACAGATGGCTGCACTCAAGGATCACTAACTGGGTTCCTAGTGTATTTTCAAAGGAATATATGAAGCTTAAATAGGGAGAAGAAAGGGGGGAAAATGTCAGTTCTCTCCTATGATTGAATTAATGACCTCTTGCATGATGCTGCTGCTGCTAAGTCACTTCAGTTGTGTCCAACTCTGTGCAACCCCAGAGACGGCAGCCCACCAGGCTCCCCCGTCCCTGGGATTCTCCAGGCAAGAACACTGGAGTGGGTTGCCATTTCCTTCTCCAATGCATGAAAGTGAAAAGTGAAAGTGAAGTAGCTCAGTCGCAGAAAGGGTTTGTGCTGCGGAAATGAGGAGGGTGGCACCTAGTGGCGTTAAGTCTATATAACACCATTTGATTTTCGGTCCCGAGTAATATGAAATGCGTTACACCACTGTAAGTGGCTAAGGTATGCAAGGCACTATTCTAAGAATTTTGCTTGTTACAACAGTAACCCCATGAGACAGAGATGTCTATTACCTCTAGTTTAAAGATGAGGAAATCGAGCCTCCTAGGAGTTAAGCAACTTGCCCAAGGTCACAGATCTAGCTTTGTGTTGAAACCTACAGAACTAGTACTGTGTTGAAATCTGGGTTGTATAGCTCTGGAATCATTAAGTTCAATCTTTCTTCTATTTTGCCCGAGGAGACAGAGTATGCAGTTGTAGTTGATTCCTACAGCAAGAGGGCATGGATGGTGTGCATCTCTTCCCCCAACTTCCAGTCCAGTGACATCTTGTTAGTTCAAATTCCATCATGGTGGGTGAATTTACACAATGGAAATAAAAAAATTCTACTACACATAGGGATTTCTTTTCTTTGTCTCCTTATTCCTTCCCTCTTTCCCTTCCTCCTAATATCCCTTCCTTCCTTCCTCCCTTTCTTTTCCAGAGAACGACTTTGCCAATATACCCTCGGTGAGAATGTCTAATAATTCAGAGATACGGTCCTAAGCTTTCTTTAGGAAAGCTGGAGGAGAGATTTGGAAAGTAATTAAAACCTAGTTTTGAGAGAAAACAATGGACAAAGGGATCTTAAGATTTTCCTTATTGATATTTTTATATGAGATCAGAAACAGGTAATTTAGGACTAATGTAGAACTCCTTAAAATAAAGAATAATGTGAAATTACCCAACTGCTTTATGAGAAAACAGATAGTTGCAGGATCTGTGTTGCTGAGCACTCATTACAAATGGCCAAAGAGACAGAGGAATCAGGAAAAATAAGCAGAACCATTTTTAGAGGGACTTAAGCTAAGTTCTGCCTTCCCAGGTGGCTCAGTGGGTAAAGACTATGCCTGCAATGTCGGAAACGCAGGTTTGACCCCTGGATAGGGAAGAGCCCCTGGAGCAGGGCATGGCAATCCACTTCAGTGTTCTTGCCTGGAGAATCCCATGGACAGAGGAGCCTGGCGAGCAACAGTCCATAGGGTCAAAAAGAATCAAACATGACGGAAGCAGCTGAGCAAGTTAAGTGCAGCAGAGTCTACATAGCCATTGTTGACATTGGCAAAGTAGAACTGGAAGACCCAAAATTCACAGGACAAACACACAAATGGCAATTTGAAGGCAATGAAAACACAGACTGAGAATGGCCCTGGCATTTAGTGGCAACGACACAAAGTTGCTACAATTCCTACTTTAGAGGCCACAGAATCTTTTGGGTTAAGGCTACTGGAAATATTTGAGTCATAGAATAACCCTACTCAAATACTTTGAATAGACAGCACTGGTAAACGGTTGGTAGTACTGGAGGTTGTGAAACACAGAGGATCTTTGTACTGTTTCTCTTCTTTTCTGTATGTTGGAAATTTTCCATAATTGAAGTTTAACAAGAGAACCAAGCCTGTAGGCCCTGTAGATGGTTATACTTTGTAGAATGGGGGAAAAAAAAAAAAGCAGCAAGATCTGTCAGAAAAAGTAGACCTGAGATGCAGTGTGCAGGGCTTTGTATGCCAGTCTGAAGAGCTATAGTAACAGGAGGCTTTTCATCAGGTGCACGGGTGAAGTTCAAGTGTCTGTATATCTGCTTGTAAAGGAGGGGAGCAGAAGAGAATATCATGACTGCAGTTGAAACCTGAATTTAGCTTCAGTCATTTGGGTGGTGCTAGGGTGACCAACTGCTCTGGTTTGCCCAGACACCAAGGTTTTTCTGAGATATGGGAATTTCAGCTTTGAAACCTGCCTCGTTGGTCACTTTAGTGATGGTGGCAGAGGAAGTGCACAAAAGGTGACGAGTTCTGTGTTTGAAGGGCGCTTGATGGATAAGGAAACGGGAGAAAAACCAGGCAGCTGAACAGATCTGAAGTGAAAGATGGAGAATTTTAAAAGGGGGTGGTCACAAAGCCCTGTGCCATGGGGGACCCAAGAGGAAGGAGACTCAGGCCATATGGTTTGACTTTGTGGAATGACCTCTTAAGATCAGGAGTTGCCAGACACTTTCTTCAGCTACTACTTAGCCTTTGAAATAAAAAAAAAAAACAAAAATTTCTGCCATCAGGTACAATGAATATAATCAGTACCAAAACATTAAAGTGTATTAGTAATTTTCGATATTAAGATACATATACGGAAATTAGTTGAATAATTCATGATAAGATAAACTGCAGAGGCAAAGGCGTTTTAGTTACTAACAATTTGATTAGTTCAACCAAAGGTTAAAACCATAGCTTGCAGTATTTGGAGATATTCGATTTTTGTTCATTAACCTAAATCTCACATAAAGTTGAACAAATCTTAGTCAAAAATAAACATTATAAAACAAACGCACAGCTAACTGAACACAGTCCAGAGCAAATCATTTTACCCTCCTTGCTCATCTTCCTCACCATAGTTAACTGATGGATGGAGTCCGCTTAGCCTTAATTCTGCTGTGATGTGATGGAGGTCCTGGCCCAAGGTTTTGGGGAAGAGATAGATGAGTTAGTCTTTCACTATGACTGTGACTAGTCTTCCTTTCTCAGCAGGCTGCCTCAGGCAGTGTGGAGAGTAGATCCGACTGTCTGTTTGCAGCTTGAACTTTGAGCTTCATCCACCAAGCTGTCTGGGTACTGATTCCCTGGAGCATTGTTCCATCATCTGCTCAACCAGAGACCCACCGGGTCACATGGCCTTTCCTTTCGTGTACCTCAGTCCCTCTGTGGCCAGAGCTTGCCTGTGACTTTATCTCCTTTCTGTTGCTGTCTCCACACCCTCCACGACGAGCACAGGGGACTTCACCCAGTGCTACTTCCTGATGCTGCTGCCTTATAAGGACCATCTCAGGTAGGGTGAGGGCTTCCATGGTGGCTCAGATGGTAAAGAATCTGTGCAATGCAGGAAAACCAAGTTCGATTCTTAGGTTGGGAAGATCCCCTGGAGAAGGGAATGGCAACCCCCTCCAGTATTATTGCCTGGAGAATTCCACAGACAGAGGAGCCTGGCAGACAATAGTCCAAGGGGTCCCAAAGAATAGGACATGACTGAGCGACTAACACAGGTGGGGTGGGGAGCCTGGGATAGGTCCCCTGCTCAAGGAGGTGATCAGAGGTGGCAGGCGAGGAGTGAGTGGTGAGGATAGGAGTTCAACCACGGTTCCTTCTGTCTGCAACCTCAGCAAAGGATCCAGAGTCCCGCTTCTCTCGCCCACACCCCCGCAACAGTCTCCTGACACATACTCTGTTCTCCCTTGGGAAGCCAGATCGTGACTAGGAGGAAGTGCTGGAGGGAGGCTGCAGGCCTCTGCACAGATGGGCACTCCACGTGGCTCGTCTGGGTTTTCCAAGGCATCTTTCCGGGCCTTGGAATCCATAGGCAAGCACATGTTTCTTGCTGTGTTGATGAGTAGAATGTGAACTGAGGGCCTCTTCCACTAAGTGAGATGAGATTAGAAGCCAAACTGGGATCCCATGAGGTCTCCTGTCTTTCCCAAGAGTTGAATTGCCATCCTCTCCCTGTGAACTGTTTCTGTCACTCATGGTCCCAGGTGCACTCAGGGCTTCCAACCATGATATATTGTAGCATCTGGTTTGAATAAACCAGGGATTTTTTGCAGCCTCTGAGGGCTCTGGGGGAGGAAATGCAAACAGCAGCTTTCCCTAGGGAGGGCCGCAGGTAACAGGACCCCTGTGTTTTGCATCCTTAGGCACTGATGGGGATCTCCAAGGATGCTCAGCGGGACATTTCTTCTCTCCGTCCTCATCTTTCCTAACTGGCCAGTGAGACTGAGAGATAAGCGTTCTATTCTGAGTTCCTCTCTCTCCAGCCCAGAAGGAGATAATCAGGAAGATCAGGACTTGTAATATTTTGTAGAGAAGGGGTTTTAATTATGAACCTTTGCAGTTTGAGGCACAGCGCTGACCCCGCAGTACACAGACCTCCCCTGAAGTGTTTTCCACACTGTAGTTTAACGAGTTGTTCTTTCCCAGCCTCTGAGCTCAGGGAGGCGAAAGTTTTGTTGCCTTAACTTTGAGTTCTCAGCATCCAGTTCAGGGAGTAGCCCATACACAATACACTTTTGTTGAATGAATAAATGCATTTACCTTCATATGGAGGTTTCTGATTTATGACGGACAAATGTATTATTTCCTCTGAACCTCTAAACAACCCTTTGAAGTGAATATTCCCATCATAGCTGTTTCCTGGGCAGGGAAACTGAGGCTGAGAAAGGTTTAGTGACTTTCCAAAGATCACCCGAGTGGAGACTCAAGTCTAAATATTTGACACCAAGGATCTTCCAGGTCCTTCTCCGGTGCCACACAGACGCTAGGCCTCTCCTGCCATCGTATAATAAACCAGCCAGTTACCTACCGTCTGAAATAATGCAAAGATGTAAGCGCTGCCCCTGGATCAGACCCACGAAGAGAAAGGCAGCCGAGGGTCCAGTGTGACAGCGGGAGTTTGTAGGAGTGTGATCATTTCAGAGTCGGAGACACAGCCTCCGCAACATTCCCGGGGACTCTGTAGGAACTTGTCTGCCAGCCTTTACTCCTTGTCATCGGTTGAATAGCTTCAGGGTGGTCCCTCTCAGAGCTTTAGATAAAAACTCACTTGGGGCCTGTATGTCTGTCCTTAACAGCATTGTGGTGATGGGGGAAGTGGTGAGGGAGGCGGGACCAGCGCATTAGATGGGTTGTGTTTTAGGGAGACAATTAAAGGGTTGTGTTTTAGGGATTGCAAAGCGGTGAATGAAAGCTGGAGAAATTGGAAGTGGCAAAAATATTTGGAAAGTTGCTGTGTTCGAAACATGGCAAAAGTTGTCATGACGAACGTCTCTGGTTTACAGTGAGGATAAGTGGAGTTTGGTGGTGGGTTTCGCTTCCTCCTTAGGTTAGAGAAAGTGCCAAGTGCACGGTTGGCAAACTGGGGTTTGGGGGGTCAAAATCCGACCCACTGCCTATTTTTGTAGAACTCATGAGCCAAGAATGCTTTTTGCATGTTTAAATGGTTGAAAAACAAGAGAATATTTCCTGACATGTGAAAAATTATATGAAATTCATATTTCAGTGCCAGTAAATCAAATGTTATTGGAGGACAGCCATACATGTTGCCTCTGGTGGGTTTTATGCTACAGAAGAACTTGGAGGACTTGTGACAGGGGCCCACAGAGCCTCAGATAGTTACTGTGAGGCTCGACTGAGGGTTTGCTGACCCCTGACCCGGTGCCCTGCTTTGTTCCAGACAGAGACTTGAACCACTGTCAAGGCACTAAACCCTGGAGTCTTTCTGATGTTGTCAGGAGTGGGTGCAGGAGCTGGACCCTTCAGGGTGCTCCCTCTTCCTCCCTCCCCGCTGGGGTGGGTGAGCTGCTACAGATTAAGCTGTGTTCTGCCGGAGTCCCTGGTTCGGGACTGGTCCTCTGTGTGCAGCCGGCTCAGTCTGGGCTGTGGCCTTTTCTCATCTCACCTGCTCTGAGTGTCCTTATTCTCCAACACCCTGCCTCTCAGCCTCCCATCCCTCACCTTTAGACAATGAACAGCCAATGGTCCCTGAGAGCTTACTCTGGGCCAGTGTTTTCTCTCACTCATTTCTGAGGCTGAGACAGAAAATCCTAGATGGTCGATATTCTTATCATTATTCCCATTTTACAGATACAGAAACTGAGGTTCAGAGACAGGCAGTAACATGCCTGAGTCATAGACCCATAAATAGCCGAGCCAGGACCCCAAGCTTAAGTCATCTTGACTCTGGGGACCACAGGGTAGGAGAGGGGAAGGTGGGACTTGGGAGACGGGTGCAGCTGCTGAGGTGAGATTTTTTCCATGAATGTTCTACCTTGGGATTCTTTTTTTTTAAATGTCTTATTTTATGTCTGTTTCCTTAAAAAAAATTTTTTTTTAGTAATTTTTTAAACTCTTTATTTTCTATTGGAGTATCAGTATCAGTATCTATTGGAGTATTTGCAATGTTGTGTCAGTTTCAGGTGTACAGCAAAGTGATTCTGTTACACACATACATGTATTTATTCTTTTTCAAATTCTTTTCCCATTTAGGTTGTTACATGATATTGAACAGAGTTCCCAGTGCTATACAGTAGGTAAATGAGGGTTATCTGTTTTAAATGCAGCAGTGTATACGTGTCAGTCCCTAACCATCCCTCACCCCACACCCAGCCACAGTTCCTTCTCTTAAGTCTATGGGTCTGTTTCCTTCCTTGGTTCCACTCTGACTGCTTCTGCCACACCCAAACCAAATCCGACCCAGGGGATTACTGGTTCTGTTTCGCCCTGGACGAACTTCAAAACCACTTTTCTCTTATTTTCTCCTGACGCAGCTGAGCGAGGGTGGAACATTCTTTAGACCCTTTACTAAAAGCAAGGAGGAAAACCAAATGGGAAACAAACCAAAAACTTAAAAACACCCCATTTCCCCTCAGTGAGGCTGGTTGACAGGCCAGCTTTGCAGACAGAGCACCCCCGCCACACCACAGCCTGGGAAAGGTCTCGCGCAGGAAGTTCCCCTGGAGCGCTCTTGAAGACGTTCTGCTCCCTGGTTTGTGGGAATACTCTCTGGAGGCCCGGCAGGGGCTGTCAGTAGAGGCCTTCTCCCGAGGAGACTGGCCAAGCTTGTCTTCGGAGCTCAGCACCTTCACACCTTCCCTCCCGCAGTGCTTGCGGCTCTGTTCTCCACCCTCACCTCGGTACTGCTGTTTTCTTCCCTGAGTCTGCCCTGCCTGGGCCATCTGGGTCACATCCCTGGCTCCAGAATGCATCCATCTTCCTTCTTAGAAATTTCTAATTGCCAGTAACCCGTGACCTCCCTACAGTGCACCCTAGAGCTGGCCATTTCCCCGACCACCATCACGTCTCCTGTAAAAGGCAATGCCTCTCGGTCCAGAGAAGGGGTCCAGAGAGTCCCCCAGCTTTCACATGCTGAGGACTGGCTCCCCACTTTGTTTGTCCTACCTCTTCCCACAAACCCATCTTTCTGAGTAAATTCCCGTTCTCCACCTCCCTGTAAGGAATGTGCTTCTCTCCACGGGGACTTTGGGTGGAGGGCCCCCTTCTCTCCCTGTGTCTCTTTCTGCCCTTCCCTGATGGCTTCTGATTTCTGCCCTTGGCTTCAGCCCCACCTCGCTCATCTCAAGACTTGTTACCGGTCTATTGAACTTCTGCTTTCTTGTCTCTTTTTCAGTAGAGACTGCTTAACGTGGTGGATAATGTGGGGGGTGACTTTGTGGGTAAAGAAATCCTTCCTGCCATAACTTTCAACTGCTCCCAGGGGACAGGGGTGTTGTGCTGAGTTTGCAAAATGGATCCCCTAGGAATGCTGGTTTCTGTCCAAAGCCAACCAATTCGAAGACAGGGTAGTCTGGCCTATTGTGGGACTTTGGGTGCATTCTACAGAAAGCAAGAAAAAAAGGGGAGGGAGGGAGGAATAGCGAGGAGAGAACTTGATCTGGTTAAAGTAGGGCAACATACAGTATTGATAAGGATGTCATCATCCTTAAAGCTCTTGTTAGCTCTCTGCCTCCTTCGGCTTTTGCAAATGAGATACTATTTCTTCATAATAAGCACGGAGAGGGATTATACAGTTTATTTTCTTGGCAATGTTCATATTAATGACATGATGACTTTGAATCCGTTTTCTGTTTTTCGGTAGGTATTAGTGCTTGTATTATTTGGGAAAAATGTATATTTCTCTTTTCTTTAGGCATTGAAATGAAACTTCAAAATCTATTTTTTTTTATGATAACTATCATGCCAACCTTAAACAGTTTTAAATAAATTTCACTTAGGAAAGCTAAGTGTGTTTTATATAAACATTTTCCTTTCCAGTTGAGTAAGTACCAAGCTATTTGAACTGTAAAGGGATGAGTGTGAGTGAATATGTGTGTGTGTGTATGTGTGATTTTTTTTTTTTTTTGCGACTTAGGAGGTAAGGGACTCTCTGAAAAAAGTGCTCAAAGGTCCAGGAACTCAGAATTTAGCATTTGCCGATGACCTCACATTTTCACTTAGCCTCTTAAGCTTGATATGATCAGTAGTATTTTTTACTTTAGTAATTCTGATTTTAAAAATGTCCAGTATAAGAAAACCCAACCTCCTAACTTCTGGTTCCAAGATATCTGGGAGGAGGGCTGTCTTGCTCTGTGATCAGCCTTCGGAGGCTCTGCTGCGGGTCTCATTCTGGAGAGTGACAGTGAGCAGTAAGCAGTGTTTGCTTGTCCAGCAGCCCCTCCTAGATACCCTGCCCCACCCTGCTAGTACCGCCAGCTGACCCAGAACTGGTAAAGCCAGAGGCACCGGTGCGCGTATATTGTCACAGACCCAGGAGGGAAGCAAAAGAGATGACCCTCCAGTCTGGCCTCTCTCTATTTTCTGCTTCCTGCCCACATCACTCTTTACTCTGTCCTTCCTTTCCTTTCTTCTTGAGTTGTCCCTATCATTTGGAAACATAGAGCATCCAGTTGACCAGCCACCACTACACACCTGCCACCCTCTGCTTCATCTTTACCTCCAACCAGCCTCCTGAAAAGACTGGGCTTTACAAAATGCCTCACTGTTTTCATCTCCGCGTGATTTCTGGAAACTCCTGTGAGCTGAGTGCCACCGGATCCTTAACCTTTTGTTGTTGTTGTTTAGTCGCTCAGTTGTGTCTGACTCTTCTGCGACCCCAGGGGCTATAGCCTGCCAGACTCCTCTGTCTGTGGGATTTTCCAGGCAAGAATACTGGAGTGGGTTGCCTGCCATTTGAGTGGGTTTCCTTCTCCAGGAGGGTCTTCCTGACCTGTATTGGCAGGAGGATTCTTTACCACTGAGCCACCAGGGAAGCCCAACCTTCTTTTAGCCAAGTCCAAAGCCCTTTTCTTCACTCTTCATTTTCCTTGAAACTTCTACACCACTTGAAAATTTGGGCCAGATTTTCTCTCCTGGATCCCCTTTGTCTGTAGGCATTCAGATGTCCCTTCTACCCCTTGAGATGCACACCATGCTTGTCACTAGCCCTCCTTTTTCTTAACTCTGGGTTAGTGGGGTTCCTTAAGTAGGGTGACCATATAATTTTTCATCCAGACCAAGCTATCTTTGGGAATGAAAGGATGAAAAATGCCAACAGGCACAAACAGAGGTCATCCCAGGAAAACAGAAATATCTGGTCACCCTCTCCTTAAGGTTCAGTGGGGGAGGAAGTAGAGAAGAGCTAAGGACACGATGCAAATGACCATAGAATAAGGAGCATTCATAAATCCATCTTAGAGTGGTTTAGCTACTTCTACTTAGAATCTCAAGTAAAAAAATTCAGCTTCACATTCATGAGTGAATCCAGTTACCTGAGAAGTGTCAGAGCAGATTAGGGAAGAAAAGATGGGTGGGGAGAGAGGTCAAGGAGAGGAGAAGTCAGAGCTTGATTGGAGCAGGTCCTGTGGTCCCCTGTGGGTTTGCCCTTACAGGTAGAGATGAACTTGGTGCTGAAACCTCTTCCATGCCCTTTTCAGCCCAGGGTTGCCCAAGATCAATAGCACTGAGTGGCCAGCAGGGTAGGCAGCCATGATGATTTTGCACAAAATATTCCAGGAGCTGTTGGCGGCAAAGATGTTGGATATGGAAAGAAACAGAGCAACTGCATTGAGAATGTAGAAGATGAGAAAATAGCTGATGGCTTTGATGGCCCCCAGGTGAGCCTCCATGCTGGGGTCTCTGGAGCCAGTGGCATTGCTTTTCATGTGGAAGGTGTGTCTTTTGAGAGAGATGATCAGCAGGGTGGCTGCCAACATAAACATGATCAGAGGGATGAAGATCCCCAGGTAAAGGGTGGTAACCAAGTTGCCTATGTTGGTCTCGGAGAAGTACACCTTCTCAGTGGAGTTGGAAGAAGGGACGGGGACGGAACTGTTCACGTACACGTTGAAGATACCTCTAGAGAAGGGAAAGCTGGAGCAAAAGGAGAAGAACAAGGATAGCCTCACAAGCCCAGGCATCAGCCCCATGACCTTCCTCTTCATCACGGAGAACCACGGGTGAGTAAAGCTTGCGATTCTAAGACAATAGAAGATATTGAGCCAGGCAGCAAGCCAGAGGTTGTAGTAGTTCAGAAACATGACGATGGTTTTGAAAAGTATGTATACTCTTTTTTCATTGTAGATGACCCAGAACAGCAGACTGTACGTGTTTTCCAGCATCATCCAAATCTGTAGCAAGAGCCTGGAAAAGCTCAGCATGAACAGAATGCAGTCACCAACGGGGAGTCTTTTGCCTCTGACCCACTCAGCTCCGTGGATGACGGTGATGAAGCCATTCCCCGTGATGCCAATGATGCACTCTATTGCAGAGACCACCAAGGTGAAGACGATCTTAAACCTGGTTGTGTCTTTATCCATCACATCCGTGTTCACTGTCACCATCCTCTTTGGGTCTGATGTTCAGATTTCTGCCTGAAGAACTGGTACCTTCTCTGCAACTGTCTGATCCTGACTCAGTGTAATTATGTTTTTTTCTTTCCAGTTAGTGGTTATTGCCAATTTTTCTTCATTTGCTTGTCACGTGACCACAAGTTAGAGGCTTGAAATGCAAATGATGAGAGGATCTAGTTGCCGGCTGTCTCCATTTTTCATCAAGACCCATTTGTCTTGGGCTTTCAGGAGCTCATTGGGGAAAAAAAAAATTTAGACAGGCTCCTACCCAGCACCCTCCTGCCTTACCTGCCTTTGTTGTTGCTTAGTCAGTCAGTTGTGTCCGATTCTTTGTGACCTTATGGTCTGTAGCCTGCCAAGCTCCTCTGTACATGAGATTTCCCAGGCAAGAATACTGGAGTGGGTTGCCATTTTTGTCTCCAACGTACCTATCTTACTTAAGTCCATATTTTACTGACTTTATAGGGCAAAAATCCCAGTTTAGGAATCACAGTCTTTTTTTTTCTTATCTCACAAGACTTGTTAAACCTGCTAAATTATCCATGAAAATGTGAACAGATTCTTTGATCTGCTTTCTCCTGCTTCCTTTGTTATCTCTTTTATTTGGGTAGAGACTTTTTTCTATGGTTAGTTTATGAGTCAGAATTTCCCATCAGCTCATATCTGATCATTTTTACTTAGAATCAAGTTTCTTTCAGAAAAGCTAGCTATTATAGTGTCCTGAAACAGTACTCAGAAAAGCCAAAATTGGATGTCATTTGGGTTAGAGACAAAAAACTCCCATATGACAGTTTTCATTTTTTGTGTGTTTATCACCAATTCTAATTTACCAAGATCCATGTCAATATTTGTGCCCAGAATCAGGTAGAGTTAGCCTGGGAAGCCTTCAGAGTGTTTTGAACATAGTGTTGAAGTTGGAAAATGTGACAGAACATCATTACTTGAAATTTAATTCCCTACTTCTTTGCCCTGGCTATGTAGCAGAATGAACTCTGGAACATATATATGTGTATAAAATATAAAATATTTATAAATATATATGGGCTTCCCTGGGGACTCAGACAGTAAAGAATTTGCCTGCTATGCGGGAGACCCAGGTTTGATCCTGGGTTGGGAAGATCCCCTGAAGAGAGTGTCTACCCACCCCAATATTCTTGCCTGAAGAATCCCATGGACAGAGGAGCCTGGTGGGCTGTAGTCCATGGGGTTGCAAAGAGTCAGATGTGACTCAGCAACTAATACCTTCACTTTCATCAATATATAAATCAATAAAATATAATATAAAGTATAATATAATAAATGAAACATAAAATATAAAATATTATAAATATATGTATATATACATATATATATATGTATACATATATGCCCAGGACTCATTCCTAATCTATTTAGTCAGAATCTGGGAGATAAAAAGAAACATGGCACTAATAGACATGATTAACAAAGGGTTACACAAACCTTCAATTTGTAAAAAAAACATAACATCTAGGAAGTATTTACAATACAGCACAAGAAAATGAGGAAGAGAATCAGAGAGACAGGGCCAGGCATGCTGTGTTTTTAAAAAGCTAAGAGATCTCACAGTCACCATTGAGAACCAAGGTCTTAGCTAGAGCCCAATGGGTCTTGGGTCAAATCTGGTCTAAAGCTGTACTTTATCTTGTAGTGCCTGAAGTTGGACAACAGTGGTTCACCGGCATTTGATTTTTATCCTATAGGCCAACATCTAAATTTAGGAGACTGCCTATATGTACACACAAAAATCTGTCTTCTCTGAAAAACTAAAAAATTGGGCGTTATCAAGTCTTTATGGTGAATCGTTTGAAGCAGAGTTGTGGCTGTCTATGCAAAACGCATGTTTGTGCTTTTTAGTGTTATAGTATTCACCAGTTCCTTGGAGAAGAGAATGGCAACCCGCTCCGATATTCTTGCCTGGAGAACCCCATGGACAGAGGAGCCTGTTGGGCTACCGGCCATGGGGTCGCAAAGAGTTGAACACGACTAAGCAGCTAACACATTCACCAGTTCCTAACGTCTTCTTGACCCTGAGGCTTCATGCCAGTGTACTTATCCTATTTTTATAATATGGAGGAGTAATAAAATGGATTTCCCCAACCCCAAATTAATTTTATTTCAAACACAGGGATTTTTCTTTTATTATAAAATTGTATTATTAAATAATATTTGTATAAAAATATCACCAGACACAGCCATATATTACAAAATTAAGAAAGCGTTGGTTAGAGAAATGAAAATTCATGTCAAGCCAAAGACTGGTACACGAATGACTATTCATAATAGCTAGAGACAGGAAATAAGATTCTTTAACAAGTTCTGCATCTTCAGTAACAGAGTCTTCAACTTATCTTACTTCTACTAATAGAGGAGAGTCATATTTGTCAGCAGCTTTCATGTTTTCAGTTCAGTTCAGTTGCTCAGTCGTGTCTGACTCTTTGCAACCCCATGGACTGCAGCATGCTGGGTCTTGCTGTCCATCACCAACTACTGGAGTTTACCCAAACTCATGTCCATCGAGTCGCTAGTGCCATCCAGCCATCTCATCCTCTGTCGTCCCCTACTCCTCCTGCCCCCAATCCCTCCCAGCATCAGGGTCTTTTCCAATGAGTCAACTCTTTGCATGAGGTGGCCAAAGTATTGGAGTTTCAGCTTCAGCATCAGTCCTTCCAATGAATATTCAGGAATGATTTCCTTTAGGATAGACTGGTTGGATCTCCTTGCAGTCCAAGGGACTCTCAAGAGTCTTCTCCAACACCACAGTTCAAAAGCATCAATTCTTTGCCTTTCAGCTTTCTTTATAGTCCAACTGTCACATCCATACATGACTACTGGAAAAACCATAGCCTTGACTAGATGGACCTTTGTTGGCAAAGTAATGTCTCTGCGTTTTAATATGCTGTCTAGGTTGGTCATAACTTTCCTTCCAAAGAGTAAGCGTCTTTAAATTTCATGGCTGCGGTTACCATCTCCAGTGATTTTGGAGCCCCCCAAAATAAAGTCAGCCACTGTTTCCCCATCTGTTTGCCATGAAGTGATGGGACTGTATGCCATAATCTTAGTTTTCTGAATGTTGAGTTTTAAACCAACTTTTTCACTCTCCTCTTTCACTTTCATCCAGAGGCTCTTTAGTTCTTCTTCACTTTCTGCCATAAGGGTGGTGTCATCTGCCTATCTGAGGTTATTGATATTTCTCCCTGCAATCTTAATTCCAGCTTGTGCTTCTTCCAGCCCAGCGTTTCTCATGATGTACTCTGCATATAAGTTAAATAAGCAGGGTGGCAATATACAGCCTTGAAGTTCTCCTTTCCCGATTTGGAACCAGTCTGTTGTTGCATGTCCAGTTCTAACTGTTGCTTCCTGGCCTGCATACAGATTTCTCAAGAGGCAGATCAGATGGTCTGGTATCCCATCTCTTTCAGAATTTTCCACAGTTTATTGTGATCCACACAGTCAGAGGCTTTGGCATAGTCAATAAAGCAGAAATAGATGTTTTTCTTGAACGCTCTTGCTTTTTCCATGATCCAGCAGATGTTGGCAATTTGATCTCTAGTTCCTCTGCCTTTTCTAAAACCAGCTTGAACATCTGGAAGTTCGCAGTTCATGTACTGCTGAAGCCTGGCTTGGAGAATTTTGAGCATTACTTTACTAGTGTGTGAGATGAGTGCAATTGTGCGGTAGTTATTTGGCATTGCCTTTCTTTGGGATTGGAATGAAAATAGACCTTTTCCAGTTCTTTGGCCATTGCTGAGTTTTCCAAATTTGCTGGCATATTGAATGCAGCACTTTCACAGTATCATCTTTTAGGATTTGAAATAGCTCAACTGGGATTCCATCACCTCCACTAGCTTTTTTCATAGTGATGCTTCCTAAGGCCCATTAGTTCAGTTCAGTTGCTCAGTCATGTCTGACTCTTTGCGACCCCATGAATCGCAGCACACCAGGCCTCCCTGTCCATCACCATCTCCTGGAGTTCACTCAGACTCACGTTCATCGAGTCCGTGATGCCATCCAGCCATCTCATCCTTTGTCATCCCTGTTCTCGTCCTGCCCCCAATCCTTCCCAGCATCAGAGTCTTTTCCAATGAGTCAACTCTTTGCATGAGGTGGCCAAAGTACTGGAGTTTCAGCTTTAGCATCATTCCTTCCAAAGAAATCCCAGGGCTGATCTCGAGCAACAAATTCATTTTTTGTTTTTTTTTTTTTGTCAGTCCCAACTTATACAAATTTGTAATAAATAAGATCTCCCCAAATTTCTTGCACATAATCCTTGATTTCTGTTGATCTGGTACCATCTTCTATTGGTGTTCATTCCTGTTTTTCTCTGATTTTAAGAGGTGAGAGCAATGGTAGGCAGGCACTGTATTTATAGGGATGTGGGGTCAACTTATTATTTGTTTTTTTGACTCTCATTTGGGGAGCTAGAATGGAGGCACTTTATTTTGGGGAAACTCATGGTAGAACCAAATACCAAAGCTTTCAAATTGTCAGCTATTAAGTTCAAAAACTTGTCCAAGTGTAGGACAGAACAATTTTGGAGGAACATATGATTAGGGAGCCATTTTCCTTTCACTTCTCTCTCAGGCCCCGCCATGGAGACTAGAAAATGCTTTTCCAAGAAAGAGGAATGAGAGAGGGGGAGGGAAGAGTTATTGAGGGTAAGCGTCTCCCTGAAAGGGGCCCTACTTCGTGGCGCATCCCTAGTGGCTGTGTGGGGGTGTCAGTGGCAGAGGGGGCTTTGCAGGCATACTCCCTATCCCACCGTCCATCCACCCTTGGGAGAATTGCTGTTGCTGCCTTGTGTTCACAAAAAGAGTTTGGAAATTTGCTGAGGGAGTTAGATTCCAAGGGAGTCTGGAGTCTTGGAGTCTCCTACCAAGGAGGTCTTGCAAGCTTGGGTCCAGATGAAGCCAATGCAAGGACAGAGGAACATCCATGGAAGAGACTCCCCACCTCCTCTTCCCCTCCTGTCCCCCTCCAAGTCTCTGTTTGATCTCCAAGCAACATATATGTCACCTCAGGGAGTATAGAAATCCTAAGGCAATCTTAGAATCATAGTATTTAAGCCTAGTATGACTGAGAAAACTCTGAAGTATCATTGGTTTAGGGAGCAGCATCAACTCAGTGAGAGGGCTAAACATGAACAAGATTCTTCCTTCAATCAGAGTGTTCAACCCTCTGCTTTTGAATCTTCTCTCATCCTATTGTTGAACCCAAGTTCATGTGTCCGAGGCACTGTGAGGCCAAACTGAAACAGAGTTTGGAGCAGAGAAAGATATATCAGTAGTATCCCTTGCTGCTGCTGCTGCTGCTAAGTCGCTTCAGTGGTATCCTCCTACCAGGCTCCTGTGTCCCTGGGATTCTCCAGGCAAGAACACTGGAGTGGGCTGCCATTTCTTTCTCCAGTTCATGAAAGTGAAAAGTGAAAGTGAAGTTGCTCAGTCGTGTCCGACTCTTAGCGACCTCATGGACTGCAGCCTACCAGGCTCTTCCGTTCATGGGATTTTCCAGGCAAGAGTACTAGAGTGGGGTGCCATTGCCTTCTCTGTAGTTGTGTCCAATTCTTTTGCAACCCTATGACTGTAGCCTGCCAGGGTCCTCTGTCTATGGGATTCTCTAGGCAAGAATAGTTGCCAAGCCCTCTGCAGGAGATCTTCCTGACCCAGGGATCGAACATGGGTCTCCTGCATTGCAGGCAGATTCATTGTCATCTGATCCACCAAGGAAGACCTCCACTACTTTTATTAGTAGAGGAGGTGCAACTCAGAAGGTGGAGACCTAGACTTATCTCAGATCCATCTGGTTGGCTGAGACACAAGGCTTTTAAAGGCAAAAAGGTAAAGAAGAAGACGTCTCTGTGATTTCACCTTCCTGATAAGGCCTCAGCTGCAGACTTCCCGGCGCCGTCTTGTGATTCGAGGTGTCTTTGGTGATTGCGACTGATCTATGCATGCCTGCAAAGCCGACTAGTAAATCATGGTCTTGTGATGTAGCAACTTCTTTCCAGGAGAGAGCAGAAGCCATGGCTGAGGCATTTTATTTATTTACTTAGAGCTTCTGAGATGATTCAGAAGCTTCAGTTCTTAATAGATCCTCCTGGTGCCATCAATTTCAAGTCCGCTTGGGGCAGCTGGTTAAAGCCACAGGATGCAGTCTCTGCAGTGTGGGGTCATAAATCAAGACATTAGTTTAAGTTAACTTTGTTGGGCTTGTTTTCCTTTGTTTCTGCTTTCCCTCACTTCCTTAGCTGGAACTGCTTATATCTGCTCTTTGGAACTCAGAGAAAGGTCTAGGAGGAGTCTAAAACCATTGCCTGCAAACAAGAAGCAGGGGACATGGAGAGGTTTTCCTACCCAGGAGGACCCCATAGGGTCCTGCTTGGTTTCAATCCCATAGTGATATCTTAGGCAGGCTGAATCTTTTCTAGTCTTCCTTGACTCAGTCCAGTTTTGTTTCATACCGGTTTTAATCTTATCTTCTCTGCTTTTCCTCAAGCACAGCTTGAGCTGAGACCCCATCTGCTTGGGTTGAGTGGCAATGGGGACACCCGTTTCTCTTTCCTCTTCCTCCAGGGTCCTGGGAGAGAGGGGACTGAGGATGTCTCAGTATTCTCCTGGTGCTGTGGTAAGTGTGCTCCCTAAGGATGCTGCTGCTCCTCTGACACCATCTGGCCATGATATCTCTGGGAGCAGGCATCCCCGTTCCCGCTGTCTCCTGAGGACCCTGAATGAGTGCCTCAGAGGGCTCTGTGGCAACTCGCCAGTGTGCTGCCTGTGACTCACATCACCCACCTCTCCCTCCCTCCCCTTTGCTTTTTTTTTTTTTTAAACTTTATTTATTTAACTGGAGGATAATTGCTTTACAATATTGTGATGGTTTTGGCCATACATCAACATGAATTTGTCATAGGTATGCCACGTGTCCCCTCCCCTTTAATCCCGCCTCCCACCTCCCTTCCCACCCCATCCCTCTAGGTTGTCTCAGAGCATCGGCTTTGGCATGGAAGCATATACATTGCTGCTGCTACTGCTGCTAAGTCGCTTCAGTCGTGTCTGACTCTGTGCGACCTCATAGACGGCAGCCCACCAGGCTCCCCCGTCCCTGGGATTCTCCAGGCAAGAACACTGGAGTGGGTTGCCATTTCCTTCTCCAATGCAAGAAAGTGAAAAGTGAAAGTGAAGTTGCTCAGTCGTGTCCGACTCTTAGCGACCCCATGGACTGCAGCCTTCCAGACTCCTCCATCCATGGGATTTTCCAGGCAAGAGTACTGGAGTGGGGAGCATATACATTACCACATGTAAAATAGATAGCCAGTGGGAAGCTGATGTATGATCCCAGGAACCTTCATTTTTTTTTTGAAGCATAGACCTAGGTGGAGGGCTGCTCTTGTGATTGTGCCTGGTTACAGTGGGGCTGGTGTTTCCACCTTTTGGTCAACTTTTTAGGTAAGCATGTAATCTTAGTTCTTGGCACTTCTTTTTTAATTGGTTCTTCTCAATCCTGCCTGCATAGCAGAATTGCCTGAGTTGCCTGAAGGGCTTATAAAAAATTCCACAGCCAGGTGGTATCCTCAGAAATTCTGAGCAATTGCTCTGGGGAAGACCTGAGCATTGGCGTCTCCAAAGCTCCCCTTGACCAGTCTAACATGGAGCAGGGGAAAGTTGAGAACCACTGCAGCTAAGGGGTGGGCTTCTCAGGTGGCTCAGCTGTAGAGAGTCCTCCTGCCAATGCAGGAGATGCAGGTTCGATCGCTGGGATGGGAAAATCCCCTGGAGAAGAAAATGGCCACCTACTGCAGGATTCTTGCCTGGGAGATCCCATGAACAGAGGAGCCCGGTGGGCGACAGTCTATGGAATCACAAAGAGTCAAACATGACTTAGCGACTCAACAACAACCACCACCACAACAGGTAAGGGGTACTTTCCTGTGCGGTTTATAGTATGGGCTCTAGGGTCTCTTCAGGGACAACAGGAACTTGGCCTCTCAACATCTTTGTGGAATTGACCAAATGACTTCTTGGGGGAGAATAAGAGGGCCAGTTCTTCATTAGGTAGAGGGACACCAGATCTAGAGGATGAATTATAAAAATTATAGTATTTTTAAAAACTGAGTTTTGCTCTTGTGAAAATCACTTCTGTATAATGTTAGAAAAGCAAATATACTTCTCATGTCTATGAAAAGGAAGAAAAAGAAGATAAACCTAGAGGGTCAAATGTTTTTCATAAACTTAAAATCATTCTTATATGCTTACTTGGCAAAGGATATGTGGACAAAAAAAAATGTTACCTGCCATTTCAGCAAACAACAAATTATGCCCACCATTAAGCCATCAGCCACGGTAGCCACCCTTGAAGGTGTGCCCTGAGGGGAAATTCCAGATGGAGGAAAAAAAGATACGGCCTAGATAGTTAAGTGAAGGTCGCTCAGTCAGTGTCTGACTCTTTGTGACCCCACGGACTATACAGTCCATGGAATTCTCCAAGCCAGAAAACTGGAGTGGGTAGCCTTTCCCTCTCCAGGGGATCTTCCGAACTCAGGGATTGAGCCCAGGTCTCCTGAATTGCAGGTGGATTCTTTACCAGCTGAGCCACAGGGAAGCCCAAGAATAATGGAGTGGGTAGCCTGTCCCTTCTCCAGGGGATCTTCCTGACCCAGGAACTGAACCGGGGTCTCCTGCATTGCAGGCAGATTCTTTACTAACTGAGCTATAAGGGAAGCCTCATAGCTAGATAGTTAAGATGCATATCAAAGGAATAATTTCAATGAGCCACACTTGAAAAGCATCTTCCCATATATAGAAAAGCACTAAAATCATTAACTTGTGATGTCAATTTTGTATGTGTGTATGATTAGCAAAAATCTTTTGATGTTCAGCTACATATTTTTTTCCCCCTACAAAAACTCCTATATATCCTGGCTCTTCCCTTACCTCTTTTGAACAGTTCCTTAGAGCTATCTGAGAGTCTGCCTCCCAGGCTATAGTCAGTCTTTCATTAATGTCCCTGAATAAAATATAACCTGTAACGTTTAGGTTGTGCGTCCTTTTTTTTCCTTTCACTGACAGCTGTAATGAAAGAAAACAGCCTAGATGTCCCATGAAATGAACCACTGTAAGAACAAAGACCAGGGATGTGGAAGGGATGTGATCAAAACCGAATGGGCTTCTGAGAGAACGGAAATGTCAACAAGGCTTGTTCTGGTTGTTCATAAAATAAGCAGTTACATATTTAAGTGAAAAATCTGCTTGGGACATCACATTCTTCAGAGACAGCAAGTTGTAAAAGAGTGTCTTTCGAATATAGTGGAAATTGAGTCCTGAAAAGACAGAAGCACATGCAAATGTAAGTGTAACTGGAAATACTATTGCTCAAGGTCCTGAAAATGTGGCTAGGAAGTGAAAAGATAAATTGTGTGAAAAGTTTTAAGTGTTGTGACATTTGCTATTGTAGCCAAGAGTAGATATTTAGTAGTACTAAGATGTAATAATTAGCTTCGTTTATTCACTGTGGGTTTGAGAATTTTTATGATTGAAAATATTTTGGACAGTGTGCCCATGACAGGCACAACACGGGGAAGCAATTAAGAATTCATTTTTGTAATAGAGGAAACTTTCAAACAGTTTAATGTTGGTGATGTTTCTGGGATAGAAGATGATGCTAATGTTGGACTTGCCCTTAAAGGTGAGTTTCATGTTGCAAGTTACCTAAGGACACAGTCATTACACCTACTCCTTTGCATTATTCAGCAGAAATTGCTCTCTACTAGAAGTTAAAAATGGAACACATCACAGACACAGAGCTCAGCACTTGTAAGCTGGATAACCTCCTAGGCTTTGGACCGGCAAGCTCTGTTTGATGAGTTGGACACGTAGGACAGCAGTCTCCTCCCTGCAGGTAGATGGAGAGGCTAAGTCATAGCTGAAGCTAAGGAGAAATGGTGAACTGTTGACACAAACTCACATCATCTGAGCAAAAAAATATCTTTGCTTATGTTAAGCAGCAAAGGTTGTTACCACATAACTGGCCTTTTGGGTTAACAAATGCTTTGAATATTTCCCTGCAAAGCCATCCACAGTAGTTATAAGGCGTGGAGACAGTCATCTGGCGTAGTGCTATCTGGTCCTCTTTTCTGTGCTAGAATTAGTTGGTGGAACTATAATTGATGGCCTGAATCCCGTGATGGATACACTGACCATTGACGTGGCTTATTGATCTCAAATTCTGAAATCCGTCTCCCACTGTTCTGTGCCTTTTTGTCAGTCCTTACCTATAACATGGAAGGTGATCCGTGGTGTCATACAGGATGGAAAATGTAATACAGTGACACCAGAAAGTCAGACTCTTGCAAACATCTTAGCAATTGTACAAAGATTTTTTTTTTTAAACTCTTTGAAAATGCCTATGGTTTTCAATAGCTCCTTTTCAATATTAAACAGTGGAAACAGTGTCAGACTTTATTTTTTTGGGCTCCAAAATCACTGCTGATGGTGACTGCAGCCATGAAATTAGAAGACGCTTACTCCTTGGAAGAAAAGTTATGACCAACCTAGATAGCATTTTCAAAAGCAGAGACATTACTTTGCCGACTAAGGTCCGTCTAGTCAAGGCTATGGTTTTTCCTGTGGTCATGTATGGATGTGAGAGTTGGACTGTGAAGAAGGCTGAGCGCCGAAGAATTGATGCTTTTGAACGGTGATATTGGAGAAGACTCTTGAGAGTCCCTTGGACTGCAAGGAGATCCAACCAGTCCATTCTGAAGGAGATGAGCCCTGGGATTTCTTTGGAAGGAATGATGCTAAAGCTGAAACTCCAGTACTTTGGTCACCTCATGCGAACAGTTGACTCATTGGAAGAGTCTCTGATGCTGGGAGGGATTGGGGGGCAGGAGGAGAAGGGGACAACCGAGGATGAGATGGCTGGATGGCATCACTGACTCGATGGACGTGAGTCTGAGTGAACTCCGAGAGATGGTGATGAACAGGGAGGCCTGGCATGCTGCGATTCATGGGGTCGCAAAGAGTCGGACACGACTGAGTGACTGAACTGAACTGAATATTAAACATCCCTTCTTGTCTAGATTATCTGTCAAGGTTGAATTCTGTGTTCATATCAGACTGGAAACAAGATTTACAGTGACATATTGGTGCTAAAGAAAAAGTTGCAGATTTCTGGTTCTAAAATAAAAGTCAATGAATTATGAAAGAAAATATTAGAAGTGGAATATTCCTATTTTTATCTTAACTTTTTTTTTTTCCAATTTTGAATTTGAGATACAGTTGTTAATATCATACACGCATATATTATGTGGCTTGGTTGTAGTCATAGTTCAGAAAAATAGTTTGGTCATTTCCTGGCAGTTGGCTTTTCTTACCAGCAACATAGACCTTTATGTTCTTGGCTTTTGTAGACTGCAGTTTTTGATGATTTTTTTCAACTTATGTCCTTGTGCGGGCAATGAATTTTTTAGTGGCTCTAAAGCTAACCTAACACTTTTCACCATAAGATGGAGCCTATGAATCCTTTTTGGAAAATCAAGCAATTACTTAATTCTTCCACTAGTGGGAGGACATGCTCTTTCTAAGTAGGCCTCAGGAAGGTATTAAAAACCTTTTCTATTATATTTTAGGTGGTTGACTAAGAGTTTTACCTACTCACTTTTAGGGGCAGTTTCTGAACCTTTTTATTCATGGTCAGAAATAAAGCTTTTTTGAGAAAATTCATATTCATCTCTTAAAAATGTATCTTTTAATTAGCATGCTGGTTAATATTTATTTTTGAAAGACATATTGCAAATAAAAACTACATTACTTGATTAGACTAGCTTTCAATGATGACAGAGTCTGTTTCTAAAGAACCCCAAACATCAGAATACCGGAAAAGCAGTACACACTGTGCTTGGCTGGACAGCTGGTATAGCACATTGAGCTCTCCATTCCGAGATGAGTGGACGTCCTTAGGGCAGGAGGACGTTGCTGAGTATCAAGTGATGCATCTTGGATAGTCCCTTTTCACCTGCCTTTGGATTTCTACTCAAGTTCTCTGCAGGCTCTCTCCGTACCAATGGGTTACTTGTCTACTTACGTTCTTCTCATCCAATCCAGGAAGAGGTAATGCAATCTCATTTAGACCCATTACTCAAATCTTTTTTGCCTTAAATTAAATGACTTCTCTCACTTAGGAAGTGTAGTGGCCGTTATTTTTCTTGAAAAAAAAAAAAAAGGAATCTCGTTTATTTATTCATTCAACAGAGATTGATTAATTGCAGACTATATCATAGGCATTGGATATAAGCAGTAAGTGAGACAAATTTGTGAAACTTAGTTTAGTTTACGTGTGTGTGTGTGTATGTGTAGGAAATATGTGGGGAGAGGCGTGAGGGTATTTGAGCAGGGCAGATTATATAATTTTTCAGGTGGTGATAAGTGCCATAAAGAAAGCATTGATTTTCAACAAAGGTTCCAAAACTGTTTAAAGGTAGGGAGAATAGTCTTAAAAAATGATGGAGCAAATGAATATCCTCGTGCAAAAGAATAAAGTTAGACTTCTGTCTTATGCCATGCACAAAAAGTAACTCAAAATGGCTCAAAGACTTAAATGTAAGAGCTAAAATGATTGAATTCTTAGGGGAAATATGTAAGTGTAAATCTCTGTGACTTGGATTACACAAAGTTTTCCTACATATGACATGTAAAGTACAAGAAATAAAAAAAGAATTTCAAATATTGAACTGTAAAAATTTAAAGGTTTGTGCTTCACAAGGCACAGTAAAGAAAGTGAAAAGACAACTCACATAATGGGAGGAGATATTTGTAAATCACATATATGACGAGTCTAGTATCTAGAATATTCAAAGAACTCTTACAACTCAGCAATAAAAAGAATGCTCAATTAAAACACAGGCAAAGGATTTGAAGATACTTTTTCTAAAGAAAATATACAAATAGCCAGTAAGTACATGAAAAAAAGCATGCAGCCCCATTAGTCATCAGTTCAGTTCAGTTCAGTCGCTCAGTCGTGTCCGACTCTTTGCACCCCCATGAATTGCAGCACGCCAGGCCTCCTTGTCCATCACAAACTCCCGGAGTTCACTCAGACTCACGTCCATCGAGTCTGTGATGCCATCCAGCCATCTCATCCTCGGTCGTCCCCTTCTCCTCCTGCCCCCAATCCCTCCCAGCATCAGAGTCTTTTCCAATGAGTCAACTCTTCACATGAGGTGGCCAAAGAACTGGAGTTTCAGCTTCAGCATCATTCCCTCCAAAGAAATCCCAGGGTTGATCTCCTTCAGAATGGACTGGTTGGATCTCCTTGCAGTCCAAGGGACTCTCAAGAGTCTTCTCCAACACCACAGTTCAAAAGCATCAATTCCTATTTGGAACCAGTCTGTTGTTCCATGTCCAGTTCTAACTGTTGCTTCCTGACCTGCATACAGATTTCTCAAGAGGTAGGTCAGGTGGTCTGGTATTCCCATCTCTCTCAGAATTTTCCACAGTTGATTGTGATCCACACAGTCAAAGGCTTTGGCATATTCAATAAAGCAGAAATAGATGTTTTTCTGGAACTCTCTTGCTTTTTCAACGATCCAGTGGATGTTGGCAATTTGATCTCTGGTTCCTCTGCCTTTTCTAAAACCAGCTTGAACATCAGGAAGTTCTCGGTTCACATATTGCTGAAGCCTGGCTTGGAGAATTTTGAGCATTTCTTTACTAGTGTGTGAGATGAGTAGTTGGAGCATTCTTTTGCTTTGCCTTTCTTTGGGATTGGAATGAAAACTGACCTTTTCCAGTCCTGTGGCCACTGCTCAGTTTTCCAAATTTGCTGGCAGATTGAGTGCAGCACTTTCACAGCATCATCTTTAAGGATTTGAAATAGCTCAACTGGAATTCCATCACCTCCACTAGCCTTGTTTGTAGTGATGCTTTCCAAGGCCCACTTGACTTCACATTCCAGGATGTCTGGCTCTAGATGAGTGATCACACCATCGTGATTCAAAACCACAAGAAACTACCATTTCACACCCACTAGGATGGCAAAAATACAAGACAATCCCAAGTGTTGGCAGGGATGTGGAGAAATGGGAATCCTCATATTTTGCTGGTGTGAATTCAAAATGGTGCAGCTACTTTGGAAAACAGTGCAGCAGGTCCTAAAAAAGTTAAACACAACGCTACCATGTAATTCAGAAATTATACTCCTAGGTAGGATAAAACAACTGAGAACATGTCCACACATATGTGGACAAAAACATGAATGTTCATAGCAGCATTTGTATGATTGTCAAGATGAGAAAACGACCTGATGTCTGATGAATTTTTTTAAAAATATGGTATATCCTTTCAATAAAATATTCAGCCATGAAAAAGGAATGAAGATACAACTATATCCCTGGATACACTTTGAAAACATTCAGTTCAGGTCAGTTAAGTCGCTCAGTCATGTCCGATTCTTTGCGATCCCATGAATCACAGCACGCCAGGCCTCCCAGTCCATCACCAACTCCCGGAGTTCACTCAGACTCACGTCCATCAAGTCCGTGATGCCATCCAGCCATCTCATCCTTGGTTGTCCCCTTCTCCTCCTGCCCCCAATCCTTCCCACCATCAAAGTCTTTTCCAATGAGTCAACTCTTCGCATGAGGTGGCCAAAGTACTGAAGCTTCAGCTTTAGCAGCATTCCTTCCAAAGATATCCCAGGGTTGAGTTCCTTCAGAATTGACTGAAGCTAAGTAAAAGCTAAGTAAAAGAAGCCAGACATTCCCACCATCAAAGTCTTTTCCAATGAGTCAACTCTTCGCATGAGGTGGCCAAAGTACTGAAGCTTCAGCTTTAGCAGCATTCCTTCCAAAGATATCCCAGGGTTGAGTTCCTTCAGAATTGACTGAAGCTAAGTAAAAGCTAAGTAAAAGAAGCCAGACACAAACGGCTGCATATTGCCTGATTCCATGCATATTAAATGCCCCAAATAGGCCAATTCACAGAGACAGAAAGTAGATTGGTGATTGATCGTGACTAGGGATGGAAAACGTGGAATAACTGCTAAAGAAACAGGGTTTCCTACTGGGGTGTTGAAGATGTTCCAGAATTAGATAGCAGTGATGGCTGCACAAATCTTGTAAATATACTAAAACCTACTGACTTATACACTTAAGAGAGTGAATTTTATGTCATGGGGTTAAATCTCAATTTGAGAAAGAAAAAGGGCAAAAGGGTGGAAAGTGGGCAAATGGTGGTAGTGGGTAATTTGATTTTTATTTATTTATTTGGCTGCATTGGGTCTTAGTGGAGGCAAGTGGGATCTTTAGCTGGTCCACATGGGATCTAGTTCCCCAAATAGGCCAGGGATCGAACCTGGGCCACCTGCATTGGGAGCATGAAGTCTTAAGTCCCATAGTGGGTTACTTTAAACACTGATCAGGGACGTTTTGATGGGAAGGTCATGCTCGAACAGAATATTTCTTGAATTCATGAATGACTAAATGAAGCACACAAACCCTGCTGTGTTCCCTATTCTCTCTTTTGTCTCAGTTCAGTTCAGTCACTCAGTTGTGTCCGACTCTGTGACCCCATGGAATGCAGCACACCAGGTCCATCACCAACTCCCGGAGCTTGCTCAAACTCATGTCCATGCAGTCAGTGATGCCATCCAACCATCTCATCCTCTGTTGTCCCCTTCTCCTCCTGCCTTCAGTCTTTCCCAGCATCAGGGAGTCAAATGAGTCAGTTCTTCGCATCAGGTGGCCAAAGTATTGGAGCTTCAGTTTCAGCATCAGTCCTTCCAATGAATATTCAGGGTTGATTTCCTTTAGGATTGACTGGTTTGATCTCCTTGCTTCTTTTGTTTATATATGTCCTTTCTCATATACACAATGTTAGAGTGTCTCTCTACTCATTCCAAGTCTACAGATTTGTGTGAAAGACATATTCAGGTAATGAAAATCATTATCTCATGGAAATGCTTGCTTACAATACTTCCCTGCAGAATTAGTTAACAGGAATGTCTCTAAGCTCTAACAATGCCTTAATTGTCTTAAGGAAGAAATGTAACAGAATGTTAAATGAGGCTTTAGAGTGTTTTCTAAACTATTCAAGTGGAATAGAATTGGTGATAAGTGGCCATGTAATCTAGAGAGAATTCTGAATTCATCTCTGTTGGAGGATGGAGAGAATGAAACGTGCCGACTGAACTGAGAAGGTATCTTGAGACGGATACCATGTAAACAGGCAGCTCCATATCATCAATGGATCAATTTTTTACAGGTGAGCTTGGTAGACAACGATCCAGAAGGATTTGAAGCTGCACTCTACAAACCTGAGGGGCCGTTGGGACAGTTTTATAGTTAACATATCAAAGAGTATGGGAGGGCTTTCCTGGTGGCTCAGTGGTAAGGAGCTCACCTGACAGTGCAGGAGTCGCAGGTTTGATCCCCGATCCAGGAAGATCCCACATTCTGCAGAGCTACTAGGCCCGGGAACCGCAACTACTGAGCCTGTGCTCCAGCATCCACGTGCTGCAACTACTGAAGCCCAAGTGCCCAGGGTCCATGCTCTGCAAGAAGAGAAGTCACCGAAGCGGAGAGGCCCGTGTACTGCACCTGGAGAGCGGACCCCGCTCCCCGCAACTAGAAAAAAGCCCATGCAGCAACAAAGACCCAGCATAACCTAATATAAATAAAATCACTTTTAAAAGGGTTATGGGAATATGTGCTGGAAAGAAACAGCATGTGTATTCCTAAGCCAAGATTTATGAATGGGTGCTTCCCTTGTGGCTCAGTTAGTAAAGAATCCTCCTGCAATGTGTGAGACCCGGGTTCAATTCCTGGGTTGGGAAGATCCCCTGGAAAAGGAAATGGCAACTCACTCCAGTATTCTTGCCTGGAGAATTCCATGGACAGAGGAACCTGGTGGGCTACAGTCCATGGAGTCACAGAGTTGGACCTGACTGAATAACTTTCTTTCTTTCGTAACTTTGGGAGTTGAGAGCACATCAGTGAAGTTCTTCATCATTGTCTGGGGACTAACAGAGCATTGAGGCCATTTGGTCTCAATGATTATTAAAAAATGTTTATTAACTACAAAGCCCTTGATGACAGAGAAGTGATTTACTCCACAGTCCTAGGTAGGATCAGTGTAAGGACTGGAGGAACTGTATGGGCTCAAGATGGCATCAGCTATGACAAGAACTGTACAATCCCCTACCTCCAGGCTACAAAAAAGAGGATCCTTCAGTAGGGGCTGCCTGAATTGGAAATGTTTGGTGAACCGAGAAGGGTAATGCCTGAACCTCAGGCACAGGCAGTAGAAGTGAATCTCAAGTGGTTGTGAAAGGACCCTCTCACATGGGGGCTGTCTATTGGACAGAAGAGAGATTTCTAAGTAGCCAGAAAGTCCATTGCTTGCTCTAGATCAGGACTTCCCAGCCTTGACACTACTGACTATTTGGAACTGATATTTGTTGTAGGACCCTGTCCTGTGCTTGGTAGGATGGTCAGTTGCATCTCTGGCCTCCATCCACTAGAAACCACTGCAACCCCTACCCCCCAGTTATGTTAATTTAAAATATCTCCAGACATTATCAAATACTTAACTTCAGATAGGTGGATGACACTACCCTCATGACAGAAAGTGAAGAGGAATTAAAGGGCTTCTTGGTGAAGGTGAAAAACGAGAATGAAAAAGCTGGCTTCAAACTCAACATTCAAAATATGAAGATCATGGCATCTGGTCTCATCGCTTCATGGGGAAATAGATGGGGAAAACAATAGAAACTATGTGATATTCCATCATCACATCTCCTCTGACTCTGACCATCCTGCCTCCCTGTTATAAAGCCAACCTGCATAATCCATGCCAGTCCTTCTCAAGTGAAGATGCTAAACTTCATCACGTCCACAAAGTCCTTTTATCAGTGGAAGGTAATGTACTCACAGGTTTCACAGGTTAGACTGTGGCTGTAGTTGGAGAAGGCATTATTCTACCAGTGACAGACTTTATTTTCTTGGGCTCCAAAATCACTGTGGATGGTGACTGCAACCATGATATTAAAAGGCAGTTGCTCCTTGGAAGAAAAGCAATGACAAACCTAGACAGCGTATTAAAAAGCAGAGACATTACTTTGCTGACAGAGATCCTTTTGCTAGTCAAAGTTATGGTTTTACCAGTAGTCATGTACAGATGTGAGAGCTGGACAATTAAAAAAGGCTGAGTGCCAAAGAATTGATTCCTTTGAACTGTGGTGTTGGAGAAGACTCTTGAGAGTCCCTTGGACTGCAAGGAGATCAAACCAGTCCATCCTAAAGGAAATCAACCCTGAATATTCATTGGAAGGACTGATGCTGAAGCTCCAATACTTTGGCCACCTGGTGTGAAGAGCTGATTCATTGGAAAAGACCCTAATACTGGGAAAGATTGAAGGCAGGAAGAGAAGGGGGTGACAGAGGATGAGATGGTTGGATGGCATCACTGACTCAATGGACATGAGTTTGAGCAAACTCTGGGAGATGGTGAAGGACAGGGAGGGCTGGTGTGCTACAGTCCATAGGGTCACAAAGAGTCGGACATGTCTGAGCAACTGAATGACAACTTGGGGGTGGGTGGGCAAAAACTGTCCCTGGTTGAGAACGACTGCTTTCACGAAAGGTACATGTTGGGCTGCACCCTGCAGGCCTGCAAGGCCTGGTCTCTGCCAGCTGCGAGACTGAAGAAAGAGCCCAGAGGCAGCAACAGAGACATCAGTGGTTTAATGGACAGTGGATCTCACATGCCTCAACTTCCCGGGTGGCTCAGACAGTGAAGAATCCATCTGCAATGCAGGACACCTGGTTTGATCCTTAGGTTGGGAAGATCCCCTAGAGGAGGGCCTGGCAACCCACTCCAGTATTCTTGCCTAGAGAATCCCCATGGACAGAGGAGCCTGGCAGGCTACAGTCCATGGGGTCACAAAGAATCAGACAGGACTGGGCGATGAAGCACACGTACACATGTCTGAGGCAAGGTACTGGAGCCACACCCCACTGTGTGCAGTGGCCTGCAGGTGGACAGGGTGCCTGTCTTCAGATACTCCAGGGTGGGGAAGTGGGGTGAGGCAGTAGAAGGAATGGGGGTGGGAGGATGGTGGTGGAAGGAGAGAAATTGCCAGTTATGGGGAAATCAAAGTCAGGTTGACTCACTGGTTACCAGGGAAATCAGCAGAGCGGCACACCCTTCACAGCCCATTTGATAAGAACAATCATTAGCTGAGGCCTGGGTCAAGTATGTAGGAAGGTCAGTCANGGGTGAGGCAGTAGAAGGAATGGGGGTGGGAGGATGGTGGTGGAAGGAGAGAAATTGCCAGTTATGGGGAAATCAAAGTCAGGTTGACTCACTGGTTACCAGGGAAATCAGCAGAGCGGCACACCCTTCACAGCCCATTTGATAAGAACAATCATTAGCTGAGGCCTGGGTCAAGTATGTAGGAAGGTCAGTCATGCGAGTAGGGTGTAGGAGAAACAGGTACTGGTTGAGCAGGGGATGTACACAGCACAAGAGAACAGTTACTCTGAGTGGCTTGGCTATTTGCTAGTGCTAAGTCACTTCAGGCATGTCTGACTCTGTGACTTTATGGACTATAGCCTGCCAGGATTCTCTCTCCATGGGGTTTTCCAGGCTTTCCATGGAGTGGGTTGCCATTTTCTTCTCCATGGCTATATAGTACATGCCAAGAATCCCACTGTGGAAGTCTGGGAGTTTCCCCATGAGTCAACACATTAGTTTCTTATTGCTGCTGTAATAAATTACCCAAAACTTGTGCTTTAAAACAACACCTATTCATGATCTCATAGTTCCAGAGGTCAGACGTCCAACATGGATCTCACTGGGCTAAGATCAAGGTTTAAGCAGAAAAGATGATGCTGTGAAAGTGCTGCACTCAATATGCCAGCCAATTTGGAAAACTCAGCAGTGGCCACAGGACTGGAAAACGTCTGTTTTCTTTCCAATTCCAAAGAAAGGTAATTCCAAAGAATGCTCAAGTGAAAATGAAAGTGAAGTCGCTCAGTCGTGTCTGACTCTTTGCAACCCCGTGGACTGTAGCCCACCAGGCTCCTCCACCCATGGGATTCTCCAGACAAGAGTACTAGAGTGGGTTGCCATTTCCTTCTCCAACTACCGCACAATTGTACCCATCTCACATGCTAGTAAAGTAATGCTCAAAATTCTCCAAGCCAGGCTTCAGCAATGTGTGAACTGTGAACTTCCAGATGTTCCAGCCGGTTTTAGAAAAGGCAGAGGAACCAGAGATCAAATTGCAAACATCTGCTGAATCATCAAAAATACAAGAGAGTTCCAGAAAAACATATATTTCTGCATTATTGACTATGCCAAAGTATTTGACTGTGTGGATCACAATCAACTGTGGAAAATTCTGAAAGAGATGGGAATACCAGACCACCTGACCTGCATCTTGAGAAACCTATATGCAGGTCAGGAAGCAACACTTAGAACTGGACATGGAACAACAGACTGGTTTCAAATAGGAAAAGGAGTACATCAAGGCTGTATATTGTCACCCTGCTTATTTAACTTATATGCAGAGTACATCATGAGAAACGCTGAGCTGGAAGAAGCACAAGCTGAAATCAAGACTGCAGGGAGAAATATCAATAACCTCAGATATGCAGATGACACCACCCTTATGGCAGAAAGTGAATAGGAACTAAAAAGCCTCTTGATGAAAGTGAAAGAGGAGAGTGAAAAAGTTGGCTTAAAGCTCAACATTCAGAAAATGAAGATCATGGCATCCGGTCCCATCACTTCATGGGAAATAGATGGGGAAACAGTGGAAACAGTGTCAGACTTTATTTTTGGGGGGGCTCCAAAATCACTGCAGATGGTGATTGCAGCCATGAAATTAAAAGACGCTTACTCCTTGGAAGAAAAATTATGACCAACCTAGATAGCATATTCAAAAGCAGGGACATTACTTTGCCAACAAAGGTCCATCTAGTCAAGGCTATGGTTTTCCCAGTGGTCATGTATGGATGTGAGAGTTGGACTGTGAAGAAGGCTGAGTGCCGAAGAATTGATGCTTTTGAACTGTGGTGTTGGAGAAGACTCTTGACAGTCCCTTGGACTGCATGGAGATCCAACCAGTCCATTCTGAAGGAGATCAGCCCTGGGATTTCTTTGGAAGGAATGATGCTAAAGCTGAAACTCCAGTACTTTGGCCACCTCATGCGAAGAGTTGACTCATTGGAAAATATTCTAATGCTGGGAGGGATTGGGGGCAGGAGGAGAAGGGGACGACCGAGGATGAGATGGCTGGATGGCATCACCGACTTGATGGACGTGAGTCTGAGTGAACTCTGGGAGTTGGTGATGGACAGGGAAGCTGGACATGCTGCAGTCCATGGGGTCGCAGAGTCGGAACCAACTGAGTGACTGAACTGAATGGATGCTATTTTAATTCCTGACTTGTCTGAAAAGCCACGGGCTCCATCTGGAAGATTGCTCAAGGGTTTAAAAGGACTGTTTAGACTGTAAAACCACAGGCAGTGATGGGGCAAGAGAACGTCACTTCCCAGGGTCCCTTGAAGAATCCAGCTCATTGAAGAAATGTGGTACAAGATGATTTTGAGGGATGCTGGCTTTCAAAATTCTACCGACTCACCCCATGAACCCTCTTCCTAGAACTGAGAGGTAGCTGAGTGGGGAGCTTTCTGCACCAGGGTTCCTTGGGAAGCCCATGGTTTTCCCAGATGGTTTTTCTCTCACCTAGACATTTGGAGAAGGAGGGAGGGGATGAGAGACGAGAGAAGAGTGGGAGAAGGCTAGAAAGACCTGGACTGATGACTACTGGCATTTACATGGGGAAAGAGAAATAAACAGTCTTTCCAGCCTGTGTTAGCAGGATAAGCTGGGGCATGTGACCCCAAAGGAAGGGCTCAGGTCACACCTTAGTAGCTCCCAGCCCAGCCAATATGCTTCCCAATATGTCAATATATTGCCTGCCCAAACCCAGAAACCACTGCCAGAAATCTTTGTGGGCTTCCTAAGGACACCAAGAAGATGGTGAAACCCAAGTTTCTCTCCTTGTAGCTGGAGGAGCCTGCTTCCTGGAACACAGTGGACCAAACCAGGGACAAAGACCAAAAACTGTGGGTGCACATCGTTTGTTTTTTTTTAATTGTACGGGATGTTTATATATGATTATAATGACTATGTGAAGCAGTCAAAAATGACCGGGATATTAACAGTTGTTTCTGAAGGAGAGAGAGAATGATCTGGGGTTAGATGGTTTTGTTTTTGTTGCTTTTTTGGAGATGATGGCAAAACAAGAGGCACGTTTTGTGCAGGAGAAGAGGTGTTGGGATGTCTGTTTGAATGGAGTGGAATCGTCAGTAAAGAGCGTGGCAGGAAATGAGGACGAGGCAGTAAGACAAGACAAAGTGTTGTGTTCCTTCCGCATCAGTGTAGGGCCTGGGGGAATATGAAGCTGGAGAAGTGGGCCCAGCCCTCAGCTGAGCTCCACGTCCAGAGAGGAGAAACGTGGCTCGAGAGTGGTGTAGGGGCAGCAAAGAAAACACGGAAAACAGGTTTTTGGACTCAGTGGGAGAAGGAGAGGGCGGGATGATTTGAGAGAATAGCATTGAAACATGTACATTACCATATGTAAAACAGATGACCAGTGTAAGTCTGATGTATGACGCAGGGCACCCAAACCCTGTGCTCTGTGACAGCCTGGAGGGAAGGGGTAGGGAGGGAAGGGGAAGGGAGGGAAGGGGAAAGGAGGGAAGGGTAAGGGGTTTCAGGAGGGAGGGGACACATACGTACCCATGGACGATTCAGATTGATGTATGGCAAAAACCAAAACAATATTGTAAAGTAATTTTACCCCAATTAAAATAAATAAATCTAAAAACACAAAGAGTGGTGTAGGGAGAGGCAGGGAGTAGTGAAGCAGAATTCACCTTAACATACGTACCCATGGACGATTCAGATTGATGTATGGCAAAAACCAAAACAATATTGTAAAGTAATTTTACCCCAATTAAAATAAATAAATCTAAAAACACAAAGAGTGGTGTAGGGAGAGGCAGGGAGTAGTGAAGCAGAATTCACCTTTCTTCGGGTTTAAATAGGAATGAATTTTTTTTTTTTTTTTGAATATTTATTTGGCTGCATGGGTCTTAGGTGTAGCACGCAGGATCTTTTGTTGTGGAGCAGGAACTCCCTAGCTGTGGCTTGAAGGCTTTGTCGCTCCATGGCATGTGGGATCTTAGTTCCTTGACCAGGGATTGAGCCCGTCTCCTGCTTTGCAAGGTGGATTCTCAACCACTGGACCACGAGGGAATCCCAGGAATGAACATTTAAAGCTTTACTCCAGGTGCCTGGCAGATATAGGAAGGAGGATGTTGCTATGTATCTACCCCAGGGGTGCACCCTGTCTTCTTCATGCCCAAGATTCTACCCAGGATGGGCAATGGAACAAAAAACAAACCTGGATTTTTTCCTTTCTCCTTAGGTGGGTGGGCAGATGTATCCAGCGGAAGCTGGGTTCTGCCTCTCTGTATTTCTAGCTACCTTCCTGGAAATGGGTACCTCTTACTTTAAAATTGAACGTGGTAAAGTCTTATTTTCTAAATTAAGGAGATTGTGCCCAGCCACATGTGAGGCTCTTGGTAAGTGATTTGTTGAAAGAAGGAGAGTAGGAAGGAAAGAGGAGAGAAGGAGGGAAGGCCGGAAGAAGGCAAGAGATAAAGTCATGCTTTAGATGTGGGTTGGGGGTGTCATCACACGGATTTGCGTCAGAAAGTGGCCCAGAAAGTTATGGAACAGTTCAGCTCTGGGAAGCGAGCGCCAAGGCTTTGGGTCGTGATGGAGGAAGCAGGGAGGTTATTTCGGTGCCAGATTTTCAAGGTTTGTGGTGGGAGGAGTAGAACCAACCTTACTCTGTGACTGAGGGTAAGAAATGTTACCATGAAGATGGAATGAGATACCAGTGAGCTTCGGGACTCTTGTAACATGACTCTCCCTGAAGAGTTGCTAAATTGCCTTTCTTTGGGAGCATAAATCAGTCAGATACAAGAGGCCTTTTGCTTTCTTCATTTACTTGCTTGCTTTAAGATACTTCGATCTCTCCCTAGAGCCTCAGTCTCCCCCATCTGTCTGGGTGTTTGATGCTATTTGCCTTGTGCCCTGCACTTGCATTTTATTTATTGATTTAAAGAATTTTTTTTTTTCCTGGGGGTTATTATCTGCATTCTGTGGCCCCAGAAGAGATTGCTGTTGCTCTGACTAATATACTTAGATTACTCTTCCCAAAAGAAAAAGCTATGTAGAATGATATGTTATGGATGAAAATAGAGATGTAGTAGGTGTGAGTGCCTAGATGTTCTGCGCTACTTCACTTACGTTTGCATCATGTTTAGAAATGGCAACCCACTCCAGTACTCTTGCCTGGAGAATCCTATGGAGGGATGAGCCTGGTAGGTTACGGTCCATGGGGTCACAAGAGTCAGACACGACTGAGCGACTTCATTTTTACTTCACATTTGGTCACGCCAATTCAGAAATTAGTGACATATTTCTGAGATTTTCCTTCACATTATTTTTTTATACCATATTTTCTTAAAATGTACAAATACTATATTCAAGTGAAAAAAAATACAGTATTTGTAGATAAATTGTAGCTACTTCACAGTGGTTTGGTAGTCCCAGTATATTTATCAGTGTTTACTGAAGGGAAAAATTATCAAGATTTTTGATAAAAATCATCAAAGTATTAATGGTATATTGCAAAGTAAAGATTTTCTTAAAGGAAAATTGCGCCTATTTACCATGGGAAATAGATGGGGAAACAGTGGAAACAG
>SJYT01000587.1:13250-39534 GCA_006410635.1 Cephalophus harveyi
TTATTGGGAAAGTGGCAAAATGGGTTATTCTAAGACAAAAACATTTAAAAAATGGATTAATACATTTCAGACACTTGGAGAAAAAAAGAAACAGAACTGTTTTGTAATTAGAGCAGAACATATATTAATTTAAGTAAATTTTATTTTATTAGAGAATCCTCTCTGGCTTGGCTCAGTTAACAATATTTTATATAAATTAATTATACTACAAATAAGTAATTGCCCTATTTTATATATATGGAAGTTCACATGGTAAAGAATCTGACTGCAGTGTGGGAAACTTGGGTTGATTCCTTGGGTTGGGAAGATGCCCTGGAGGAGGGCTTGCAACCCACTCCAGTATTCTTCCCTGGAGAATCCCCTGGACAAAGGAGCCTGGCGGGCTACCATCCATGAGGTCACAAAGAGTCAAACTTGACAGCATAGCACAAGAATCAAATATGGAATTTTAAATGAAATAAGGAAATTGAGTGCTGGTGAAATGAAATGATTTCCCTCTAAGATCATGATCAAGATGTGAATCCATGATTTCTTAATTCCCTAATGCCCGTCCATATCTACCTCAATCTCTAAATGAAGAGTTTTCAGAACTATAGATTTAAACCCACAGTGGCAGTCATCCAGCTCAAATAGGGTTCAGTTCAGTCAGTTCAGTCGCTCAGTTGTGTCCAGCTCTTTGTGACCCCATGAATTGCAGCATGCCAGGCCTCCCTGTCCATCACCAACTCCCAGAGTTCACTCAGACTCATGTCCCTTGAGTCAGTGATGACATCCAGCCATCTCATCCTCTGTCATCCCCTTTTCCTCCTGCCCCCAATCCCTCCCAGCATCAGAGTCTTTTCCAATGAGTCAACTCTTTGCATGAGGTGACCAAAGTACTGGAGTTTCAGCTTTAGCAGAGACCTAAAAGAGTATGGGAATATGAAAGTTAAAAGCTGTGGTGCAAAAAATTTTTAATTCTTGTCTATTCACTGGAAACAAAAGTACAAAAAGAGCAGAAAGATGGGGGGAGGAAGGAGTTAGGTTAGAAGATGTTCAAATGCTTAGAATTCCAAGGAAGCCACACCACATCATTCATTAGATGAGTCATTCAGTTGTTTTCAAAACATCACTAGAATTTTCCAAATATAGATTTGCCTTTGAGCTTTATGATACTTTCAAATCAGATCATTTCAGTGTTGATTTTTATAATGGATGACCTCACATAGCAAAGCAACTCAAAACTTTCAGGGTGAGATATACCTAAAATTTCATCTATACCCCTCAATCACTTTTCATATGAACATCTTAAATAAATACGATTTACCATTGAGCTTCTTTAGGGTGCAATGTAAGGAAAGTATCATGTATTCTTTGGCAACAAATTAACACAACTTTAGGAATATCAAATTTGTTTAAGATTATTCAAATTTTGATTTTATTATAATTTAACCACAATAATATAGTAAGTCTAAATGTGATGATTTTTCATGAAGCATGTAGATTTTAACTTCGGAAATATTCATTTTAACCTATTGAAATTTGTCCAAGGAAATGAAATATATGACATGATCTGCTTATTGATTTAGGAAATTTTGGTAATTTTTAATTCAATCTGTTCCTTAAAATAATAAAAGTTATCAATGAATAACTTTTATCTATGAATAACTGTATTTTCAACTTATCTTTGATTTTTTTCCATTAAATCACCATATAAAGTGATTTGAGCAATACTGGAATCCACACCTTGATTTGTACTGAACAGAAGACCCCATAGAGGTTAATTTCCTTATGAAGTTTCATAGAGTTAGTTAATAGCCAAACTGAGTCTCAGCTGATCCCAAACTGCAGATTAACATGAACAGATGGTTTAAAATTTGCAACCAATGAGAAAACAGTATGTTAGTAAGATTGCAATGCTGACATTTGCTACCAGATAGTGATTGGAAAAGACTGTGATGCTGGGAGGGATTGGGGGCAGGAGGAGAAGGGAACGACCAAGGATGAGATGGCTGGATGGCATCACCGACTCGATGGATGTGATTTGGGGTGAACTCCGGGAGTTGGTGATGGATAGGGAGGCCTGGCGTGCTGCAATTCATGGGGTCAGACACGACTGAGAGACTGACACGAGTCAGACACGACTGAGAGACTGAACTAAACTGAACTGAATGATTGTACTTATATCTGTTATACAACTACTCAAATGGGCAATTGATATCTGCGTGGTAAAAGATAAAATGTCCCATTTAAGAGGTATTTTAAATTTTAATCCTACACACTTTCTTGGTCCTTGTTGAAGAATCAACTCCCTTTCACCTGCTTTGCAAAATCTTACCCCCTTTCCCACCAGGTAATGTAATCCACTCTCTCCTGTGTATGCCCAGAACAATCATTTCATAATCATATAATTATACTTACCCACAGTACACTGTGTTGTGATTATCTAGTTGTATGACTATTCCCTTGAATAAAAAATGAGTTGTGGAAAGAAAGATACTGGGACTTATTCATATTTATGCCCCTAATATTTGCTATAATACTTACTATGAGGTAATGGCAAAAGCATCTTTATAGATTTTTTTGACTATAAGTCTCTAGTCATGCTTTATACAGGACTTTCTCTTTCACATTAAATCTATCAGCAAATGAAACAGACTCTGTCGTAGATATATATATTGAGAATTTGATGACCTTGTTCCATCCCTCCTGCCACCTCCTACTAAAGTCACTATCAGATCTTCCTGAGTTATTATAATTGCTTCCTGACTTCTTTCCATGATTCTGTACTTGCCTACCATGACCCCCCCCCCAAATATACTTGTCCCAGTCATCTATACTTAATACATCAGTTCAGTGACCTTTGTTTTTCAGTTGAAAAATGTCAGGTAAAGTAATACCTGAAGTAAATTGGGAGGCAAACAATAATTTTTTGGAAATTGTAACTTTAGGGAAAAGAGTTGGAAAACAGTACTGGGTATGACTGCCTAAAACAGGTAAGCACATGAGAGAATTGAGCTCAGTGAAGGAATGGCTAGTTCTTCAGTAGACACAAAAGGAACAGAGACAAGTTTGTGGTCTTATAGACTTCAGCAGACTAGCTGCTGAAATACAGTCCAAATGGCAGGTGACAAATTCAACAGTAGCAAAAATTTCAATTGAACAAAATGACATGTGAAAAATATGAGATTAAGAGTATGATTTCAAGCTCAACTTCTCAGCTAAGAAAAGGGACCAAGGGCCAAAATCAGATAAAGGATTGCAACCTTTTCAGTCATTCCAGACTGACTTATGGCAGTTGCCATCAAGAGAGAGAGGATGAAGCAAAAGGATGGATGTGGTTAGTGAAATTGGTACCTTATCAAAAGCAAATTTATATGATGCCTATTGCACTGTTGAAGAAATACTGTGCGAAAGAAATAAGCTTTGGTTCTTAAAAAGCCTTGATTTTTTAAGATGCAAAGCAATGCTTAGCCAATAGTTTCCAAGAAAGGGAGAAGTCTTTAAATTCAGCATACCCTTCAAGGAAGCCAGGCTTCCAACACCCATCTCTGATAAAGCCAAGGAGATGCCTCCAAAATGACAGAAACTAGAGCTATGGAAAATAATGGGAAAGCAAATCTTTCCAGAGAGCAAAATGAAAGCCTTTAAAGTGGTGGCCCTCTGGGGATCTGAATACTTTCTTCCTTCCCCTTATATTGCATACCTTCCCCTTAAGGTGAAGTCACTCAGTCGTGTCCGACTCTTTGTGACCCCGTGGACTATAACCTACTAGGCTTCTCCGTCCATGGGATTCTCCAGGCAAGAATACTGGAGTGGATTGCCATTTCCTTCTCCAGGGGATCTTCCCAACCCAGGAATCGAACCCGGGTCTCCCGCATTGGAGGCAGACGCTTTAACCTCTGAGCCACCAGGGAAGCAGTGGTGATCTTGTCCTACCACGGTATATTACATCTGGTGACACATATTAATATATTTTATTTAGTATCAAAAGCTGTCACACAGAAGAGATATCTTGGATTTTGAACTGAATATAGTGACTGGGTGACACGTTGAGCATTTTAAGTGAGTGTATTATTTGCAAACAGAGAGAGAAATATATATATTTGGTGATCAGAAGGGCAGACAGTAAGTGAATTTGACTAAATGCCCACCATTCTCATTTACTCTTCCTGAGTTTATACAAAGGCTAAATTTCCCACCCTCCCTTGCAGTTTGTGAGGTGAGGTCACATGTTCCCTTTAGCATGAAACACACTATTTAGAAGAAAACAAAGGTCTTTTAATGATGGCTAGTATGATATTGATATTATAGAATTATAGAATATTCAAAGAGGACCTATAGACAAAATATTATATGTAATCAAATAGCCAACTGAATAGCTAACTTAAACAATTAAAATGTAAAAATCAACAACATTTTACATGCTGATTAAAGTCAATTAGAAAACATCACAGAAAAGAGATTCTATTTACTGTGGCAATAGAAACCAACCTGTCTCTTATACACATCTACAAAGTGATCTATAAATTAAATGTAATCACATTAGCAACAGAGTTTTTAATGAAGTCTGACAAACTTCAGAAAATCTACATGAGAACAAAGGATTAAAAATAATCAAGATATTTTGTAGGAGAAGTCAGAACAGTTAACCAGTGAGGTACTGATTACTATAAAATGTTAATAATTAAATAGTACAATATTTTCAGAGAAAGAAGCAAATAGAGATTTGAGAGTTCAGAAATATGCATTATTAGAAATGTATTAGAAATTATGTCAGAGATAGTATCAAATAAACTCTATTAATATTAGTAACAATTTAGTAATTAGTGCTGGAAAAATTGATTATCCATACAGAGAATTTAATACCTATGCCATAAAAATGGTGATTGGCAGATTAAATAATGTGCTATTATGTTTTATAATAAGAATATATACGTTTTGGTCTTTCCCACAGTTCTTGGACACAGAACTACTGAAACCTTTGTAACATCTTGAGTAATAAGGGTCTTGGGAGGATCTTTTGTCATAGTATTTGCTCCTTTGTCCTCAGTTTCTGAGATAGCTCCATAGCAATAAAGGTGAAAGGAATGCCTTTTGTTATTCATAAAAAGACTGCTTCAATCACATTTGAGTTTATGTTAATGAGTTGATTTTGCACAAGTCCCTAGATACCCACAGGATGGGGGCTGCTTGCCCAGGAGAACCAATGCTATAACTAGAGGATTCGAACTTTCGGTTTCCTACCTCCCTGCTCCCCAACCTTTGAAGGGAAGAGAGGCTGGAGGTTGCACTAATCACCATTGGCCAAAGATTTAATCAATCTTGACTATGAAAGGAAGTCTTCATAAAATTCTGTATAGTATGGGGTTCAAAGAGCTTCCAGGTTGGAGATGACAAGGAGGTCCTGGAGAGAGCATAGAAGGGCTGCATTCCTTGCTCCATAACCTTGCTCTGGGCATCCTATTCTGTTTGGCTGTTCCTGAGTTGTATCCTTTTATAATAATTCAGTGACCTAGTCAGTAAACTATTTCCTGAGTTCTGCAAACCATTCTAGCAAAATATGGAATCAAAGACAAGGGTTGCAATAACCACAGGTGACAACCTAAACTTCAGTTGATGTCTGAAGTCAGGAGGCAGTCTTGTTGGAGTGAGCTCTTAACCTTTGGGATTTGATACCAATTCCCTATAGTAGTGTTAGAATTAAATTGAATTGTAGGATTCTCAGCTAGTGTTGGAAAATTGCTTGGTGTAGGGGAAAACAAACCCATATATTTGGTGACAGAAGTGTTGAGAGTGTAGCATGGTAGAGAAAGAGAAGCATTTTTTTTTTCCTCTTTCAAATAAATAAATATATAAAGTCAAAATTTATAAATTAAAAAACAAGAGGAAATATCTTTATGGTCTATGAATAAAAGTATTTCTTGGAAAATTCAGAGAAAAAGCAGAAATGGTAAAGTGATACTCATTAAAATGACTGTGGAAATTGAAACATATTTCAATAAAAGAGAAAACAAAGTTAAAAACCAGCACAAAGTGGTAAAAGATATTTTCAGTGGAAAAATTTGACACTGACATAGATTTTATAAAGAACAGCTATGAGCTAGTAAGAAATACTATAAACACCAAATAAAAAAATTGTGTAGAAGTTTGGAATAAAGAATGGAAAATATAAATAGCATCTCAACTTCACTCTATTTCATGAAAATTAAAACAAAAATGAGAATGCAAATGAAAATAAAATGAAATATTCCTCATCCAAATTTTTCAAAAGTAAGAGCCCAACTATAACAAGTGAGGATACAGATAGAGAGACAGGCTTCTATCCTACTGGTAGGAATGTAAACTGGTATGAGCACTTTGGAGTGGTATGATCATGTCCTGTAAAATGGCAATTTCAAATTAAATTATGTACCATAAAATAATTATTCTATGTGTATAAGAAAACACAATAAAATTATTATTACAATCTTATTCAGATTAGCACCTTCCCTAGAGGTAAGACATTAGGTCTAAAATAGTATACGAAAATCTATCAAAGACTGATATAAGCTGTAAGTACCATCGAAATGCTTTCAAATGTGGAAATATACACAAAACTTTCCAATCCATTTTGAAGCTAGCATTAGTCTAATTTCCAACAAGACTATCACTGGAAATTAATCCAGATATTAATTTCACTGTGAATATAACATAAAACACTAGGTAAAATACTAACAAACTTGGGATAGTAGTATATAAAAAGAGAGATGCAACTTGGCTGGTTCTTATTTAATCCCAAGAATGTAAGGATTTTCCAGATCTAAGTAAATAAATAAATAAATAAATATATATATATATATATAGAGAGAGAGAGAGAGGTAACTTACTGCATTTATGGAATAAGGCCTATAGAATAGCAATAAATAAGAACAATTAAGAATCATGTAAGGGACTTCTATTTCATTTGGCAATTTAAAAATAACTGGAACTGAAATCACCCTGATAATGTAAACAATCCTAGAATTGGCAGGGTGAAAGCATGAGGAAATTATTTTCAGACATTGAACAGCAGGCAGTGAAGACTGCAATTTCTGAGAAAAGAAAAACTCATGGGAAGAGCCCCATGATGGTTCTGGATCTCTGCAGGGAGATCAAGTAGACATCCCAATATGTGACCTCTTACATGAGGTTACCACGGAGCAACCACTTGCAGGGCACATCCAGATAACAGAAGTCAGCCAGTACTGAGGGGCTTAAAGAGCTCAAGCTGTAGCCAGAAGACAGAAATCATCTGAATTTCAAGGAAGGGCCTAAACCATCCCAAAGAAAAAGAAATGCAAGAAGGCAAAATGGTTGTCTGAGGATGCTTTACAAAAAGCTGAGGAAAGGAGAAGCAAAAGGCAAGGGAGAAAAGGAAAGTTATACACAACTGAATGCAGAGTTCCAGAGAACAGAAAGGAGAGGTGAGAAGGTCTTCTTAAAAGAACAATGCGAAAAAAAGAGGAAAACAATAGAATGGGAAAGACTAGTGATCTCTTAAAGAAAATTAGAACTATCAAAGGAATATTTCATGCAAGGATATGAATAATAAAGGATGTAAATGGTAAGTACCCAACAGTAGCAGCAGAAATTAAGAAGAAATACACAGAAGAACCATACAAAAAAGACCTTAATGAGCTGGATAACAATGATGGTGTGATCACTCATCTAGAGCTGGGCCTTGGGAAAAATTACTATGAACAAAGCTAGTGGAGGTGATAGAATTTCAGCTGAGCTATTTAAAATCCTAAAAGATGTATGCTGTTAAAGTGCTGCACTCAATATGTGAGAAAATTTGGAAAACTCAGCAGTGGCCACAGGACTGAAAAAGGTCAGTTTCCATACTAATCCCAAAGAAGGGCAATGCCAAAGAATGTTCAAATTACTGTACTGATTTCACATACTAGCAAGGTTATGGAGAAGGTAATATCAACGCACTCCAGTACTCTTGCCTGGAAAATCCCATGGACGGAGGAACCTGGTAGGCTGCAGTCCATGGAGTCAGACACGATTGAGCGACTTCACTTTCACTTTCATGCACTGGAGAAGGAAATGGCAACCCACTCCAGTATTCTTGCCTGGAGAATCCCAGGGACAGAGGAACCTGTTGGGCTGCCGTCTATGGGGTCACACACAGTTGGACACGACTGAAGCGACTTAGCAGGAGCAGCAGCAGCAGCAACGTTATGCTCAAAATCCTTCAGGCTTGGCTTCAGCAGTACATGAACTGAGAACTTCCAGATGTATAAGCTGAATTTTGAAGAGACAGAGAAAACAATTTGCCAACATTTGTTGGATCATGGAGAAAGCAAGGGAGTTCCAAGAAAATATTGACTTCTACTTCACTGACTATGCTAAAACCTTGACTGTGTGGATCACAGCAATTTGTGGGAAATTCTTAAAGAGATGGGAATACCAGACTGACTGAATTGTTCTCCTGAGAAACCTGTATGCAAGTCAAGAACCAACAGTTAGAACCAAGCATGGAACTACTGACTGTTTCCAATTTGGGAAAGGAGTACGACAAGACTGTATATTGTCACCCTGTTTATATAATTTATATGTGGAGTATATCATGTGAAATGCCATGCTGGATGAATCACAAGCTGGAATCAAGATTGCCAGGAAAAATATAAATAATCTCAGATATGTAGATGATACCACTCTAATGGCAGAAAAGGGAAGAGGAACTGAAGAGCCTCTAGATGAGGGTGAAAGAAGAGTGAGCAAAGAAGAGGCGATTTTGTTGTTGTTTTTTTTGAATTTGCTCATCTGTATGGCAAACTTGTATGGTGGTAAATTAGACCCAATCTAAATGTATATTTGAGACTGGAATTTGGCAAACCTCAAAGCTCTCTGAGTTTTATACATATTAAATTTGCTGTGTATGATAGAAATATATTGCATAAACTTTCTTTTTTGTTAACTTCCCTTCTGCATACTAGTGTGAAAAAATTATCCTAGTAGATGTTTGAATAGCTTGAGATCAGTTAGCCTGAGAACCATCCTTCTGAGATCTTAGCACCTGGCTAGGGTTTAAACATTGAAGTAGCTTGATAACTAACATCCTATTTAGGCTCCAGTATATATCCCAATTTTTCAAAAACTGGTAACAGAACAGAGATTTTAAAGGTCTATATGCTTTTCAAATACAATCATATTTTAAATAGTAGTTTATTTAAATCAGCATTTCTACTCACCAACAGTCTAACGAATCTGTAAACCACAATTAAAACACAATGCAATAACTGTACAGTGCTACTGAAAGTTTTAATTTCCTAAATTATAAGTATAGGGTGTTAACTTCTGCCCAGAATGTAATTAAAGAAAAATAAGTGTAAAAGAGCAAATTAAAAGGTTTAAGGCATTTAAAGTAAGATTCAATCTATCATTTTCCCCTCATGTAGTGAAATTGTCATAAATGAAATTGTGTCTTTCTATTCTATTTAGAGTCATGTTTTCAAAGTACATATGGTGAGCAAAGTGTGTAAAGTTATAAACATATTTAAAGTGTAATGGTGTACAACAATCGCTATAATAGTAAGTAAAGCAATGCCATAAAAATGAAGAAAATATTCTTCAACACATTGAGAAAGTTATTTTCAAAGCTTGGCCCATTAGGTTGGAACCAGAAATTTCCAGATAATGCCCACATTTGCATGACAATAAATATTTTACATTCCTTTGATGGTTTAGTACTTATTTTGGAATGGATGGTAGCACTGGCTCTGAGAGAAACAGGGAAAAAAAAAAAAAAAACCTGCTGAATTATGTGAAGTCAAATAGGTTAAATAGAAAGCAGAACTTTACAGAGGAGATACATAGTTAATCTTTGCTCTAATCAGAGATCTGCTGATCCAGGGACCCACTGGGATGCTGGAGCAGATTTATGCATCTGATACCAAGTCAAATTTTGGGCAACTCTGCCCTCTTTGATGATCCATGTTCATTGTCTGTATAATGGCATGTCCAGACCAAGTCTGGACACAGAAGCCTAACAAAGAACTTTGGGCATAAGTGGCTATCTTGCTCTTGTGAGCTGCAAAAATTCAAAATTTTAGTGTGCTTTTCTCTTGCTCCTCTATTTTAGAATGTTCATTACCTTTTAATTAAGATGAAAATACCAAGGAGAATGAAAACACTGTTACTTTGCTTAAGTGGTTTGGACTCAGACTGCTGTGCATGCACTCATTTTCTCTGCTGCACAAAAGGATCAGTGCAATGAAGAGGGGTCAGCAAACTTCTTAAAGGACAAGACAGTATCCTTCAGGCTTCTTGCACCGTGCGGTCTCTGTCACAGCTTCTCACAGAATTCTGCCACTTCAGTGTGAAAGCAGAGCTAAACCGTAGAGAAACAAACGAGACTCCCTACGTTTCAATGGAACAATGACTACAGGCCCTGAAACCTGCGCTGTATGGAACTGTCACATTTCACTAAGTAATCTGGTTTCTCTTCAACTCCTTAAAATGACAAAAATGATTCTTAGCTCCTTGGCCGTACCAAAAGAGGTGGCAGGCTGGATGCATGCCCATCTGTGAGTAGAACAATGGCAACCCACTCCAGGATTCTTGTCTGGAGAATCTCATGGGCAGAGGAACCTGGCAGGCTACAGTCCATGGGGTAGCAAAGAGTTGGACACGACTGAAGCGACTTAGCATGCACGCATGCACACACAAAGAAAAGTAAGATAATCACTTAACGTAAGCTTGTACTCTTTTCGTTTCATATTTAGTATTATCTGAATTTGTTTTGCTAATTAATTCCTGAAATGTATCATAGTGGTGGTGGTGATGGTTTAGTCACTAAGTCCTGTCCGACTCTTGGGACCCCATGGACTGTAGCCCACCAGGCTCCTCTGCCCATGGGCTTTTCCAGTCTAGAATGCTGGAAGGGGTTGCATTTCCTCTGCCAGGGGATCTTCCTGACCCTGGGATTGAACTCGTGTCTGCCTGTGTCTCTTGCATTGCAACTGGATTCTTTACTCACTGATCTACATAAGACCACCAAAATCTCAGTTTAAGAGAATCCAAATTTACCATCAAAGCAGTTAGTATGGACATGCAGTTTAAAAATGTAAAACTCACCTGAAAATCTCAAATTCTAACTATTAGGTTAACCCATAATATTACATGAATGCCACCATTGTGTTTATATGTTGAAATAGAATAAGATATTTGTCATGAAAGTTCAAGTTAGATTTAGAAACGGCAGAGGAACCAGAGATCAAATTGCCGACATCCACTGGATCATTGAAAAAGCAAGAGAGTTCTAGAAAAACATCTACTTCTGCTTTATTGACTATGCCAAAGCCTTTGACTGTGTGGATCACAACAAACTGTGGAAAATTCTGAAAGAGATGGGAATACCAGAACACATTACCTTCCACCTGAGAAATCTGTATGCAGGTCAAGAAGTAATAGTTAGAACTGGACATGGAGCAACAGACTGGTTCCAAATGAGGAAAGGAGCACATCAAGGCTGTTTATGGTCACCCTGCTTATTTAACTTGCATGCATAGTAGTACATCATGAGAAATGCCAGGCTGGATGAAGCACAAGCTGGAATCAAGATTGCCAGGAGAAATATCAATAACCTCAGATATGCAGATGACACCACCCTTATGGCAGCAAGTGAAGAACTAAAGAGGTTCTTGATGAAAGTGAAAGAGGAGAGTGAAAAAGCTGGCTTAAAACTCAATATTCAGAAAACTAAGATCATGACATCCATTCCCATCACTTCATGGCAAATAGATGGGAAAACAATGGAAACAGTGGCAGAATTTTTTGGGGGGGGGCTCCAAAATCACTGCAGGTGGTGACTATAGTCCTGAAATTAAAAGATGCTTGCTCCTTGGAAGAAAAGCTATGACCAATCTAGACAGCATATTAAAAAGCAGAGACATTACTTTGCCAACAAAAGTCCATCTAGTCAAAGCTATGGCTTTTCTAGTAGTCATGTATGGATGTGAGAGTTGGACTATAAAAAAAGCTGAGAGCCAAAGAATTGGTGCTTTTGAACTATGGTGTTAGAGAAGACTTGAGAGTCCCTTGGACAGCAAGGAGATCCAACCAGTCAATCTTAAAGGAAATCAGTCCTGAATATTCATTGGAAGGACTGATGCTGAAGCTGGAACTCCAATACTTTGACCACATGAAGTAAAGAACTGACTCATTTGAAAAGACCCTGATGCTGGGAAAGATTAAAGGCAGGAGGAGAAGGGGATGACAGAGGATGAGATGTTTGGATGTCATCACAGATTCAATGGACCTGAGTCTGAGCAAGCTCTGGGAGTTGGTGATCGACAGGGAAGCCTAGCGTGCTATAGTCTATGGGGTCACAAAGAGTCGGACAAGACTGAGCGACTGAACTGAAGATACTTGTCATGTCCTTTGTCTTAGTGTAAAATGGGAACATTTGCTATGATTTCCCTTAATTAGAAGAAATCTCGCTCCTTAGCCACCACTGAGACGGTATAATTTTACAGGGTTGACTACTTCATTATGTGGCAAATGATCTTACTGGTTAAGATTTTCCATTGATCCTTCTAGACTCTTTTACATTGGAGATTGTCACTCTACCTTTACATTTAATATTCTTCCCATATTAGTTCTGCTTCCTGAGACACTATTGGAAGTATCAGAAATTATAGCCCTTGCTGGAAACAAAGGGAGGAGATGGTGTCAAGAAAATGAAACCAGGAAGCTGCTTCTGTGTATTTGATGTTTGTTGAATAAATCAAATTTAAGTTGTCAGGAACTGTGTTCCTGCTCTAAGTGTTTCTAGTAATAAAACCATTTCCAGCTAAACCATCATTAGGAGAGAGAGAGAGAGAAAGAGGGAAAGAGAGAGATCAAGTAATTTACAAAGTCATCAGCAGTCTTTTGATGTTTTGATCTTACCTTGCAAACTAAAGCAATTGTGCCACTATCTATCAAGTCTTTGACAAACAAATGTCCCTTATTCCCAGTTCCTGGCATATACTACACGCCCCAGGAATGTTCTTAAACGAACAATCTGCAATTTCGGATTCACTTTAAACTAGTTCAACATCTCATTTTATGTGATTGCTTAAATATCCATCTGTGATTTTGTATTTGGACTTTACTTTTCTGGGGACATTCCCTGTTCCCCAGAAATATTGTTTGTGTAATTCTTTGTATCATCATTAAAACTTTGTCTTTTGAGCACCAAGTATGATATCTGGGATTAGAAAGTGCTCAATAAATTTATCTATAATTATTCCCCCCAAATTCTGCTTACCTAGCATTCTGTTAAATACATGTGAAGTAAGTTGTTTAGGCTGATAATTGTTTAAGGTGTTTTGAGATTGGGAATGCATTATTAAAAAGGGACTACTATGTGCACGTCAATTCCAACAATTAAGGTACTGAGCATGCTTTTAAGATGATGGAGTCTTGTAAAACTCTTCAGATCCTATAATTCAGTAAGTTCCCTACAAGACAGTCCATATATAGGTACTCATAAGTCAGTGAATAAATAAATATCTGTTTTATACACTGATTAGAGTCCACACTTTAAAACCTAAAATCCTCTTAAATATACAGATCTCACAACCACTTCATAAGATAGATAACATTAAAAACACCTGTACTGTACAGAAAAGAAACCAATTCACAGCTATACTAAGTCATTTTCCCAAGATCACAGTTGTTAAACAGTGACGCCAAGATCATAAGATTAATCCAAGTCTGACTCCAGGGTACTAACTCTAAACCAGCACAAAATCTCATATGGCAAGGTCATTTTAACTCTATGATATTAAGTTTCAAATGAGTTGATTATAATTTCATATATAAGCCTACATATTAAAAACAAAACCTAAAATTTAGGTTTTTCCAAAATTTCTTTGTTGAGCAAACAATATAAGATTAAGATATTATGAAATTATTAATTCAAGCAAAAACTATTTATCAAGTATCTGTTATCTAGAGTGGTCCAAATACTTTAGACATATTTGTAAACAAAGTACACAAAAATCCCTGTTATTAAGTAACTGACGGTCTTGTGGGTCATTTTGGTTTTCTTTGATTTTCTACCCTATATTGGGCAATTTTCAAGAATTTAGAGTAAACATAACTAATACACAAATTTAGGGCTTCCCTGGCAGATTAGACTGTAAAGAATCAGCCTGCAATATGGGAGACCAGGTTCAATCCCTGGGTCAGGAAGATCCCTGGGAGAAGGGAATTGTTACCCACTCCAATATTCTTGCCTAGAGAATCCCATGGAAAGAGAAGACTGGCAGGCTACAGTTCATGGGGTTGCAAAGAGTCTGACACAACTCAGCGACTAACACTTTCACTTTCTTTCATATTTGGCAATTTTCAAGAATTTTAGAGCAAGCATAAATAATCTCTAAGTACAATGCCACAGCATTAAAATGTTTTGACATCTAATGTTGAGGCAAATGGGATTATATATCCCTGTTTTAGTCACCATAGCAATGTTCACAAGTATGCTTTCCTTCGATCTTGTTGTTTAACAGATGCTAACCATTACATTTTATCACCAGCTAAGGGTGAAGTTGCTACTGCTACTGCTGCTAAGTCGCTTCAGTCGTGTCCGACTCTGTGCGACCCCAGAGACGGCAGCCCACCAGGCTCCCCCGTCCCTGGGATTCTCCAGGCAAGAACACTGGAGTGGGTTGCCATTTCCTTCTCCAATGCATCAAAGTGAAAAGTGAAAGTGAAGTCGCTCAGTGTGTCTGACTCCTAGTGACCCCATGGACTGCAGTTTTCCAGGCTCCTCCGTCCATGGGATTTGCCAGGCAAGAGTACTGGAGTGGGGTGCCATTGCCTTCTCTAGGGGAGAAGGGGGAAGTTAGGCAGTACCTTTTTAAGGAGAGCCAGTCTTAGTGTCTGACTCCTAGTGACCCCATGGACTGCAGTTTTCCAGGCTCCTCCGTCCATGGGATTTGCCAGGCAAGAGTACTGGAGTGGGGTGCCATTGCCTTCTCTAGGGGAGAAGGGGGAAGTTAGGCAGTACCTTTTTAAGGAGAGCCAGTCTTCTTGCTGTGTTCACTTGGCTTAGCTTTCAAGAAAACTAAGAAGAAAGTAAGAAAGTAAGATGCATCCTTGGGAAAGAAGAGTGAAATCTTTATTATTTATATTGCTAGCCCTTACAGGAAGTTTTGAGATTAATATTCATTTCACTTCTAAAGTTATTATTTACCCCAGCACATACCAAGTTCATTATAATGCAAAAAGGAAGAATATTTTCTCTTTTCTTACTGTTTAATATCTTTAAAGACTTCCTAAATTAAAGTAGTATTTATCAATAATAAAGAAAAACTAGTGTTTAGAGAGGAGGTTATTTGTTTTCTTTTAAGGGTAAATGTATTCTTTTTTAATAACAAAATTCTTAATGGCTTTTATAAAATAGAAGATTATCAGTTCAAAAAAATTCCACTAATTTGAATTTCAATAAAAACTTTTAAATAACCTACCTTGTTTTTATGACAGTTTGGGGGAAGGTAAAAGAGAGTATGATTTTACATTTCCTCCCTTTTCCATCAAAAAACAGACTTTGAGAATTGTAGCAGATTTCATTTATCTTTATGGAGTAAGGCTATTAGGACTTTATGATTGCTTAGCAATATCAATATATACACACAATCACACATATATCTATGAATTGGGTCTGTGTATATACATATAAATTTTATTCACATTTTAATAAAGTATAAAAATTAAGTCTCTTCTCAGTTTTAGACTTTCTGAATAGTTAACAAACAAGAAAGCTCTGGAGGATTCTTAGCTTGGTTCTTAGAATTGCTAGCAGAGTACTTTTGACTCAGGTACTCAAGCAGATACGGGGTAAATCAAAGAGAAGCAGAGAAATGTTTCAACCTCATTCTGAAACCTCAAATAGCACTGGCACATCAGAAGGAACTTCAAGGAATCTTGACTCTGTACAACTCTGAGATGGTGTTTAGTTTCAACCTTTCTATTTTCCTTTAGACTCTACAGGTTTTTTACAGGGCATAGGATTTAGGAAGCATATCAGGGCGTGTGAAATGCTATAAATACTTTTTTTTTTTTAACTATTACACTAGTGATTAAGACTGGTATCATAAGAGAACCAAGACTCTTTTTTCTGCCAACTATAGAATTATCCTTATTCCTATACTAAGAAATCATATAAAAGTAGTCATTAAATATAGGATATAGTAGTAAAATAGATATATCTATAATAAGAATAAAGTAAATATCTTTGTCTCTAAATTCAAATTGTTCATTGTGTAGTCCGTAAGTATTATAGAGTAAGAACTTGTTCTGTTTTCTAGATGCATATCAAACACAGGGGGAAAAATAGAACTGATAATGCCTCATTTTTAAGGACAATTGCAAATATGAGGTATAACATACTTCCAAAGCAACAAGAAAAAAGAAAAGTTCTCTGCAGAAAATTGACAGAGAAAAATAATATGTACAAAGACATAACTTCTCTAATGTTGCTATTAAAAACAGCATATAAATAATAATCAATAGATGTTGATTGCTTTCCTATATAGATGACAATATTCATATCAAACAAAAATAACAACACAAATAATAAAGCTGCATGTAAGAATGATAAAAGTATTCAGAATGTATTCAGGACTGAGAAGGACTTTACATAGAAGCAAAGAGCAAAATGGAATAGTATTGTACTTGGCTGCTTTTCCTATCACATTCAAATGTATTATTTAACTACATTTTAAATGTATTAAATTAATAGGTGGCTATCAAACTGTTTCAAAAAACAAAACACTTTATAATTGAGCATAGTATTCTACCAGCATGTCCACATTTTTGAATCTCCTTGATTTAATGTTTCTGGAGTTTCGGTAATGCTAAAGTGGCCTTTCTTGCTAAATACATCACCACAAAAATGTGATGTATGTGTTCCGTATCATTTCCTGCATTATGTGTGTGGGTTGTGGTTGTTGCTTGAGTTCCCATGATTATTAAGTGAGGAAGTTGGGTATAATTCCTGGCAGCATAGTAGTTTATCCATTACATTATAGAGTGGATCATATTTCAAAACATTTTTCTGAGATCATTACAAAAATAAAAAACAAATGGCAGGGATATCAGCTCTCATTACCAACTGCTTAGTAAATGTTTAAAAAAAGTCGCTAAAAATAGTCACAGGAAGCAATAATTTCAATGACAAATTGTTGGGCTGTTTACTTAGTGTGCTAAGCAATATATTTTTGATCAAAGATAAACAGTTTAAAAGTTACATTGGCGCTGCTGTTGGAGAGGGGAAGGGTAGAGAGGAAATTGCTATTCCCTGAAGGCTGATGTACCTNAATAGTCACAGGAAGCAATAATTTCAATGACAAATTGTTGGGCTGTTTACTTAGTGTGCTAAGCAATATATTTTTGATCAAAGATAAACAGTTTAAAAGTTACATTGGCGCTGCTGTTGGAGAGGGGAAGGGTAGAGAGGAAATTGCTATTCCCTGAAGGCTGATGTACCTTGTAAAACAATCTGTCTTCAAACCAAAATGAAAGAGCGCCAAAAACAGCTCTGAATTGCATGACGAGACCCTAGAGATGCCGTTCATTACACAATTTGCTATAGCAGTTTGCAGATGTCTCATTTTGTGGGTCAGATTAGGCACTTTATTTTTGTGTTTGTTTTTTTAAATTATATTGCACAGCCTTGGTTCTCAGTTCTTTCCTGATTTCTATCGCCATTTCTACACAGGGCGCAATATCCATTTTGAGCAAACGGAGACACGGCATCCTTGTGTCAAACACTGTGACTGATGAAAGAGCTTCTACACTCTGGCTCTGAAGCAAGTAAGGTACTTACTAGAAAATGGCCCTTTTATATAGTGCATCCAACTATAATATTGGAAGGCTGGACTTGTAACCACTTTAGAGAGAAAGTACCCAAGAGTACACGGTGAGCTGATCAGCGGAATGCCAACTCCAAGCTGCAATGAGGCAGTGATTTCAAATGACCCATTTTGGCACATTTGACTTTAAGGATATAATCCTATAGCATTTACAGAATCTTTGCTAAAGCCAATAAAACTTACTTTATAAGCTAAGGAGAACTGCTCACAAAATACTTTCTTCAGGGATATGTTCAAAAGTTGCGTTTTTGGTTTTAACTGAGGTCTTATTCAGGCAATGACAACTTTCACAAGGGAAATATCCTTTTTTTTTTTTCCTTAATTTGGGAAAAAATATATCATTATGCCTTGGGAAGTATTATATTTTCATAATCATCTGCAATGCTCATTAGTCTTATTATATCTGAAGCACTTGTATTTGTTGAAGTAGAAGCAGCTGAGATAAAAGAAATTTGAAAGTGAAATCATTACACATTTGAGTCGGTGCCTTTTCAAATTGGAAGCTTGCTCTCTTACTCTTAATGAGCTGATGCCCCAAACACTCATAACAGATTCTTATTCTTAACCTCTTTTGAACCTCTGATTTAAAACTGTGATGTGCTTTCATAAGAAAAAAAAAATTGTCGATGCTGATTTATAAGCTGTCTTTAATTTGGGGGAACAAGAGCCCATCTTTCAAACTACTTGCTAGTGATATTTAACCAGGTCTGAAATGTAATAAATATATTGGTTAGGATTCTAAGGAAAATCGATTTTTATTAAGTATTTTAAAACTTTTTGGATTAAGTATACACAATCTAACCCATGGGGCTTCCCCAGTGGCTCAGCAGTAAAAGAATCTACTTGCAATGCAGGAGACATAGGAGACTCAGGTTCGATTCCTGGTTGGAGAAGATCCCCTGGAGTAGGAAACAGCAACCCACTGTCCCGTGTTCTTAACAGGAAAATTCCATAAACAGAGGATCCTGGCAAGAGTTGGACATGACTGAACATGCCCACAGTCTAATCCATAAGCCCTTGTTAGGCATAGGTGTTAAAATTTAAGAAAATACTTACATGGCCAAATTAGTTACTCTGATTAAAAAAACACATGGAACTAAATATACTACATACATACGGGTACAAGTAAAACTGGGGAAAGCTGGATAAGATTGGTGGGTTGTAATAATATTAATATCTTGGTTTTATACAACATCATACTGTAGTTTACCATTGATAGGAAGTAGCTAAGTGTTCTACAGAATTTCCAAATTATTTCTTTCAAGTACATACGAATCTACAATTATCTCAATAAAAATTACAACTAAAAAAGTTATATCATTATCTTATCTATCCATAGTCTCTCCTTTTACATAAGAAATAGGCATTTTAACAATAAATGTTCTTGATATTTTAATAGACACTATATAGTAAAAATTACATATCCTAAATTTAGCATATTAGAAGGTGCAGATTATGAAACTTTCTAAGATAATAAAACGCAGTGTTAGTTTAGAGGGAGAGAAGGAGAGCTTCAATATTTGAAAAGAGAAAATTTCTCATTGCCAGATACTTTTTTGTTGTATCTAGTAAAATCACTGTTATAAATCGCTAAAGCTACATATTGGTGTTGATCTCATTTTAAGCTAATGCAATCCAGCTTTACACTCTACTTTGTAAATCAAAAGAAACATGGGACAGGGGAATGTGTCCACTGAAGTTCTAAAGTTGGAGGAAGGCATCACTCTTAATCAAGAAGCACTAAAGTGATATATAGTGCTGTAGAAAAAGTACTAGATCAGAAGAAATGAAAACATTTATGTTTAATAGTTTCCTTTTGGTGACCTTAACTCTGCTAAATTTGTCTTTGATAAATTGCGACAGAGACTGTCAGCTAAAATGGTCAACATATTCACTATTTAAACAATAACATTTTTGCAGTAATAATCTTGAATGTGTTTAAGATATACTACTTTTGTGAAATATTAAGCTCTATTCAGGACCCCAGAGACTATAATGACTCATACTGGTTTCTGGTGTGAACAATGGGCATAGTTCCAGTAGCATAAAATTACAATTAACATCAATTCATGAACTATGCTCATGTAAACTAGGTATCTCTGGTTCATCAATATAGAACCTATAATATTTCCAGGTGCTTTGTATAATATTTCATTACTCTATTACCAGGAAAATAAAGATAACGGTGATTCCACTCATGGGAAAGACTAATTTCCTCTCAACACTACAGTGACTATTGTATCTACAGTAAACCCACAGGTTAGTATTTTAGTACAGTGTCAGTGGAATAAACCAAGGAATTGCCTTTGTGGGTAGAAATTCACCTTGAATCATTACAGTTGGAAACAACAATCACTTTGTTCTTGTCATTTCCCATTGAGTTTACCTATATTTAAGCTCCTTGAGAGGTTTCAAAGAATCAGACCACCAAGCCACGGTGTATTTTCCTGGAAAACTACTGAGAAGAAATAGACCTTGTAAATCAAGGAAACTTTACTAATTCTTTGTCATTTGTCAGCACTAAGTCTGTGCCAAGCTGCAGGGGGAAGAAAAAAATCAAATATCCAAATATTATCCAATACCCAAGGTCCTGATGATTTAGAGGTTTACAGCCTGGAAACTGCCAGTGTCTTCATTCATAAGCCTTATAACATGCACGTGTTATTTTTTGTTTTCTTTGTATTGCCTTTTAAAATTTCCAAAATGTTCACTAAAATCACTATCAAAGTCAGGTGAGAGACAGGAAAATAGAGAACTAATTTTTCTTACAAAATATACTTAGCATCCTACTGATCAGGTATTCAGGTGATTACTCTTATTTTTATTTAAAATTGTGATTACTCTTATTTAAAATTATGTATATATCAGATTTGACTTCATATTCTGGTACACATGATAACATGGACAACATGCTATCAGAGTAACTAGATTTCATTTAAACAAGATCTGCAATGCTCTAAAAAGTTTCAATTCTAATGTGAATTTTTCCACCATCTCTGTAAATTTCAATGAAGGAGATAAAATTTTACTGAAAGGTGAGAAAGATTGTATGAAATATATATGTATATATTTATGAATTATGTATGTTTCTTCTAATACACAAATATCACCAGTCTATCACCAGGAGATTCAAACCTGGGCAATGATACAGGTCCAATATGTTTCAATTTTTGCTTCTACTATCATATAAAAAACCATGATAATGCATTTATTTTTATACATTGTTGCTTAAAGGTTTTATTTGGCAATATAGGACATTAGAATTGTTTTTAGTGAGCAGTTTGCTTAATTTCATTGGAGATGTTTAGATATATGAAGTGTGGGTCTCCATTGTATTCTTGCCCTACGATTAGGTGAGACTATATAGATGTTTTTTTTTTATGAAGACATGTGCTCACTCCTTCCCTCACAGCTATGAGGCTACTAAAGCTGAGTTTACCCCTGTTTTCTTCCCCACTCTTTGCATAGCTTTCCTTTATGATGGACTCTAAATTTCTATGATATGTTTATACCTTTTGGAAGGACTGATGTTGAAGCTGAAACTCCAACACTTTGGCCACCTGATGCGAGATGACTCATTTGAAAAGACCCTGATGCTGGGAAAGATTGAAGGCAGGAGGAGAAGGGGACAACAGAGGATGAGACGGTTGGATGGCATCACTGACTCAATGGACTTGGGTTTGGGTAGACTCTGGCAGTTGGTGATGGACAGGGAGGCCTGGCATGCTGCAGTTCATGGGGTTGCAAAGAGTCGGACACGACTGAGCGAATAAACTGAACTGAACTATGCCTCCTAACTAAGTTGTTCGAAGATAAAAAGCACTTTTCACTTATCTTTAGAATTCTTAGGTCCAGTAGCAGTAGCACAGTTAGTAGTTGCTCAAGAAAATGTCTGTTCAGTTTTACATTGCAGCTGTCGCTGAAGAACATCTATCAGATGTTAGTACATATAGTGTGTGTGTGCGTGTGCATGCGTGCTCATTCATGTCTGAGTCTTTGCAACCTCATGGACTGTAGCCCGTAGGTTCCTCTGTCCATAGAATTCTCCAGGCAGGAATACTGGAGTTGGGAGCCATTTCCCACTCCATGGTAACTTCCCGACCTAGATATCGAACTCGAGTCTTACATCTCCTGCATTGGCTGGCGGATTCTTGACCACTGCTCCACGTGGGAAGCACATATTAGGACAGAGTAAATAAACTTGATTTTCTTGTGAACTTCTGGCATCCTCATGAAATTCAATTTTCTTCATTTACTAATACATGCAAACTTCCCATGTAATTAATGCATTGATTTTTCTTCCTTGCTGAGGCATTGACATTGATTCTTTTTTCAGTAGTGATGCATGTAAAGACATTTAACAAAACCTATTTTTTAACAAAGCCAATGTTTCGGTTTGAAATGCATCCTCCAAGAAAAGACAGCCTTCTGAATGGGAGAAAACAATAGCAAATGAAGCAACTGACAAACAACTAATCTCAAAAATATACAAGCAACTTATGCAGCTCAACTCCAGAAAAATAGATGACCCAATCAAAAAATGGGCCAAAGAACTAAACAGACATTTCTCCAAAGAAGACATACGGATGGCTAACAAACACATGAAAAGATGCTCAACATCACTCATTATCAGGGAAATGCAAATCAAGACCACAATGAGGTACCATTTCACACCAGTCAGAATGGCTGCGATCCAAAAGTCTACAAGCAATAAATGCTGGAGAGGGTGTGGAGAAAAGGGAACCCTCTTACACTGCTGGTGGGAATGCAAACTAGTACAGCCACTATGGAGAACAGTGTGGAGATTCCTTAAAAAACTGCAAATAGATCTGCCTTATGACCCAGCAATCCCACTGCTGGGCATACACACCGAGGAAACCAGAATCGAAAGAGACACATGTACCCCAATGTTCATTGCAGCACTGTTTATAATAGCCAGAACATGGAAACAACCTAGATGTCCATCAGCCGATGAATGGATAAGAAAGCTGTGGTACATATACACAATGGAGTATTACTCAGCCATTAAAAAGAATTCATTTGAATCAGTTCTAATGAGATGGATGAAATTGGAACCTATTATACAGAGTGAAGTAAGCCAGAAAGAAAAACACCAATACAGTATACTGACACATATATATGGAATTTAGAAAGATGGCAGTGATGACCCTGTATGTGAGACAGCAAAAGAGACACAAATGTATAGAAAGGACTTTTGGACTATGGGAGAGGAAGAGGGTGGGATGATTTGGGAGAATGGCATTGAAACGTGTATACTATCATGTAAGAACGAAGCACAAGCCTATGTTCGATACAGGATGCTTGGGGCTGGTGTACGGGGATGAGCCAGAGAGATGATGTGGGGTGGGAGGTGGGAGGGGGATTCGGGATTGGGAGCTAATATACACCCATGGTGGATTCATGTCAATGTATGGCAAAACCAATACGGTATTGTAAAGTAAAATAAAGTAAAAATAAAATTAAAAAAAAAAAAAAAAAGAATATACTACAGTCCTAACCCCCAGTACCAGTGAAAACGACCTTCTTTTGAAATAGGGCCTTGGCAGAGAATAAGCCTAAGATGAGGTCACCACAGCAGACCCTCATCCTATATGACTGTGTCCTTATGAAATGGAGAAACCTGGACCCGGACACGAGGAGAGCGCCACGTGAGTATGAAGGCAGATACCTGGGAGATGCTTCTCTAAGCTGAGGAATGCCAAAGGTTGCCTGACAACTACCAAAAGCAGAAGACAGGCATGAAACAAACTGCCCCTCATGGCTGTCAGAAGGAGCCAAACTTACTGACGCTTTGATCTCAGTTACTAGCCTCCAGAACTCTGAGACAGTATACTTCTGTGGTTTCAGCCACCCAGTTAGTGGTACTTTGTTAAGGCAGGCCTAGGAAATGAATTCTCAGAACTGCTTATTACTTGGGGAAAATATAAATGATTAGAGTGACCAAAGTGTGAATAGTTGTATTTTGAGAGAATTTCTAGAATTAGCCATTGGGAAATTGCAAAGAGAAAAGTCCAATTTGGAATGAATGCCTATGCAAAACCAGACGTCCTAGTGAGAATGAGGCCAGGTGGGTTTTTATGAGTGGCTTTAGCATAGATTGGAATAGCATGAAATAAAGGCAGGGAAAAGGGAATAGAAGATCCTAAACTTTCTAATTGTGTCCTTTTATTCTCTCCTCATGGTCCACCATTTGCTTTTTCCTAACGTGATACCTGCCAGGGAGATCATATGGGTAAAGCATCTCTGCTTCTAAATTAGCCCAGAAGTTTAAAAAAAAAAAAAAAAGATTCCTGGTTTGCTTTCCTGTGAAGATTTAAGATAAAATGTAAAGAGCAAGCATGCTGATGATAGAAAGGTTAGACTCAGATTTTATATTTTTTAAAAAAGGAATTTTTTAAACACATATTGTGTGTGAAGAGATGTAGCAGGGTACTAATAGTGTAGGCCTTTTAAAAATCAATAATTGGTGTTAGTAACAAGAGCTGTGCTAACAGCCAGCTGTGACACTGCCCTCATTCCTGCAGTGCGGAATGGGAAAGGAACCAGCAATGATTACCAACTCTAAGTATCGCTCGCAGTCAAAGCTTCATTTAAAAAATTAGTAAAATACCCTTTTTTACCTTAAAATATGTGTCCCAGTATTGAAAGAGGAGCTATATAAAGAGTTCAGAATAGAACGGCTGCAAACTGTTCAAATCAAGAGTATTTCCCAGTTGGGCTACCGGCCTACATTGTAGAACTTAGACTTTAGTCAAAACCTCTTCTTCTCCCAATTAAAGAAAAAAGGTTGAGGTGCCCACAGGCCTTTGCAGCATGTTTGGTATGACTTCTAACCCCCCTTCCACTTTCTGTATATGCCTCTTCTTTATACCACCCCCTGATCTCGGGGCAAAAATCTAGTCGCTAATACAAATTAGGCTGTTAGGCTCTCTTTCACAATTTTTAGAAGTCAATGCTGAGATTCACTGTCGCCCTTGCCTGGCTCCTATCCATGCTGCCTGTGAACATTTGGTCATTTTTATTCAAATCAAAGGGAGACGTTTTTGTTATTGAATATGTTATTCAAAAGCGAGCAGCAACAGATTCCATTTCTTACCGTGGTATTCCTGCAGGCCTGGCATTCTACACATATTATCTTAATGAGGAAATATATCTAACCACTGCATAAGGAAACTTTAGATTTTCAGCTTTGACTTTTAGCTACAGCTCCCTTGCATGTGACCTTACAAAATCCCTTAAATCTCCAAGAGCCCATTTCTCATTTTCCTCTGTGCTTCCCTGGAGCTGATCCAGTGGTTTTTAAGGGAGCTCTGAGCTTGGACAAGCTCTGAAGGGCACAGGGCAAGGCAAGAAATGGGCCCAGTGCTCCCTGCTTACCGTCCTGGAAAATAGGTATGATACTGCCAGGCTCACCAGGGTCCCGTTGCAATTAATGTTTGGAAAATGTTTTGAAATCCCAGAGTTAAAAAGGCAATGTCAATGCCAATTATTTAAGTATCTTATTTCTAAAATACTATTCAGATTATTTTAAGCCATTTTTTTTTTTTTCCTCCGTACGTGTGATACAAAGGCAATGAAACTACCTGGAAGCAGAAAATGATGGGGTGGTTTTATGGTCTTTTAAAAATGGCCTCAGCAGAATCTCTCTGTGACCTGGAGCATGTAGCTAAATGCAGAATGGGTCCTCAAGTCATCCCATCACTTAAATACCAAGGCAATGAGTCTAAGTGCAGGGTGCTTTGCTGTGTTGATTCTGACTATAGTTTTAGCAGTTTTCAGAAGGTGATGATGCTTTGCTTGGCTTTATGTTTCTGACAGATTTGAGGAGGGAAGCCACACAAACAGTGGAGAATGAAAGATGGGATAAAAAACTCATGTTAGATTTTGTGGTACAAAAAGAGTATTAAAGCCAAAGACCTTACAAAAGATTCTATAAAACATGAATGTTTTGAACTTTACTAATTTTACATTCTACATATCCAACATATTTTTGCTGGATGGATATTTCTCAGTCCAACACTGAGATTAAGGATAGAATCCAAAATGTTTCTTAAACAATGTTTAAAAATTGATATTATTAAAAATCTTTGAGTTCATATACAAGATAGCAGTTTTAAAATAGGGAAACCAAGTTGAGAACAAATGTTTCTAAAGATGCCTGCATTAATTTGGAACAACAGCTTTTTAAAACTACAAAGGCTTGCTACTTGGTACAAATTATAACACCCAATCTATCATATGAAACAAGGAGTGGATACTCAATCCTGGGTACATGGTTAAAAAAAAAGTGTCTTTGGAAATATGTCTTTTAATACTTTACTAAGAAAAGTTCAAGTGAAACTGTGTCTTTCATGTGTTCTTGCAATTTATGTTTTTTTGTGTGTTTTGTG
>SJYT01000587.1:44195-140492 GCA_006410635.1 Cephalophus harveyi
AAAAAAAAAAAAAAACTTTTATCCTAAATTTTTTTCTGGGTATTTACCAAGCCTATAAAAATTAAATGTATTACTTTCTTTTACTCCCAAGGAAACATAAGTGGCAGAGATTAAACCTATTTAATTCCACATCGACATTTAAAATTTGGCCAAAATATTAAGCAATTGAATTGTGCGATATTTCCATTTTTTGTGTGCAAGGAGCTTGAATTGCACGGTACCTTCATTCTCCTTGAAAGATGAAAAAACAATGTATTAGGTTATAACGGGAACATTTTAAGATTTAGTATCCAGAAATTAAATGTATCATGAAACGATAGGTGGAGTTTAATGTACACCCTATCAGTGTGGGTCAGTGACCTGGAACATTTTGAGGATTAGTATGAATAGAAAGCATTCCCTTCTATTTTCTCTTCATATAGGAATCTATTTTAGTATCTCTTTCAGTAGGTCAAAGGCTCTTTCCAGTGATTCTAAGTAGACAAGAATTTCATAACTCAAATTATATTACTGAAGAATAACACAGGAAGCTCTAATACATGCATGCTGTATTTGTATACAAACATTTATGTATGAGGCTATCTAAAATTACACATAACAATGTATACACTTTTTTCCAGATTTTTTAAGAAGAAGTAGTAGCCTAGAGCTGGATATATTAGTAAAATGCTTAACTGTGACATACATTGTAGATAAATCTAAAGTCAGTAAAAATATATTTCACAAAATATATTTAAGTATTGGCAGCATTTATAGGAACACTTAGTTCAAAGTGCTCAGTGTGTGTATATATATACACACACACACACATACATTTATAACTTTCTTTGATTAATAACTATAAAAATATATTGATTTTCTTTTTTAACCAAAATTACTGCATTTCTTACTCATGGAGAACTCTGTTCAGAGTTTTTCTCTGTAAAAAGGAACTCATTACTTCTCAAAACCCAGAGCTATGCTATACTTATCGTTTGTGACAAATATCAAATAAAAATCATAACCCACACTGGAATAATAATCCATACAGCAATGGATAATAATATACTTATTATTATCCATGTGGCAAATTTTGTCTAATTTCACAGTACTTCTCAGGAGAACTTGAGGTATTCATTTATCAATTTTTCTATGAAATGGAATAACAAGAATGTTACAGGTTTTAACACTAAATATCAGAAAGCTAACTGCGCCTGCTTTTTTCTGCATTCAATTCCACTTCTGAAATGAACTTTGACATTTAAAATGCACTAACTATTCAAAAATCAGTTGGAAATACACATATTCCATCACTTCCAGTATCCAGTTTTACTATCATCTGTTTTATGGAAAATCATGCCAAAAATCTACACTGCGCTGAAGCTCTACTTTAATACAAACTACATACCACATTCATTTTTTGTCAAACAGCACAACTGGCTAGAACCTGGTAATATTTAAAATGAATATGTCTTAGATGGCAATAGAATTATAATTCTCTCTGTGAAAAAGAATGACCTTCTTTAGTTACTAATGGAAATGCTTCATGTCATAACACTTTACCCTACTATAAATGCACTTCTTTCTTCTCTCCCTATCTATTCCTACATGAGTAGTACACGTGCTATCAACAATGTGAACTCTTCTCAATTTACAACCCTGTAAAAATGTCCCTGCATTTCTTATTATCTGAGCTGATGGACTAATTAGAAATAGTCAAGGTTATACCTAGGTGTGCTGATAAAAAATGCTTCTAATTGGCCCTGAGACTGAAGATAATTCAATTACAAGTCTTTTCCATTTGATTCATTCTTTTCTTTCTTAGAAAGGATTATGTTGATAGGATTCAGGTAATGGAACTTGGTGGCTTAGGAGAAGCATTAAAACAAATTTTTCCAGCTTTCAACTAATGTGATTAAATTTTATGAAGTTTGTGTTTCTTCTTAAAATCTTATGGAGGTCAAGTGCTCATGTGATTCCCTCAGAGCAGAACTGAGAAGTTGGGTGAGTTGAAGAGGCGTTACTAATCTCTTAAAATGTGCTCATTAAAGTCCTAAAAAGATTCAAAATACTCTTTTCCCCATATCACAATACCTAATAAATGAAAATACACAATTCTTTTCAATTAAGTCTTTGTGACAGATCTTTGACTGACATACTTGCATATAATACCTCGAGAGGACATGCATACAGTGATTAATGGACAAAGAGTGATGTTTTTTTTTTTTTTTTGAAAATAGGATTTAAAAAAAGACCCATAAATGGTTCGGATATTTTTAATTTACATAATGAAAGAAAATGAGGGTTCCTTTGTATTCACCGTCTCTAATTTGGATAAATTAAGGTGTAGCTGTAAATTTTAAACCGGTTTTATAATTCGTTAACTTAACACGCTATAAAGGTAAAAAACACACGTTCCTCGAACTTAACGTGCCATGGAAGTAAGAGGAACTTTCTACTTTTTTGTTACATAATCCAATATTGCCCTTGTAAAATTCTAAATCATAGGTCTTTAATTTACATAGTACTTTGCTATCCACCTCAAATTACATGTGGGATAGTCACACCCAGTCACTGGACCTTGTAAAACTCCTAATCATACTTATCTTTCGTAAGGGAAGATAAAAGAGAAGTATATCCTTAGATAAAATCATAGAGAAAGTCATCCAGTTTCCGAGAAAGGTCACTAAGATTCATCTGTTCTTAAAGTATTGAGTTTAATATAATGACTTCTTATTGTGTCCTTCGAGATTATGTACGTACGACATAAACATATGTTTGTAAATACATACTCCGATAGATTTTAATGTGTATTGTTACATATGTGAAAAAAGGTCTAAAAAATTCTTCTTCATCATCGGATCTCGACCTATATAATCATTTTACGAATTGACACTGTATGTAACATCTATTTAGATTTCAGTCATTTTTATATAAAGTGTTTTATATAAATTCATAACCGTCGTAAATATCCTTGTGAATCAAAAGACTAAGTATAATGTGTATGAAACGTATACTAGTGATCTTAAAAATAATTTGGTTAGTAAGGACCTCGAACTATTAATGGAAACTCATTTCCTTCCATGTTGTCTCAGTGGAGTATCTCTCTTGCCTTAGAGAAAATATTAATTGGAGTCAATTTTCGATTAGATCAAAACTGTTGTGAAACTGCCTCATCAGCAAATCCCTTCTCCCTACAATGGAGAATGTTCTAGTAGGTTGCCTTATGACAACCTCAGCAGAGGGCCAGCTATCTCAGTATAGTACCAGCCTACAAAGTTGGTAAACAGCTTCACACTTGACATGAAGAGTAAAATAAGAACTTTAACTATATAATCTAAAAGTTGTCATTTGTCAGTTCTTTAAATTTTAAAAATGAAATAAATCTGTTTCTATTAACGTTCAGAAGATATGTACATATATGTATACATGTGTGTGAGTATATGCATGTATATCTACATATGTGTGTAGATATGTGTATATTTAAATATATAAGATCTGATGTGTGCATATACCCAAACATAAGCCTTTTTCCCATATACACATATATACACTGCCTCTCAGCCCCCTGATCTAGTGGGTATTTATGGAGTAGTGTATATATATATATACATATATATGTATATGTCCCTGTAACTTGATTTACTCATAATGCTAGCTTTTCACAGCCTCCTATGTTACAAGAAGGAAGGTGGGCTACTTTTATATCTTTTCAAGTTATCTTAGACTGACAAATTTAATCCTTTTGCCTAAGTGATGTATTACCTAGCTAACAGTGATAGCCATGGGATTCATAGGAAGAGAAAATAAAAGTTACTATTTAATATTTTTAAGCCAAATAAGCTACCTAAATGTTTAACAATATTAGGGAGACTGGTGAGCCCAATTCTTAACTAACTTAATATAGATCGTGTTGTATGCAATAAGCAAACTCCTTGTTTTATCAAATACAATGTTTGTTTAAAGTCACACTTTGACTCCATGAGTCTTCCTCAATATTTACATAACTTAGCGTTAAAGCCTATCACTGTCAAGTGAGGCATGTTTCTCATTGCCGCTCTCTTTAATGGGCACTGCAGAGCTGATGGACTGGAAGATTGCCCAACCTGCTGTAATTGACATAACTGACTATTTGACCACCCCTGTGCTTGCTTTAGATCCCATATTAGTCTTATGCTTTTTGCTTCACAAAGCTGTATAACAGCTGCTGTTCAAAAGAACATATGCTAAGGACATGGTAACTAAATTCAGCCCTAACCAAAAACTTCAGGAATTCTTTGAGAAAAATATGCCAAATGACAGTTCTAATCCTTGAATCACCTCTGGAATCCTCAGTGTCACATGGATCAAAGAGTTCAGGGCATAGATGTTTAGTAAAACTTAGTTATTCACTTCCTGCAGCAGAACATTTGTGTGTTACCAATGCTGTTGGTTACAAAAGAGAAGAACCTTTAAACGGAGGTTTTTCACCATCATATAAACTCGTTTCACTACCATGTAAAATGAACAAAGCTCAAATTATTTCCTGGGACTTGTCGTTTCCATTTGTCTTTCTCATTTTGACAGTTCATCATGAAAGTTCTTTCTTTGTTTTGTTTTGTTTTTTAAGCGTTTTTGTACTTTAGTAACAACATTAAGCATTAAGTATAATTTAACTTTAGGGAAATTATAGCTATAAATAGGAAAGCTATTGAATGGCACATTATTTCTAAATAAATAAAGCTAAGAAAAATATATTAATAAAACTAGATCAGGAAGGCATTTATCACCAATTATTGACTTTAGACATATACACACACACCTCCCCTGTAGGGAATGGTCAACAGAAATGATGGGAATTTGCATTCCTCTTAAATTATGCTTCTGGGCACTAATGTTATCATTCACAGTATATGTTGTCTTTTGCACACACAAATCTTGGCTTTGACATCCTAACTAAGAGAGTTAGGTTGAAAGTGAAAAATAAAAGGGGGAGTGGGAGGTACAAACTACTGGATGAGAGACAGGCTGCAGGGATATACGGGACAACATGCGGAACATAGCCAACGTTTCATAAGAACTGTAAATAGAGTGCAACCTTTAAAAGCATAAAAATTTGAAAATTAATAAAAAAGAAAAAAAAGCATTATGTTTTCTATTCTAAACTGTTCGAATCATTTCCTCACTAATTACATGTAACTTTTGTTTGCAAAACCTGTCACTATTGACCCAATTACTTCCTCATCTCATTGACTGCAAAGTACCTTTTCATAAACGATTTCCTATATCCCCAAATAACGTGCCAGTAGGTTAATGGACAGCTATTACTTTTTGAAGCTGATATCTAGGGGTAATTTTCTGAAGATAATTGTTGCCTTATTTTGCATTTATAAATACAGAAATCCTATCAATGCCATTTTCCCTTGCTCCGTGGAACAAAAGTTTGGAAACCTGATGGACTATGCTTTCTTCAAACAAATGCTGAGATATAAGTTATAATGAATATAACCTTCATACAACTGACATAAAAATTGTCCTCATATGGGATTCCTCCCCAGTGTTTGTTTTAGAAAATTTTAGATATCTTTCCAAGTTTTAAATATTCAAGGTTATCAGTTGAAAAATAGGGAAAAATGGGAACAGATTATCATCTTTCTGTGAGAATTATGGTTTAAATATCAATGCAGTGGTATTATTGGTTTGAAGGAATTCACTGACATTAAGTAGAAAGCAAGACACTCTGACACTCAGGGACACATGAGTAAGGTGGCTATTTTCTGGACCAAGAGAATATCGCACAGGTCAGAAGCAGCCATGACCTAAATGTACCATTTTGCATGTAATTATTGTCAGTTATGTGTTTGTTGCTGGCTTAGTGTGCTGTTTATAGAGTCATTATTTAAAGTAAATACTAATAACTGTACACACATATTCATATATATACACACACACATATATGTATATGAGTTCAGTACAGTTGCTGAGTGTCCAACTCTTTGCAACCCCATGGAATGCAGCACACCCAGCTGCCCTGTCAATCACCAACTCCTGAAGTTCACTCAAACTCACATTCATTGAGTTGGTGACGCCATCCAACCATCTCATCCTCTGTCGTCCCCTCTCCACCTGCCTTCAGTCTTTCCCAGCATCAGGGTCTTTTCAAGTGAGGCAGTTCTTTGCATCAGGGGACCAAAGAATTGGAGTTTCAGCTTCAGCATCAGTCTTTCCAATGAATATTCAGGATTGATTTCCTTTAGGATGGACTGGTTGGATCTCCTTGCAGTCCAAGGGACTCTCAAGAGTCTTCTCCAACACCACACTTCAAAAGCATCAATACTTCAGCACTCAGCTTTCTTTACAGTCCAACTCTCACATCCATACATGATTACTGGAAAAACCATAGCCTTGACTAGATGGACCTTTGTTGGCAAAGTAATGTCTCTGCTTTTGAATATGCTCTCTAGGTTGGTCATAATGTTTCTTTCAAGGAGCAAGTGTCTTTTATTAATTTCATAATAAAAGACAGATGGCTGCAGTCACCATCTGCAGTGATTTTGGAGCCCAAAAAATAAAGTCTCTCACTGTTTCCACTGTTTCCCCATTTATTTGCCATGAAGTGATGGGACCAGATGCCATGATCTTCGTTTTCTTGATGTTGAGTTTTAAGCCAACTGTTTCACTCTCCTCTTTCACTTTCATCAAGAGGTTCTTTATTTCCTCTTCACTTTCTGACATCAGGGTGGTGTCATCTGCATATCTGAGGTTATTGATATTTCTCTCAGCAATCTTGATTCCAGCTTGTGATTCATCCAGCCTGGCATTTCTCATGATGTACTCTGCATATAAGTTAAATAAGCAGGGTGACAATATACACCCTTGACATACTCTTTTCCCTATTCAGAACCAGTCTGTTATTCCATGTCCAGTTCTAACTGTTGCCTCCTCACCTACACACAAATTTCTTAAGAGGCAGGTCAGGTGGTCTGGTATTCCCATCTCTTTCAGAATTTTCCACAGTTTATTGTGATCCACACAGTCAAAGGCTTTGGCATAGTCAATAAAGCAGAAGTAGATGTTTTTCTGGAACTCTCCTGCTTTAATGATGATCCAGCAGATGATGGCAATTTGATCTCTGGTTCCTCTGCCTTTCCAGCTTGAACATCTGGAAGTTCACGATTCACGTACTGTTGAAGCCTGGCTTGGAGAATTTTGAGCATTAATTTATTAGCATGTGAGATGAGTGCAATTGTATGGTAGTTTGAGCATTCTCTGGCATTGCCTATCTTTGAGATTGGAATGAAAACTGACCTTTTCCAGTCCTGTGGCCACTGCTGAGTTTTCCACATTTACTGGCATATTAAGTGTAGCACTTTCACAGCATCATCTTTTAGGATTTGAAATAGCTCAACTGGAATTTCATCACCTCCATGAGCTATGTTCGTAGTGATGCTTCCTAAGGCCCACTTCACATTCCAGGATGTCTGGCTCCAGGTGAGTGGGTGGTCATATTATTGTGATTCTGGGTCATGAAGATCTTTTTTGTACAGTTCTTCTGTGTATTCTTGCCACCTCTTCTTAATATCTTCTGCTTCTATTAGGTCCATACCATTTCTGTCCTTTATTGGGCCCATCTTTGCATGAAATGTTCCCTTGGTGTCTCTAATTTTCTTCAAGATATCTTTAGTCTTTTCCATTCTATTGTTTTCCTCTATTTCTTTGCACTGATCACTGAGGAAGACTTTATCTCTTTCTATTCTTTGGAACTATGCATTCAAATGGGTATATCTTTCCTTTTCTCCTTTGCCTTTCTCTTCTCTTTACAGCTATTTGTAAGGCCTCCCCAGACAGCCATTTTGCTTCTTCCCATTTTTCTTGGGGATGGTCTTGACTCCCACCTCCTGTACAATGTCACAAACCTCCATCCATAGTTATTCAGGAACTCTATCAGATCTAATCCCTTGAATCTATTTCTCACTTTCACTGTATAATCATAAGGGATTTGATTTAGTTTATATCACAATGGTCTAGTGGTATTCCCTACATTCTTCAATTTAAGTCTGAATTTGGCAATAAGGAGCTCATGATCTGAGCCACAGTCAGCTCCCGGTCTTGTTTTTGCTGACTATATAGAGCTTCTCCATCTTTGGTTGCAAAGAATATAATCAATCTGATTTCGGTGTTGACCATCTGGTGATGTCCATGTGTAGAGTCTTCTCTTGTGTTGCTGCAAGAAGATGTTTGCTATGACCTCTGCATTCTCTTGGCAAAACTCTATTAGCCTTTGCCATGCTTCATTCTGTACTCCAAGGCCAAGTTTGCCTGTTACTCTTGGTATTTCTTGACTTCCTACTTTTGCATTCCAGTCCCCTATAATGGAAAGAACATCTTTTTGAGGTGTTACTTCTAGAAGGTCTTGTAGGTCTTCATAGAACCATTCAATTTCAGCTTCTTCAGTGTTACTGGTTGGGGCATAGACTTGGATTACTGTGATATTGAATAGTTTGCCTTGGAAATGAACAGAGATCATTCTTTCCTTTTTGAGACTGCATCCAAGTACTGCATTTCAGACTCTTTTGTTGATTATGATGGATACTTCATTTCTTCTAAGGGATTCTTGGCCACGGTAATACATATAATGGTCATCTGAGTTAAATTCACCCATTCCAGTTCATTTTACTTCACTGATTCCTAAAATGTTGATGTTTACTCTTGCCATCTCCTATTTGGCCACTTCCAAATTGCCTTGATTCATGGACTTAAAATTCCAGGTTCCAATGCAATATTGCTCTTTATAGCATCGGACTTTGCTTCTATCACCAGTCACATCCACAACTGGATGTTGTTTTTGCTTTAGCTCTGTCTCTTCATCCTTTCAGGAATTATTTCTCCACTGATCTGCAGTAGCATATTGGGCACCTACCGACCTGGGGAGTTCATCTTTCAGTGTCCTATCTTTTTGCCTGTTCATGGGGTTTTCAAGGCAAGAATACTGAAGTGACTTGCCATTCCCTTCTCCAGTGGACCACATTTTGTCAGAACTCTCCACCATGACCCATCTCTCTTGGGTGGCCCTACATGGCATGATTCATAGTTTCACTGAGTTAGACAAGATGTGGTCCATGTGATCAGATTAGTTAGTTTTCTGTGATTGTGGTTTTCATTCTGTCCGCCCTCTGATAGAGAAGGATAAGAGGCTTATGGAAGCTTCCTGATAGGAGAGACTGACTGAGGGGGAAACTGGGTCTTGTTCTGATGGGTGAGGCCATGCTCATTAAATCTTTAATCCAATTTTCTGTTGATGGGTGGAGCTGTGTTCCCTCCCTGTTATTTCAGTTCAATTCAGTTCAGTGCTCAGTCATGTCTGACTCTTTGCGACCCCATGAATCTCAGCACGCCAGGCCTCCTGTCCATCACCAACTCCCGGAGTTCACTCAGACTCACGTCCATTGAGTCAGTGATGCCATCCAGCCATCTGATCCTCTGTCATCCCCTTCTCCTCCTGCCCCCAATCCCTCGCAGCATCAGAGTCTTTTCCAATGAGTCAACTCTTCGCATGAGGTGGCTAGAGTACTGGAGTTTCAGCTTTAGCATCATTCCTTCCAAAGAAATCCCAGGGCTGATCTCCTTCAGAATAGACTGGTTGGATCTCCTTGCAGTCTAAGGAGACTGCATTTACCTGGGGCCAAACTATGGTGGGGACTTCCCTGGTGGCTCAGATGGTAAAAGTATCTGCCTACAATGTGGGAGACCCAGGTTCGATCCCTGGGTTGGGAAGATCCCCTGGAAAAGAAGATGGCAGCCCACCCCAGTATTCTTGCCTGGAAAATCCCATAGACAGAGGAGCCTGGCAGGCTGCAGTCCATGGGGTCCCAAAGAGTTGGACGTGACTGAATGACTTCACTTTCACTTTCAAACTATGGTGGAGGTAATGAAGATAATGGGACCTCCTTCAAAAGGTCCTCTGCATGCACTGCTACATTCAGTGCCCCTGATCCTGCAGCAGGCCACCACCAATCCACGCTTTTCCCGGAAACTCCTGTACACTCACGGGCAAGTCTGGGTCAGTCTCTTGTGGGGTCACTACTCCTTTTTCCTGGATCCTGGTGCACACAAGGTTCTGTTTGTGCCCTCCAAGAGTCTATTTCCCTAGACCTGTGTAAGATCCAGCAGCTCTATGATGGGGTTAATGGTGACTCCCTCCAAGAAGGCTTATGCCATACCCAGATCTGCTGCACCCAGAGCCCCTGTCCCTGTGAAAGTCCACTGCTGACCTGTACATCCACAGGCGACACTCAGACACAGTTCTGTCTCAGTCTCTGTGGGGTCTCTGGGTCCTGGTGCACACAAGGTTTGTTTGGTGCACACAAGGTTTGTTTGAGCCTTTTGAGCATTTCTGGTGGGTGTGGTTTTTGATTCTAAATGAAAATTTGCCCCTCCTACCATCTTGCTGGGGCTTCTCCTTTGCCCTTGGATGTGGGGTATCTCCTCAAAGTTGTTCCAGTGCTGTGCAGCTGCCGCTCCAGCACCTATGGTCTTGCTAGGGCTTCTCTGCCCTTGGATGTGGAGTATATAGTTTCCAAGAAACAAATTTAAAACTAAAATGTTACTAAATTGACAATTGATACATGAACTACTGCTAAATTGATAGGAGATACAAATATTTATTAACACACCACTGACCAGAGATATATTAATAAGTCTTTTGTTACCCAAATATTATTCACCAGACTGTTTCAATATTCACTTACATAACATATCATTGGCCACAGCCATTAGTTTCTGCAAAAAACCGCTGGTCAATAATGTGTTGATATTACCCACTAATTCTCACTGGCGCTTTCCAGTGTTTTAGTATTTTCCATAGGCTATGGTCCTTTGAAATATTCTAGGAGAAATACAAAGAGAAGATGACATGTCATGAAATCTTTATTGTGAAATATAACTCATCTCAAATACGACAGCAAAAGTAACATTATTTCAATGGTAAAACCAAAACTAAAATAGCAGAAAAGAGTATTTCATCATTAAAAAGTAAATATTGTCAAAATGACTATACTATCCATGGCAATCTGCATATTCAATGTAATCCTTATCAAATTACAAATGGCATTTTTCATAGAAGTAGAGCAAGTTTGTTAAATTTATACAGGAAAAAAAAAGACCACAGATAGCCAAGACAATACTGAGAAAGAAAAATGAAGCTGGAGGAATCAATCTTCCTGACTTCAGACTATGTTACAGAGCAACAGTAATTAAAACAATATGATAATGGTATAAAAACAGACATGTAGATCAATGGAACAGGATAGAAAGCCTACAAATAAATGAACATACCTATGGTCAATCAATCTATGGCAAAGGAGGCAAGAATATAAAATGGAGAAAAGATAGTTTTCTCAGTAAGTGGTGCTGGAAAAACTAGAAGTTACATGTAAAAATGAAATTGGAGCATTCTCTAACACCATACACAAAATAAAATCAAAACAGATCAAAGACCTAAATGTAAGGCTAGACACTATAAAACTCTTAAGGGAAAACATAGAACACTCTTTGACGTAAGTCATAGCACTGTTTTTGGGTCCACCTCCAAGATTAATGAAAACAAAAATGAAATAAACAAACAGGACCTAATTTAACCTAAAAGTTTTTACCAGCAAAGGAAACCATAAACAAACAAACAAAAAACCCACAGAGTGGGAGAAAATTTTTGCAAACTATGTGACTGACAACTGATTAATCTCCAAAATACGCAAAGAGCTTACAAGCTCAAAAAAAAAAAAAGAGAGAGAGAGACAAAATACACAGAAGATCTAAGTAGGTATTTCTCCAAAGACAACATACAAAGGGCCAAAAAGCACATGAAAATGTGCTCAACCTCACTACTTATCAGAGAAATACAAATCAAAAGTGCAGTGAGGTATCCTCACACCAATCAAAATGGCCATCATCAAAATGTCTACAAACAAATGTGTGAGAAGGTGTGAGAAAAAGAGAGCCCTCTTACAGTGTTGATGGCAATGTAAATTGGTAAAAACACTATGCAAAACAGTATGGACATTTCTCAAAAATTTTAAAAAGATCTTCCATTATAATCCAGCAATTCTACTTCTAGGCATATTTCTGGTGAAAACCATAATTCAAAAAGATATATGTACCCAGTGTTCATTGCAGCACTATTCACAATAGCCAAAATATGGAAACAAACTAAACGTCTATTGAAAGAGGAAAGCAGGACCCAAGGACTGTGGTATATACACACAATGGAACCTTACTCAACCATCAAAAAGAATGAAACAATGCCATTTGAAGGAACATGAATGGACCTAGAGATTATGATACAGAGTAAGCCAGAAAGAGGAAGATAAATATATGATATCTCTAATGTGCAGAATCTGATTTTTAAAAGATACAAGTGAACTTATTTACAAAACAGAAACAAATTCACAGGTCCCGAAAATAAACTTATGGTTACCAAGGAAGAAATTTTGAGGGGAAGGATAAATTAGGAGCTTGAGTTTAACATATATACACTACTATATATAAGATAATCAGTAAGGACCTACTGCATAGCACAGGGAACACTGTTCAATATTCTGTAATAATCTACGTGGGAAAAAAATCTGAAAAAGAATGAACATGTGTGTATGTGTGTGTGTGTGTGTGTGTGTAGATATATAACTGAAACTTTGCAATATACTTGAAACCAACACAATAGCAACTGTAAAACAACTGTACTCCAATAAAATTAAATAAATGAGCTTATATGAAGCAATATAACTTGAAAGCCCAAGTGGAAATGCTTTGGAAACACTTGTAACTATTCAACCAATGTCCATAGAAATGAAAAGTTCTCTACATCCTGAAAATTTATCATGGAATAACATTTAATACTTTTAGATAGGGAAATTGGAGATTTGTATGTTTTAAAACTATTTTTAAGAATGATAACTTGAAAGTATTAAGTACTGGAGTTGTTATTTTCAATGTTTTCAGTCAGTTCGCTTACTTAGTTGTGTCTGACTCTGTGACCCCATGGACTGCAGCATGCCAGGCTTCCCTGTCCATCACCAACTCCCAGAACTTGCTCAGACTCAGGTCTCTAGAGTCAGTGATGCCATCCAACCATCTCATCCTGTCATCTCCTCTTGCCTTCAATCTTTCCCAGCATCAGGGTCTTTTCTAATGAGTCAGTTCTTTGCATCAGGTGGCCAAAGTATTGGAGCTTCAGCTTCAGCATCAGTCCTTACAATGAATATTCAGGGTTGATTCCCTTTAGGATTGAGTGGTTTGATCTCCTTGCAGTCCAAGGGACTCTCAAGAGTCTTCTCCAACACCACAGTTCAAAAGCATCAGTTCTTTGGCACTCAGCTTTCTCCACAGTCCAACTCTCACATCCATACATGACTACTGGAAAAACCATAGCCTTGACTAGATGGACCTTTGTTGGCAAAGTAATGTCTCTGCTTTTGAATATGCTATCTAGGTTGGTCATGACTTTTCTTCCAAGGAGTAAGTGTCTTTTAATTTCATGGCTGCAATCACNCAAAGTAATGTCTCTGCTTTTGAATATGCTATCTAGGTTGGTCATGCCTTTCCTTCCAAGGAGTAAGCGTCTTTTAATTTCATGGCTGCAATCACCATCTGCAGTGATTTTGGAGCCCCCAAAAATAAAGTCTGCCACTGTTTCCACTGTTTCCCCATCTATTTCCCATGAAGTGATGGGACCAGATGCCATGATCTTCGTTTTCTGAATGTTTCTTTGGTGCTCAGCTTTCTTTATGGTCCAAATTTCACATCCATACATGACTACTGGAAAAGTCATAGCTTTGACTAGATGGACCTTTGTTGGCAAAGTAATGTCTCTGCTTCCTAATATGCTGTCTAGGTTGGTCATAGCTTTTCTTCCAAGGAGCAAGCATCTTTCAATTTCATGGCAGTGTTGTAAATTATTTGAATTTGTCATGCATTTACATTATTTCTTACCTTTAACATTATCTATTAATTACCTACATCAAATATTTTACATTTCATTGAAATATCTAATCTTATTACAATGTTGGGTGAATAATACATTAGCATTTATTATTTTTTTTCTTTTATAGAATTCTGAAACATATAGTATAACCCTAGTACATAAAAATGTTGGTATGATTTATTTTGTTCAATCATTAAACTTTAAAACATGTAAATACTTTGTTATGATGAAGAATAATTTATGAATTCAGCCTTCCCCAATAATTCTTAGGAACTTCAATTTTTCCCAAATACTGAAGATTAATATCTATTGGAAATTAAAAACACTAGCCTTGGATGAGTTCCAGAGCTTGTTTGTGACCTTGTCATGTTCTTTATGGTAAAACATGTCTCAAAATTGTTGCTAGTCAAACAAGGTCAGAGGCCATGCACAATGACCATAGTTGATCCTTTCTACTTAGAAAATTTTGAGTGAACATTTTAGAGTTTAAATTAGCTTTAAGAATATTTTCACCAGTTATCTTTGCAAAGGACTCTCTTATTTATTCTAATTGTATTTCTTTATCACTGATATACTGTTTGATGTGACTTGACAGAATATTTCAACCTAAAAAGCCTCTTGATGAAAGTGAAAGTGGAGAGTGAAAAGTTGGCTTAAAGCTCAACATTCAGAAAATGAAGATCATGGCATCTGGTCCCATCACTTCATGGGAAATAGATGGCGAAACAGTGGAAACAGTGTCAGACTTTATTTTGTGGGACTCCAAAATCACTGCAGATGGTGACTGCAGCCATGAAATTAGAAGACGCTTACTCCTTGGAAGAAAAGTTATGACCAACTAGATAGCATATTCAAAAGCAGAGACATTACTTTGCCGACTAAGGTCCGTCTAGTCAAGGCTATGGTTTTTCCTGTGGTCACGTATGGATGTGAGAGTTGCACTGTGAAGAAGGCTGAGCGCCGAAGAATTGATGCTTTTGAACTGTGGTGTTGGAGAAGACTCTTGAGAGTCCCTTGCACTCCAAGGAGATCCAACCAGTCCATTCTGAAGGAGATCAGCCCTGGGATTTCTTTGGAGGGAATGATGCTAAAGCTGAAACTCCAGTACTTTGGCCACCTCATGAGAAGAGTTGACTCACTGGAAAAGACTCTGATGCTGGGAGGGATTGGGGGCAGGAGGAGAAGAGAACGACAGAGGATAAGATGGTTGGATGGCATCACTGAGTCGATGGACGTGAGTCTGAGTGAACTCTGGGAGTCGGTGATGGACAGGGAGGCCTGGCGTGCTGTGATTCATGGGGTTGCAAAGAGTCATACACAACTGAGTGACTGAACTGAATGTTAGCAATGAGTATATGTATCCATGATATTGTTTTCAAGTTACAGATAATCTAATGTTGCAATTCAAAGTTAGGTTGCGCTTATGTAAATGTATATTAAGCTCATATAATTATTCATACATGCTTGAAATCCAATTCACATAGAATAAAAATTATATTAGGGGTATGGCTGTGAGAGTTGGATCATAAAGAAGGCTGAGTGCCAAAGAACTGATGTTTTTGAGCTGTGGTGGTGAAGACTTAAGTGTCCCTTGGACTGCAAGGAGATCAAACTGGTCAATCCTAAGGGAAATCAACCCTGAATATTCATTGGAGAAGGACTGATGCTGAAGCTCCAATACTTTGGCCATCTGAAGCAAAGAGCTGACTTACTGGGAAAGACCCTGATGCTGGGAAAGATGGAGGGCAGGGGAAAAGAGGATGATAGATGTTAAGATGGTCAGATGGCATCATTGTCTCAATGCATGTGGGTTTGAGCAAACTCTGGGAGATAGTGAAGGAGTGGAAAGCCTGGTGTGCTGCAGTCCTTGAGGTCACAAAAGTAGGACACGACTGAGTGACTGAACAACAAAATATTCCTAAGGGTTTCCAGCTCCTTTGCTTTGAGGAACTGATTGCAAAAAAAAAAAAAGCATATTCCACTAAATAGTAGTGATACACCATCAGGAAGCATTGAACAGGAGGCTTCCTGTGTGCTGTTTGGGATCCATCAGGAATTCTCTGTTCCTTATTAATTCCTTGGAAGAAAAGTTATGACCAACCTAGATAGTATATTCAAAAGCAGAGACATTACTTTGCCGACTAAGGTCCGTCTAGTCAAGGCTATGGTTTTACCTTTGGTCATGTATAGATGTGAGAGTTGGACTGTGAAGAAAGCTGAGCGCTGAAGAATTGATGCTTTTGAACTGTGGTGTTGGAGAAGACTCTTGAGAGTCCCTTGGACTGCAAGGAGATCCAACCAGTCCATTCTGAAGGAGATCAGCCCTGGGATTTCTTTGGAAGGAATGATGTTAAAGCTGAAACTCCAGTACTTTGGCCACCTCATGCGAAGAGTTGACTCACTGGAAAAGACTCTGATGCTGGGAGGGATTGGGGGCAGGAGGAGAAGGGGACGACCGAGGATGAGATGGCTAGATGGCATCACTGACTCGATGGACGTGAATATGAGTGAACTCCGGGAGTTGGTGATGGACAGGGAGGCCTGGCGTGCTGCAATTCATGCTGTAGCAAAGAGTCGGACACGACTGAGCGACTGAACTGAACAGAAGACAGTATCAATACCTACACAATGTTGAATAAAACACCTTTGCTCCATCAGAGCTTTGGTCCCCGTGTCTTGCTCACTCTCTCTTACCCTATCGAGAGGGCACCTAAGGCCTTCGTGAACAGAGCAAGCCCTGTGTCAGGGGCTTTATTGGCTTTCTGCGTATTGATAGTTTTCCCGGCAATCTTGACTCCAGCTTGTGTTTCTTCCAGTCCAGCGTTTCTCATGATGTACTCTGCATATAAGTTAAATAAGCAGGGTGACAAGGAATATCAGTCTCTTTCTTTCTCCTTTACTTCCTTATCAGTTGACTCCGGACCACCATGTTCTGGTCCATTAAAGGACCCCAACAATATACTATTATCTTAGAAATTTTAAAGCTTCTCAAAAGTATATTTCAATCAAACAGTGTAATGGAATAAATATTTAACTTTGCTGGTAGACTATTTTCTAATCTACTTATGGTTATAAGTAGTATAACCAGTATTATAAACAGTTCAAAACTATCTATCAAGTTATATTCACTTTATACTTCACAGAAAAAGATCTATGATCAAACTGCGTACTTGCACGAGAAAATTTTAAATAATGTCTCTAGGACAATTCAATAATGATTTAAAAATTTTATGAGAGAATTAAGACTACTTAATGATTGAAAAAATTAAGAAAATCTTCCTGCCATATATTTCTTATTATATGTTCCCCTATAGCAAACATGTCTTTGGGATTCAATAAAATAATGCATATTAAAGTTCTTCAGGATTTGCAAATGTTACACTACAATAAAAATAATGGTGATAAAACTTGGTATTACTTTTTCAAGCCTGAATATGTTCTTCTGGTGACAAGACTGGGATTCTTTGATATTACAACTTGAAATATTTGAGATCTCACTATTTCTGACTCAAAACACACCTGTAACCCCTCTTCCTTAAAAAAAAAAAAAAAAAAAGATAAAAAACCCAAAGCTACTTTTGTTGTTTTATCAGTTTAAATTTTTTATTCTTGACCACTTCCTACAGATTAAATGGCTCATTCCAAAAGGTATAGATACTGTCTTTGGAATGTACGTTCTAAAATGTATAGGACTGAGCATGGTCAGAAAGTTCTATTCTGGATTCTATGACATTAAAGGGAATTTGTCACTTTATCTGCAAGAGAGAAAAAATATCTGTCACGTATCACTGGACAAACGTTGCGAAGGTAAAACAGTCTTTAAGTAAATTTGCTTTCAGGGGATATCTCAAGTTTATTCTAAATCATCATTGGTGTTTAAATCTAAGTAATTATTCAAAGTATATTTCTAAACAGAAAAAGCCTCAGTGAGTGGTTCGACTGTGAATGTGGAACACGTGCCTTACTAAACTATGCTTTTCAATGACCTAGTTGGGATATTCCAGGGACCACAGGGTGAAAATTTACAACAGATCTTACCACTTTATGTGTAATACTGCTCACATCAGTTCAGGACTAGTCTTAGACCAAATCACTGAGTGCTGTCAGCTCTGGCTCTTAATATCTCCCAGTTATCCACCCCATACAGTCTTTTCCTCAGGTTTACCCTCCATGTGACAGGGTCTTTGTTTATCCACCTCCCTGTTTACCTCATGTCTGTAGATATATTTTGGGTGGCCTTATAGGTGCCTTTAGATTTTAATAGGGGTCAACTAGCAGATGGAAGAGAACTATTTACACAAAAAACAACATTTTCTCTAAACCAGGAACTGGCAAACTATGGTCTGTCAGCCCAATTCAATTCACCACCTGTTTTCATAAAATTTTATTGAAATTCAGGCATGTCTTCTCATTTACACATTGTCTATGATTGCTGTAGAAACTGTATAACCCACAAAGCCTAAAATATTTCTTCTCTGGTCCTTTACAGAACAAGTTTGAAAGTGTTTTAACCAATGTTCTTAAATGTAATCAGAATGAAGGGCTAAATAAAGGCAATTGATAGGTTCCAGGACAACAGAAATGAGATGGTTGGATGGCATCACTGACTCAATGGACATGAGTTTGAGCAAGCTCTGGGAGCTGGTGATGGACAGGGAAGCCTGGCGTGCTGCAGTCCATGGGGTTGCAGAGTCAGACATGACTGATCAACTGAACTGAACTGACCCAAATGGCATGATGCGGTGGGCTTGGGGTTGTGTGCAAAAAGTTTCATTTCTAATATGTCCCCAGGTGATGCTGATACTGTTGGTTTGAGGAAAAAATTTGAGAACCTCTGTTCTAAAGTAAGGGGGTACATTCCTCTTTTTAAGCTGTTTAGATGTGCTATAATTTTAAACAGCAGATGGATATTGGTGCTCTTAAAATAGCATTTACCTTCTATTCAAACCTGGAAAAATAGCATTGTTAGGAGAAACAACTAAAAGTAATTTCCTCTCTTAGAAATGTGAAATGTTACCTTTAAGAATTAACATGTTCTGCATTAAAATGCACAGCATTTTTTTAAAACCACATACTCAATCCACAATAAATACAATACGATCCCTCATACACAATTCGAAAATTTGTAGTATGATGACACATTTTGCCATTAAGCCCTTTGAGGTAAATTTGTATCTGTTTTATGTATGGATAAGAAAAATTACAACTTACCATACTGGAGTTTAAGTGACTTCTCTATTTAATGGTGGGCTAAAGTCTAGATGTTATGACTTATAAAATAATTTAGTTGGAAGATAATTCCTTTACAATATTGTGTTGGTCTCTGCCATACATCAACGTGAATCAGCCATAGGTATATATGTATCTTCTCCCTCTTGAATCTCCCTCCACTTCACACCCCATCCCACCCTTCCAGGCTATCACAAAGCATTGGATTTAAGCCCCCTGCATCATACAGCAAATTTCCACCAGCCATCTAACTCCACACATGGCAATGCACACGCTTCGGTGCTACCCTCTCAACTCCTCCCACCCCGGCCCTCGAGTCCACAAGACCATTCTCCACATCTGTGTCTCCATTGCTGGCCTGCAAATAGGTTCATCAGTACCATCTCTCTAGATTCCATCTATATGTGTGAAGATATTTGTTTTTTCTCTTTGACTTACTTCACTCTGTATAACAGGCTCTAGGTTCATCTACCTCATTAGTACTGACTCAAATGTGCTCTTTTACAGATGGCTAATAAACACATGAAAAGATGCTCAACATCTCTTGTTATCAGAGAAATGCCAGTCAAAACTACAATAAGGTATCACCCCACATCAGTCCGTATGGCCATCATCAAAAAATTAACAATAAATGCTGGAAAGTCTGTGGAGAAAAGGGAACCCTCTTGCACTGTTGGTGCGAATGTAAATTGATACAGCCACTATGGAGAACAGTATGGAGAGGCCTTAAGAAACTAGGAATGGAACTACTATTTGACCCAACAATCCCACCACTGGGCATATACCCTGAGAAAACCTTAATTGAAAGAGATGCACGCACCCCAGTGTTCACAACACTATTTACAATAGCTAGGACATGGAAGCAACCTAGAGGTCCACTGACAGAAGAATGGATAAGGAAGCTGTGGTATATATACACACACACCATGGAATATTAGTCAGCCATAAAATAGATCTTATGACTTTTAATCCAGCATTCTTTTTCCACAAGATTGTTCTGTGTATCAAATCAAACTACCCACTCTCTTAAAAGACTTAAAAATAAAATTGGGCCACCATTGTTAAAATTACTACATACAGTTAAACAGAGCTGGGCATTTGAACTTTCACTGCTAAGGATGCTTATATTTGAGTCTATAATAAACTGCTACCCATGCAGAAAAAGAAGTCAAAATGTGAATTTGTGGTGACTGTGGTCAATGAAAATGTGGTTTCCTACATTATGATATACAGTTGGGACCAATAATTTAGTAAGATGATAGAAGCATCCTTTTGCTGTATGTTAACCAAATGTCATTAGGCAAAGGCAATTGTGGAAGTAGTGGTAAGATGCTCACCTTGGTTAATGATGTGGGGAAAAAAAAAAAAAAACTCTGGAGATTCAAAAGTAGGTGCAGTATATCCGTTTCTTTTATTAACTTTGATGCATTATTGGAAACTGAAACCATTTCAGATGACTAAAAACCAGTCTGTTAAAGTGGGATGGGGAAAAAAGTCTCGGGTGAGATTAATTTTTAAAGTACTCACAGCTGGTAAGTAGATTAGCTATGATAGTAGTAGACTGGTTTCAGCATCTTTATTTCACTTTTAGGTTACAAATGTTGGTCTTTATGAGAATATCTTAAGGTAATAGACCTGGAATTAAATTATATGATGGATTTTCATATTAATATTTTTTGATTCTCACAGATATTTTAAGGGATCATTTTAATAATGGAGATGTTTTACTTTGTGATATCTATTCAGAAAGTATACAAAGATAAAATTACATAATTTCTCTGAGCTTGACTTTGTAATAATCACAACAAGCAACTCAGAGGAATAAATTATATACAAACTAAAATTTTCTGCTTACTTTGTATTACTTGTAGAGAAAACAAGAGAATTTGTTAGGGTGGTTCACTTCTATTACTGTTTTTTATTTGCTTTGAGTGCAAGATAAAATACCCACTTTTAGATTAACTCAGTCTTAAAATATGAGTAAGGCATTGGAAAGCATCTTGAACAAGCAGTCAGGAAATACATACCGATATGTACTTGAACATATGTAAAGATACATCCCAGAGATGTATAAAGCCAGGATAATGGAAAAGAGCAACAGTTACTTCTTGCCTTGCACGACTTTAAAATTTACTATGGATCATTTAGAAACTGATAACATGTCAAAATGCCACCTGAGATTCCTTCAGCAGTCAAGGAGTAGTCTTAGTCCTAAGGGCAATCATTTTGGAAGTTTGAATAGCCATTTCTTTCTCTAGGGAATCGACCCAACCTGGAAATCGAACTTCGGTTCTCCTGAATTGCAAGCAGATTCTTTACCATCTAAGCCACCAGAGAAGCCAGTGAATAGAACCCAGAGATTATTATGATTAGTGAATAAGTCATAGAAAGACATCTTACATGACATCTTAGATGTCACTTTCATCTAAAAAAAAAAAATGAAGCAAATGTGCAGAATGAAACAGAAACAGACTGACAGATACAGGCTTCGGGTAGACCCAGGTGTAAGGCAGGGCTTCCCTTCCGCTTGGCCGCTGTCATCACCCTGTCAGGGACAAGGTCAAGTTCCACACTGCTGGTCCAGAAGCCCTGGGTGGGCTGATTCAATTCACTCTGGGTGTGTGCTCTTCCTGTACCCAACAACTCCTGGCCCCAGAGGGGAGCAGTGCTGGAGCACGAGGGGCTGGCGGGGGTATTCCACGAGGGTCCTGACCCAGGCCATTGCAGTCTGATCACCATCAGAAACCCAATTTCTCTGATGGATACCCGTGCAATCGACCTTGGTCTTGGCAGCACTCACTTTGGTGCTGAGTGTTTGCTTGGCTCAGGCTGGGCCAGACACCTCCCTGGTCTCAGGAACCAGTCAGATCACTCATTTGGTTTTCACATATCCTTTCTGCCCTGCTTCGGGAGCAAGCAAGTGTTCCCCACAAGCAGAGTTCAGGCGTCCCCTGGGCCATCAAACAACCAAAGGGGCCTGTCTTCACTTTGTCAGACCCCAGAGCCCAATATGTGGTTCTAATAGCTCACTCACATGGAGGATCTCCACTAATATAATTTGCCATTTCCTACAAGCAAGTGTTCCCCACAAGCAGAGTTCAGGCGTCTCCTGGGCCATCAAACAACCAAAGGGGCCTGTCTTCACTTTGTCAGACCCCAGAGCCCAATATGTGGTTCTAATAGCTCACTCACATGGAGGATCTCCACTAATATAATTTGCCATTTCCTCTGCATTCCCTCCCAAGTGTGGAGGTCCTCGTATTGCTTCTCTGCCCTTCCTGTCTGATTTTGTATGGATCTTTCTTGCAGCTTTGGATGTACAGGACTCTTTCTGCTAATCACTAGTTAGTTTTTACTGAGAGTTGTTCCACATGTAGATGTATTTTGATGTGTTTGTGGGAGGAGGTAAGTTCTCTGTCCTCTTACTCTACCATCTTGATTTGAGTTCAAGTAGACTCTAGTGTACTTTTCAGTTCAGTTCAATTCAGTTGCTCATTCATGTCCGACTCCTTGCAACATCATGAATCGAAGTACACCAGGCCCCCTTGTCCATCACCATCTCCGAGAGTTCACTCAGACTCACGTCCATCGAGTCCGTGATGCCATCCAGCCATCTCATCCTCTCTCATCCCCTTCTCCTCCTGCCCCAAATCCCTCCCAGAATCAGAGTTTTTTCCAGTGAGTCAACTCTTTGCATGAAGTGGCCAAAGTATTGGAGTTTCAGCTTTAGTATCAGTCCTTCCAAAGAAATCCCAGGGCTGATCTCCTTCAGAATGGACTAGCTGGATCACCAAATCCCTCCCAGAATCAGAGTTTTTTCCAGTGAGTCAACTCTTTGCATGAAGTGGCCAAAGTATTGGAGTTTCAGCTTTAGTATCAGTCCTTCCAAAGAAATCCCAGGGCTGATCTCCTTCAGAATGGACTAGCTGGATCTCCTTGCAGTCCAAGGAACCCTCTAGAGTCTTCTCCAACACCACAGTTCAAAAGCATCAATTCTTCAGCGCTCAGCTTTCTTCACAGTCCAACTCTCACATCCATACATGACCACAGGAAAAACCATAGCCTTGACTAGACGGACCTTTGTTGGCAAAGTAATGTCTCTGCTTTTGAATATGCTGTCTAGGTTGGTCATAACGTTTCTTCCAAGGAGTAAGCGTCTTTTAATTACATGGCTGCAGTCACCATCTGCAGTGATTTGGAGCCCCAAAACATAAAGTCTCACACTGTTTCCACTGTTTCCCTATCTATTTCCCACGAAGTGATGGGACCGGATGCCATGATCTTGAATGTTGAGCTTTAAGCCAACTTTTTCACTCTCCTCTTTCACTTTCATCAAGAGGCTTTTTAGTTTCTCTTCACTTTCTGCTATAAGGGTGGTGTCATCTGCATATCTGAGGTTATTGATATTTCTCCCGGCAATCTTGATTCCAGCTTGTGCTTCTTCCAGCCCAGATTTCTCATGATGTACTCTGCATAGAAGTTAAATAAGCAGGGTGACAATATACAGCCTTGACAAAAAAAAAAAAAAAAAGAAAAGTCTGTCACTGTTGCCCCATCTATTTGCCATGAAGTAATGGGACCAAAAGCCATGTCTTAGTTTTTTCTGAATATTGAATTTGAAGCCAACTTTTTCACTCTCTTCTTTCACTTTTATCAACAGGTTCTTTAGTTCTTCTTCACTTTCTGCCACGAGGGTGGTGTCATTTGCATATCTGAAGCTATTGATATTTCTCCCAGAAATTTTGATTCTAGCTTGTTCTTCCTCCAGCCCAGCATTTCACATGATGCATCTGCATATAAGTTAAATAAGCAGGGTGACAAAGTACAGCCTTGATGTACTCCTTTCCCAATTTGGAACCAGTCTGTTGTTCCATGTCCAGTTCCAACTGTTGCTTCTTGACCTGCATACAGATTTCTCAGGAGGCAGATCAGGTAGTCTGGTACTCCCATCTCTTAAAGAATTTTCCAGTTTGCTGTGAACCACACAGTAGGCTATCTGTATTCCCTGAAATATTCTATCCAGCTTCATAGAATCTGTTAATATATAGATATTAGAAGTCTCCATATCGTGTAATGGGAAGAAAACACATGCTTACGGCATTAGATTTCTATTTAATATCATGCCTATGTGATAACTTAATTTTTGACATTTTCCAAACTTACAAGGATTTTTCACTACCATGAGGTTTCCCACCCAACTCCCAAAACTGTAGGTAAAGACAATGGGATTCAAAATGAAAACTGCTGTTTTGTTCTGACCACCCTCTATCCTTCAAAGCCCGGTTAAGCATACAACCCTAAGAAGAATTCATCGGTAAAATACTCTGCCATAAGTCTCTGTTGTTTCAGCAAAAAGATAGAAATGGTTTGACACTGAGACCAAAATATAAAGTCTGGTAAAGCACATTCTTCAAAGAAACACTGAGAAGAGAACGGAAGTAAGTACACTTAGGAATGTGGTCCAAAAACATCACCAACTGCATCTGGTGATCATATGCCAAATCCCACCATGGTGAAAAATTACTTGAAATTGATCCTGGTCAGTTGTTTAGAAATGCTCCCTTGATTCCTGGGTTGTCCCTAGAAGTTTCCTCTTGAACAGATCACTTATTCTATTGACCTGATCTTAAGTTTTCTCCCTTGATTCCTGTGTTGTCCCTAGTTTACTCTTGAACAGATCTTATTCTATTGACCTGATCTTATGCTATATCAAATCCAAAGTCATACATTTTACCCTAATTTACTTAGTAATAATACAGCTTTGTATCAGACAGCATGAAATTTTCTTTCTTTCTGGTCCTTCACCTGAATGTGGGTCTAATGTACTTCGTGTTTTAGGTGTTTTTTTTTTTTGTAACATGTACCTCTTTTGGCACATGTATAGATAATTCATTCTTCGTTTCTCCATTTGGGGACTTTAAAAATCAGAATTATGCTTTGTCCCCTGTTCCATTGTTTCCTGGAATGCTTAAGCACCTCTAGAAAACTGGGTCGCTTGTTAGATTGAGTTGAAGAGCCTTAGGGATCCATTTTTCAAGGAAGTCTATTGGGTCTGCCTCCTCTACCCCTTTAGGCAGTCCAGTAATTCTGACATGCTAGTTCAAAATAGTATCTTAAAACTATTATACCTCTTCTGGCACTGTATATCTTTCATTTTGAACAGTTGCTTTATCATTTATTAAGCTTAAGTATCTGGGAGCATTATTTGATGTTGTTTATTTTTTGCTTTAGAGTCAAGGCTTACTGCTTGTTAATTTCAAACAAAAAAGGAAATAAATATCAAAATAAAAAGTCAGTCTGTTGTCATAGATCTAGTATGTAATAGATTTGTTCTTTTCTAGAGAACCTTCCTTGAAAATGTTAGACAAACATTTGTGTCTGCCCTTGCCATTTATTTTTACCTCCTATATCAGGAAATTCTTTCTATATCAGATCTTTTTCTTGATGTTTGGTGTTCTACAGAAAAAATTGTACCTATGCATTTTGCTTAAGCCTTTCAAATGTCGTGATTCCATAGAAATATTTATGGCAGCATTAATGGACTATCATGTGAAGTGTTGACTCATTGGAAAAGACTCTGATGCTGGGAGGGATTGGGGGCAGGAGGAGAAGGGGATGACAGAGGATGAGATGGCTGGATGGCATCACTGACTCGATGGACGTGAGTCTGAGTGAACTCCGGGAGTTGGAGATGGACAAGGTGGCCTGGCATGCAGTGATTCATGGGATTGCAAAGAGTCGGACATGACTGAGCGACTGAACTGAACTGAATGGGCTATCACTGATACATCTTTTAGCTGTCTTCTCTGTCTTCTCTCTCACCTCCATTTGCAGTTTTTAGGTAGATGGTCATATAAGTCATGGAGAAGGCAATGGCAACCCACTCAAGTACTCTTGCCTGGAAAATCCCAAGGACAGAGGAGCCGGATAGGCTGCAGTCCATGGGGTTGCGAAGAGTGGGACATGACTGAACGACTTCACTTTCACTGTCATTGATTGGAGAAGCAAATGGCAACCCACTCTAGTGTTCTTGCCTGGAGAATCCCAGGGATGGGGGAGCCTGGTGGGCTGCCGTCTATGGAGTTGCACAGAGTTGGACATGACTGAGAGACTTAGCAGCAACACAGAGGTCAAGTTGACCAAGCATAAATATTTGCCCTAAAATTTTTTCTTAAATAATAATGATAATCATCTATTTGACATACAGAATTTTTGCATTAACCAATCCATTTCAATGTAAGGTATTTTACCTGACATTATAAATATACTTTAATTGAACAGAACTATAGCTCAGATCTTTAAAGCACTATGGATTAGAACATCATTTTACAGCCAAACAGAAACATGTTCCCAATCACCAAACTTGAATTATTGTTATGTAGCTTGAGGCTTGTATTAAAATCACTGAATAATTGCAATCAGATTATTATAATCAAGTACAGGAATAGTAATTACAGGTTACAATCACTTTAAGCTGCCCTGGAAGTCCTATATTCTGAGTATATGCATATTAAAAGTTTACGTTAGTGATAAAATTAATGAACAGGACTGTAAGCACTTGTCAGAAGGAAAGATGTCTCATATCTTACCATATAGGGAGTTATATTTTCATATCAAGGAAAACTGCCTACATTACTTTTCTCTCGTAAGTTAGAGTATAAAAAAATAACCATTATTCGATTGTGAAATGGAGTTTATTTTAGTATCTGACTTTAATCAATTACCACATTTTCTTATGATGATTAATATTTGGGTTTCATTATTCATTTTATTGGTTTAAAAAATGAAGAAAGCTACTTAAATGTAAATGTATTTTGTGTTCCCCAACAAACTGTAATTGTACAGATCTTTAATAAAAGGTAAAGTTTAAAAAACATTCCTTAAACGATAAAGTCAAAGAAAAAAAATGCAATCCTTTTCAAATGATATGATCTGGTCTTGAAGAGACATAAAATGGAAAGGTATTCAATATTTGCTAAAATAGTATTAAAGACGAGTATCTATGTTGTATTAATATTCTGATTAAAAGCCAGCCCTATTTCAACTTTAATAATCTTGCTCCTCAAACAATGAATATGGCATATGAGACATGAATTATATTTTGATAGTTGGGATCTAAAATTAGAACCTGAAACCAAAAGAAGCCTAGAGCCCTAGGGGTCCAATCATGGGGAAGTGGCTCCTGCACACATGTGCCAACCACTGAACCATTTTATTATACTTTCTGATTCACAGTGGAAATGGGGACCAGACTGAACATACAACCATAGAATATAAGTAGAAAATATATAGCTGTGACAGGGCAAGGAAGTCAGAAGGGGAAGGTGTGAAAAGGTTAAGTGTGTAGGGGACTTCCTGGGCATGTCACTCCAGTTCCTCATCCAGATGTATTGTATTGCCGAGGTGGACTGCAGCACCAAGTGAGAATTAGGAGGAAATAACAATCTACATGGACAAGATAGACCTGCAGCCCAGGAGATGCGTCTCGTGCCAGGTTCGCAGGTTTTCCACAGCCACCATGACAGACAACATAAGCCAGATAAAAGGCCAACCAAACACCCAGATGCTGTTGCTGGAAAATTACATACTGGAGCTCAGCATCTGGGCCTCACAGCTGCCAAGTTTACCCCACGGGTGCCTACGGTGTTGGCTCAGATACTGGGCCAGATAGAAGGGGTGGGCACCATGGAACAAGACCATCACCAGAGTAAAGAAGAAGGAGGTAGGAAGCCAAGTGTGTAACAAAATAGCATGAAGCTGCCAACATAGTGTCAACAGCATGAAACCATACTTCAGGCCTCCAGACATCATGCAGACAGCAGGTTTTCCCTCTTTAGCGTGTGCTACTAGCTCAGTAGTGCCCAACTCTTTGCAATCCCGTGGACTTTAGCCCTCCAGGCTCCTCTGTCCATGAGATTCTACAGGCAGGAAAACTGGAGTGGGGGCCATTCCCTTCTCCAGGCGGTACGCCCGACCCAGGGAACAAACCCAGGCCTCCCACACTGCAGGCAGATTCTTTACTGTCTGAACCACCAGGGAAGACTTCCCTCTTTAGCATAGAGATATACTTTAAGGGGCGTTAATGGTGGGCCTGTGATTACACTTTCGTACTGTGTGAAGGATGTCAGTCATAAAAGAAATCATAATTACATTATGGGTTACAATGCCCTACACCTTTACACCTAGTGAAAAATACCTAGGAGGATGGCTAAGCAGAAAGAGGAGAGCCATTTGGTACAAAAGCCTGTATCAATAGGGTAAAAATGTACCAAATCAATATACAAAACAGCAGGTAAAATCCAAGATGGTGACAGGGTAATGAAGTAAGCATTACAGCCTCTCCTGGTTTCACCTCAGGATTCTAAACGCCATCAATTTATAGCAAGCATGCACCTCATTGTGGATTGTCTTCTCAGGAACCTGCAGCAATACAGATATGATGTGAGGCTTTGGGGGTAATCTTATGCCCAGACGTATGAAGCTTGGTGTATAGATTTCAATTAATCAAAGAAAGCAAATGAGTGTTTTTCCAATCAGTGTATGTTTCCTTTCAGGTGGTTTGTTTTCCTTCTGATTTATGGATTCAGAAATATCTTAGAATTATTTTATACATATCTTTATTTTTAGATTGTTTTTGGCTAAAACATACTTAAAACATATGTTTTTCTAGTCCACTTTAGTCAGTAATTATGTTTTCCCATAATAGTATTATAATTATAATTTAAATAATATTAATACAATAAGTCTCCTCTTATATGAAACCACAGCCTATACTCTTTTGTAATTGCCAACTTAGGCCAACTGTACCCTGCAAAGGAAAAGATTACATATGCAATTTTCACCATTGCATTCTAATAGCCTAGCACCATGCCCAATGCCTGACACATAGCAGGAGCCCCATAACAGTTTGATGAATGAATATGTCAATGTCTCTTATTAAGGATAAGCACAAGATTTTTATGTCTATAGTTATATACTGAAAATGTATTCCCCAAAAGAAGTTGTTCTCAAACTTTTCACAATAGGCCTCATCTATATTCTTAAAAAGTATTGAGATTTGCAGTCTTTTTTTAGATATTGCTAGAAATAAGCTATCTGTATTAGAAATTAAAGCTGAAATTTTTCAAAAATATTTTAACCCATTAAAATTTAAAAAAATAAGGTTTATAGAAATAACAACTTCTTCCAAAATAAGCAATAGTGAGAAGAGTGAAATACCTTAGTATTTTTACATATCTTTTTAATGTCTGGCTTACAGAAGACAAATTCTCATATCTGCTTCAGCATCCAATCTATTGCAATGTTACTTTAAATAAAGTATATGAAAAAATCTGGCCACACATAGATGTAAATAAGGTTTATAGAAATAACAACTTCTTCCAAAATAAGCAATAGTGAGAAGAGTGAAATACCTTAGTATTTTTACATATCTTTTTAATGTCTGGCTTACAGAAGACAAATTCTCATATCTGCTTCAGCATCCAATCTATTGCAATGTTACTTTAAATAAAGTATATGAAAAAATCTGGCCACACATAGATGTACAATTAGAAAAGAGAGAAAGATGAAGTGAAGTGAAGTCACTCAGTTGTGTCCGACTCTTTGTGACCCCATGGATGGTAACCTACCAGGCTCCGCGGTCCATGGGATTTTCTAGGCAAGAATACTGGAGTGGGGTGCCATGGCAATGTGTCAAAAACCAAAGGTTATGATTAATCTAATTTTGTGCTCCTGAAATCAGTGTGTGTGTATGCATATATGTGTACATGTGAGAGACACAGACACACTTTTTTTCAAGTAGTAGTAAGTGATAAGTATAACAAAGCAAAATAAAACAGGATGCAGAGATAGAAACTTATGAGGGATTTTTATACTGGATATGCATTTTACATGGAAATGTTTGTATATATAAACACACATACAATTCATATGAGACAGCATCACTATTCTCATGTAACTGAATGAACAGAATGATGCTGAGTCGCTGCTGCCATGTGTACCAGTTCAGTATGTGAAAGAGACAAATACAAACTCAGCACTCAGACAAGCGTGGGAGAGAGTTGAGTTATCTAGGTTTACTTGGACAACCAGGACCAAATTCCTGGCTTTGTGTTTTTGTACAATACTTGCATTTATTTTTAAGATCAATGTAGTGAATAGTCCTGTGAAAAATTGTCTCCTGTAAAGGTATTTTTGAGGCTGCTATTAAATTGCACCTCGATTTCTTCATGGGAATCTCAAGTCAGGGAGAAACAAAATGATTTTTGCAAGAGAAGTATTACTTTGTTCTTGAGCAATTTGTGTTTTATCTGAGAGGGATGGGACCTATGCAACTAAATTTATGTTTTCAGTTTTCCTGGGTCCCCTACAGAAATGTGGAGTTAACTTGGAACTATATCTGTAGCAAATATATAATCTTTGAATTAATTTTCAAACCACATTTCCATCTCATCTATTTGTATTTTTCTTTCTTTTTTACCCTCAGTTTTAAGGTATTCTATGTTATTTTCTTAAATCAACCTCATTTCTTAACTAAAAATATAAATACATAGAAAATAGTCATTAAGTTTATAGGTTATTATGTCTGTAGCAAAAAAGAAAAAAATCTGTTTTTCCTCCCGTACAACCATTGTGCTAAAGGGACTCTTATTTCGTGTGTGTGTGTGTGTGTGTGTGTATGTGTGTGAGACCCCCCCCAACAAGAGGTGTGACTCAACCAATCAATTAAGGTAACTAAAAATAGGCTAAACAAAGGCTCAGTGTGATGTGAAAATTTATCATTTGTCTAGGAGTATATTTGTTAAATATAGACTGTCAATCTGTATAGAAGGAGGGGAAAATTAACTGTAAATAAAGCCTCAGTTAATACAAACTGAGGAGCAGTTGTAGATGTCTCAATACTGAGAAATTAGTATATTCTACCTAATGTCTCCTCAGAAAGACTTAGAAGTTCTAACTCTTTCCCTACAAATGGAGACTTCTCACAGCCAAATTATTTTTTCCATTAAATTTGTAATTTTCATATTTATGCCCTTTTCCTAAAATAGTAAAATGATTTGCCTAATCTCAACCAGAAAACCTCAATCTTCAGGTTTTCTTTCAACAATGATAATAGCAATACTTTACATTTTAGGAACCCCATTATTTTCCTTTCGGGGACTTTCTTCCGAAGAGCTCAAAGCCTTGCAAAGTGCTCTTAAGAAAGTTATATTCACGTTTCTCTTCCTTTGATCCCAATGATGAAATGCAGCCACCTCTCTGGTGAAATACAGCCACTGCTTATGACAGTGAATAACAATTCCATACAATTCACAAGAAATAACATACCCAATTAAAACTGTAAAGGGAGCTTAGACAGACAGACTTTAATTAGCAAAGCTGGAATGTGGCCAAGCAAAAAAAGTACTGTGAAAAGTGGTCATGACCTCATTTTAACACTCTGTCTTATTCAGAAGACCACATCTAGAGTAGCCCATTGCATCAGGCTGACTTGGGACACTGATTGATTCAGCCCTGAATAAATGGGAACAATGTCACATACTTAATCATCATATGCATTTATCAAAGCGGTCAAAGATTTTCCTCGGAGAAACTCCTCCATCAGTTAACGACCCTGTGCATGTCCATTCACAAGTCAAGGAATCACACTGGGGTTACCCTCCTCTTTCATAACTATTTTTGAAATAATATATGTGCTGCTGCTGCTAAGTCACTTCAGTCGTGTCCGACTCTGTGCGACCCCATAGACGGCAGCCCACCAGGCTCCCCCGTCCCTGGGATTCTCCAGGCAAGAACACTGGAGTGAGTTGCCATTGCCTTCTCCAATGCATGAAAGTGAAAATGAAGTCTTTCAGTCCTGTCTCACTCTTAGCAACCCCATGGACTGCAGCCCACCAGGCTCCTCTGTCCATGGGATTTTCCAAGCAAGAGTACCGGTGTGGGGTGCCATTGCCTTCTCCAAATATATGTGCTATCAAGTACCAAAAAACATACATTTCTATATAATTTTGTAAGATCAAAGGCCAAAGGAATTTCAATGTAAACATTAGGTATTCAGAGGCAGCCATCCTTTATTCTAAAAATAACTTTTCTAGAAATGTCAGAAGCTAAATATGACAAGTTTCTCAATCCAGTCACCCAGATCCATTCATTTCATGACCACAGAAGGTAGAGTAGCAGGGGATAAAAATAAAACAATTCAAGAATGATAAGCCTTATATTGCATCAATTGTTTCAAACATGGCTCAGTGATATTATTATTTGATTTTAAAAAGGGCTTCCCTGGTGGCTCAGAGGGTAAAGCATCTGCCTACAATGCAGGAGACCTGGGTTTGATCCCTGGGTTAGGAAGATCCCCTGGAGAAGGAAATGGCAACCCACTCCAGTACCCTTGCCTGAAAAATCCCATGGACAGAGAAGCCTGGTAGGCTACAGTCCATGGGGTTGCAAAGAGTCAGACACAACTGAGCAACTTCACTTCACTTTCAAGTTTCATTTGGGCTTCCCTGGTGGCTCAGATGGTAAAGCATCTGCCTGCAATTCGGGAGACCCAGGTTCGATCCCTGGCTTGGGAAGATCCCCTAGAGAAGAAAATGGCAACCCACTCTAGTACTCTTGCCTGGAAAATCCCATGGATGGAAGAGCCTGGTAGGCTATAGTCCATGGGGTCATTTTCTAAATAGCAAGGATATATTGAAATCTAATCTGTGTTTTACATTCTGTGTGGTTGGATTTGTATGTAATATTGGGTTTTATGCCACTTTTCTACCAGAAATTGTTGTAGAAGAATATATTTTCATGTTTATTTCTAGAATGCTTCCATGACAAGGATGTCAAAGATAGACTTACAGAAAGCATTTCCAGTTATGTCCTCTCTCCAGCATGCTGGTCTCCAACAATTACTTCTCTATTTCCCCATCCAGCAGTGGCTCTCCTGCCACAATGGAGGAATGAGCTGGTGATATCAATGGTTGACATTTGTCTCCATTGACCTTAATTTGTGACTATTTTAAAGCAGCCATCCTTTGACAACCAAAGATTTTGTTTATGTAAAAGTGGACCAAGTTTTACATTTAAATTTATTCCTTAAAAAAATGTTTAAAGACACCTGTAGCTTTCAAAAATCTCAGACTGTTAATCAACTGTTAAGAAAATTGACTTAATGTCTTTTTGTCTGTAGTGAACTTCCCTGGTGACTCAGATGGTAAAGAATCCTCCTGCAATGTAAGGGACCCAAGTTTGATCCCTGGGTAAGGAAGATCCCCCTGGAGAAGGGAATGACTACCAACTCTAGTATTCTTGCCTGGAGACTCTCATGAACTGAACAGAGGAGCATGGCCGGCTCCACAGTCCATGGGGTTGCAAAGAGTTTGACACAACGGAGCGACTAAGTACATGTATGTAATAGCGAGTTTTTCTTTTCCTTTTCTTTCCGACATTCCTTTCCCCTTCTGATAACAGTACTGGTTTCTCTGGGTGCAAGGGGTGCTGATGTGTACCCCTCCACTCTATCAAGGATTTATGCATGTGACTCAGGCCTGGCCAATAATAATCTTTCTCCAGGGAAGCTTGCCATTTCCCTATGGATAACAAAACACTGTAAGACTGCTGTCTTTGTATTGTTAAGCAGTCATGGTCTTTGCCACACAGTAAGCCTTCAAAGGATGAAGATATAAAGAGAAAGAGGACAGACTACAGACTCAGGGAAGTCCTTGAATCTAGGCTATAATGAGGCCTTTTGCACTGCTCTTTCATGTTTGGTTGCCAAGCTCAATAGATTCTTCTTTAGTGTAATTTGAACTGAGTGAAGCCAAGAATACTGACTCAAGTATCAAGTGGACTGTAAACTATGCACTATTAAAAAAATATTTTTAAAACTATTAAGAAAAAACAAAACAAAACTAAGATCATGGCATAGGGCCCCATTACTTCATGGCAAATGGCGGGAGTGGCGGGATGGAGGGAGAGGGGAAGTAGTGACAGATTTCCTCTTCTTGGGATCTAAAATCCCTGCAGATGGTGAAGGCAGCCATGAAACCAGAAGATGATTGCTTCTTGGCAGGAAAGCTATGACAAACCTAGACAGTATTTTGAAAAGCAGACACATTACTCTGTTGACAAAGTCCATATAGTCAAGGCTATGGTCTTTCCAGTGGTCATGTACGGTTGTGAGAGCTGGACCATAAAGAAAGGTAACACCAAAGAATTGATGCCTTCGAACTATGGTGCTGGAGAAGACTCTTGAAAGTCCCTTGGACAGCAAGGAGATCAAACCAGTGAATCTTAAGGGAAATCAACCCTGAATATTCATAATGCTATAGCTGAAACTCCAGTATTTTGGTCATCTGATGCAAAAAGCCAGCTCATTGGAAAAGTCTCTGATGCTGGGAAAGATGAGGACAGAAGGAGAAGAGGATGTCAGAGGATGAAACGGCTGGATGGCATACTGACGCAATGGACATGAACTTGGGCAAACTTAGGGAGATGCTGAGGGACAGGGAGGCCTGGCCTGCTGCAGTCACGGGGTCGCAAAGAGTTGGACAGAACTGTGTGATTGAACAACAACAAAAAACTATCCACAGTCACTGTGCTGGGACTGGTTATCCAAAGCTGCACTTCAGTGTCAAAAAGATGCTGTCCCTGCCCTCGTGATGCTAACAGACTTGCAGAGTGAGTAGGAAATGAGCAGAGTTAATAAAATATAACATGTAAATGTAAAAAAAAATCACCATGGATAATGGAAAACAGAAGAACATACTTAGAAAAGATGGTCAAAGAAGCTTTGTGTAACATTTTACACAAAGTAATTTTAAAAATATGTTTCATTCAGATCCTTTAAGTGTAGTTTTAGTCTTTTAAAGTGCTTTTTGCTTTTACTGATAATTAACAATGATAACAGCCAATAATATTTATTGACTAGCCCTATGGTTATCACTGGATGACTTTTCTATCTTTTATCCTGTGTAAACTTCAAAATCATTCTGTAAGGTAAAATTATCATTATCACAATTTTACAGTTGTGGGGAAAAAAGCATTCAGATATTAAATACTAGCTAGAAGTCAGAGGAGACAGTGCTTGATCTCCATAATTTCAGAGTTGGCATCCTTCACCACATTTTTACCAATAAATTTCAAGCACTGCAGATATAAATAATGTAGAAAGAGAAAAATCTGTCCTCTTTTCGTATTGTATTTTCCGTTGAGATAAACATTCTTAAGGACCTGGTGCATGCATTATTTTAAACTATACTCTTTAATAGCTCATCATGGTATTATAGGTGATAGGTGAAGTCGCTCAGTCGTGTCCGACTCTTTGCGACCCCATGGACTGTAGCCTACCAGGCTCCTCCGTCCATGGGATTCTCCAGGCAAGTATGCTGGAGTGGGTTGCCATTTCCTTCTCCAGAGGATCTTCCCGACCCAGGGATCGAACCCAGGTCTCCCGCATTGGAGGCAGACGCTTTAACCTCTGAGCCACCAGGGAAGCCCCAAACCATATATTCATAAGACATGCCTGCAACTTACTTACTCCCAAATTTTTTTGAAAGTTTTATCCAACTTGAATTTTTTTATAAAAACTGCACGAAGTTATATACAATCAGCCTATTCTTTCTTTATACATCCTTCTGGTATATAAAGGTTCATATACTTGAATTCTTACAGTGCTAAAACTTTCTCTACAATCATTCTGCATCCTAACTAGTGCTTTCCTAGCCAACTTTGGCCTATTACCTAGCATCAGGAAGTAAGTTTACCCAAAGGCAATAAGACTTTGGAATTAAATAGAACTTTTCAACTTGGAAGATCATCATTTTCACTTATTCCCAGTCTTTCCCAATCTTTCAATTATTAAGTGCATGGAGGTAGATGTACCTTCAATCTCTTGCATGAAAGAAGAAAGTACAGAAACCATAACCACTTATAGTCCCTAAACTGAGCCACTCCCACATGCTGGGCCCTGGAGGCTCAATATCAGATAGAGTCAATGACTTTCAAGCCTCCAGAAACTCCATTTAAAGATAAGAGAGTACTATCTTCCTACAGTTTGTTATCTTGCCCGTTGTATTTACTAAAATTCAGAGAAAGAGGCCTGAGGGTAGTGTCACTACTCTTTTCCCTTGTCTTTTTGTGACTGGGACTAAAGGAACTGGCAAATATCTTTAAAGAATGAGCGAGGAAAATTTTAGTTTTCCTTAGTTATACTTAAATCCAAAGAGCCCTTCCTGTGTAAGTAATGAGTTTGATTTGAGGGTAACCGTGTTTCATCTTGGAGAAGGCGATGGCACCCCACTCCAGTACTCTTGCCTGGAAAATCCCATGGATGGAGGAGCCTGGTGGGCTGCAGTCCATGGGGTTGCGAAGAGTCGGACACGACTGAACGACTTCACTTTGACTTTTCACTTTCCTGCACTGGAGAAGGAAATGGCCACCCACTCTAGTGTTCTTGTCTGGAGAATCCCAGGGACGGGGGAGCCTGGTGGGCTGCCGTCTACGGGGTCACACAGAGTCAGACACGACTGAACTGACTTAGCAGCAGCAGTGTTTCATTTTGGGTGGCCGAACCAAATGTTCTTGGAAGTCTGCTGGCCTAGAGGTCATTTAATGCAAGAATTCATTGCAAAACTCTCAAGGTTGCAATTAAAGCAATACAAAGCCTTAGACTGCCAGGGACAGAGAAAATTCACTAAGATGAGCACATTGTGCCGACCAACAGAAGCCTCAGTATTGCTTTCCCCATAATCTTGAATTATTCAAGGCTCCAAGATTATAATTGTTACTCAGTTTGTGAGATTCAATCTGTAGACTTGGGGCGGGGTGGAATCAGTCACTGCTCTCCTTGCTGTCACCATGACTATCTGAAATCTTCACAGGTATGAGGTCTTAGATTATTTTTTCCCATGAACCCTCTGGGTCCACTTATTTCATTTTTAAGGGCAAGCTATCGAGGAGCACATCACATCTATATTGTCACATGCAGCTTCTTTGATAAAACCAGCTCAGAAGGAGAAAGTGCCCCCACAAATGGATCCATGGTCTCAGAGGCAACTTGGAGTACCTTAGTGTTTCATGATATGAGCATCATTTTTCCAGTTCATCCAGACCTTACCATTTAAATATCCCCTTATCTATTTCAGTGATTTATTAAACTTACTATGTACCAGGCAAGAATATGTATACTATCTCTTTTCAGGATCTCAGTGAGTTTAAGGTAAGTAGTAGCATCTTCCTTTCATAGGGGAGAAATGAAAACCTTAGTTATAGAAAAGATAACCTTAGTTATAAGGATACACAGTTATTATACAGTTACAAGTCCATATGTAATCCAAGATGCCACCACCCACCAACTAAAAGACATACAGATTCTAGTCCCAAAAGGAGGCACATTGCCTACTTGAATGTCTATAGAAAAACAGTCTCTCCAAAGATCTCACATGTTTCAGTTTTAAGTTCATAGGTTAGTAGAGACTCATTACTACCTACCTACCCCAATTAAATGAAACTGGAATTTTAAACACATGGTTACTCTCATTTGATCCAGTACTCAGAAGAACAGAGCAGAATTGAAAGCAGTGGTATTCCAAATGCCTGCCCAATACTAGCCACTTCTCTGACCATAGGCCTCAGTGTCTGCTTGTGTAAGATGAGGCAGCGTCCAGGAATCTGAGTTGCAAAGACCATCTCCAAACCTTTAACATCTCCAAACCTCCAAACATCTTACCTCCAAACTTCATAAGTTTTAAATCAGGTCATTTTAATCTCATACAACTGGACAGTATATCAGTAAATCTGCAGATAGCAGCATTAAGAGAGTAATGTTGTAGGGGATTAAATTATATCCACTCCTACATTCTATGAGTTTATGGACCCATATTAAAGAACAAGATTATTGCACATATCTGAGCTAGTTTCTATAAACAAGCAAAAGTCAGGGTGATAGGATTTGCCTCTATTAGACTAAGAAATAAAGAAACAACCCATGATTCCATTTCTTTCAGCTTCCTGATTTTTAGGTTTGTTTACTATATGCCAAACACAACTTAAAATTAAAGTAATAATTTAGAAGTTATTGCTTTAAAGCAAAGGAAGAAAAGGGTCTCTGCAGAGAAGTGTTCCCCTTGAGTCTTCCTAATACTGATTAACACTAGTTTTTGAAATGTTAATTAGTTTTGAGCTTAACAGCTAGTCATTGTCTAAAAGGGCATGGAGCAAAACTTTTTCAAAGTTTGGACTAAGAAGTATTTAACTCCTTAATGCCAAAGACTGGCCATTTACTCCATTGCTGGCCACTGAACCATGAGAATGCCAGGACTGATTAGCTATGGTGATTAGCAGACTGACATTAGGACTAGAATCACTTGTCCTTTCCTTACATTGACAGAATGCCTTAAAACATCTACCTTTTATCAGGGCAATATATTCCATTTAGTAATAGTATGCAATGCATATTGTAAAAACTTATCAACTAGGAAGAGGTTTAATGCAATGCACACATTTTAAAAATAAGATCTAAAATTACTCTGTTATATTTCAGTGATTGTCTCTGTCATTTAATTGGTATAGTGGTAGAAAACACAGCTTTTTGTTTTTAGGCTGTATCTTAGAGACCATATTTATTACTTCTATATCTGTGCTATCTTAGTATCACATTTTTCTATTGCTTCTCAGTAGAGTAAAACATTCTTAAAATAACATTCACTAAAAACTTCATAAAGGGAAGAATTCTTATGGGGAAATATGACATTATAGAAAACAGCTACAGTCTGAATAAGACAATGGAAATTGGAAAAGTAGTTAGAAATGTTTGATTTACTCAAAAATGTTTGTCTATAAAGCAGAAATGTCTGTAGATGTAGGTGAGTGTATGCATAAATTCAGCATTATATACTCCATTTTACTACTCAGAAACAGAGATTTAAGTAATCTGTCCAAAATCTTAGAACTAAATGACAGAGCTTGTTTTTGAAATGTTCTTTCCATTTATATTACTAATATCTTCAATTTGTTTTCCTTTATTTTTACTAAGCACAAATAGGTAGGTTTTTCTTTAACATTTAGATATAATTCAACTTATTTAACCATATTTGAGACAAAAATCTAGTCTGCCACTGGTAAAATATGAAACACTAAGCTGTGCTTGGGGTTATAGTAAAGGATTGAAGTACAAATAAACCAAGGTTGAAAAAACAGAACAATCTTAATGCTGGTGAGAGTGTTAACAGTCTTGGTAGGGAGGCCAGAGGTCCAAGCCCAAGGAGGAAATAAACTGCAAGTGGCAGACTTTTTTCCCTTTTCTGTTGAAGTACCTGCTTCCACCTGAACTTAACTTTTCTCAGTTCAGTTCAGTTGCTCAGTCATATCCAGCTCTTTGCGACCCCATGGACTGCAGCACGCCAGGCCTCCCTGTCCATCACCAACTCCCAAAATTTACTCAAACTCATGTCCATTGAGTCGGTGATGCCATCCAACCAGCTCATCCTCTGTCGTCCCCTTCTCCTCCTGCCTTCAGTCTTTCCAAGCATCAGGGTCTTTACAAATGAGTCAGTTCTTCACATCAGGTGGCCAAAGTATTGGAGTTTCAGCTTCAGCATCAGTCCTTCCAATGAATATTCAGGACTGATCTCCCTTAGGATGGATTGGTTGGGTCTCCTTGCAGTCCAGAGGACTCTCAAGAGTTTTCTCCAACACCACGGTTCAAAAGCATCAATTCTTCAGCTCTCGGGTTTCTTTATAGTCCAACCCTCACATCCATGACCACTGGAAAAACCATTGCCTTGACTAGACGGACCTTTGTTGGCAATGTCTCTGCTTTTTAATATCCTGTCTAGGTTGATCATAACTTTTCTTCCAAGGAGCAAGTGTCATAATTTCATGGCTGCAGTCACCATCTGCAGTGATTCTGAAGGCCCTAAAGATAAAGTTGGCCACTGTTTCCACTGTTTCCCCATCTATTTGCCATGAAGTGATGGGGCCAGATGCCATGATCTTGGTTTTCTGAATGCTGAGTTTTAAGCCAACTTTTTCACTCTCCTCTTTCACTTTCATCAAGAGGTTCTTTAGTTCCTCTTCACTTTCTGACATAAGGATGGTGTCATCTGCATATCTGAGGTTATTGCTATTTCTCCCAGCAATCTTGATTCCAGCTTGTGTTTCATCCAGTCCAGCATTTCTTGTGATGTACTCTGCATATAAGTTAAATAAGCAGGGTGACAATATACAGCCTTGATGTACCCCTTTCCCAATTTGGAACCAGTCTGTTGTTCCATGTCCAGTTCTAACTGTTGCTTCTTGGCCTGCATACAGATTTCTTAGGAGGAAAGTCAGGTGTTCTGGTATTCCCATCTCTTTCAGAATTTTCCACAGTCTGTTGTGATCCACACAGTCAAAGGCTTTGGCATAGTAAATAAAGCAGAAGTAGATGTTTTTCTGGAACTCTTGCTTTTCGATGATCCAACAGATATTGGCAATTTGATCTCTGGTTTCTCTGCCTTTTCTAAATCTAGCTTGAACATCTGGAAGTTCTCAAACCTTGAGCTTATCAAGGAGATTTTCTTATGGAAATATTATTCTTAAGCCATGTTAATGACACCATGTATTTGCTTTGGAATCTGCTTTTATTCAAATTGGTTCCTAACTTTTTTCTTTTCTCAAACCTTGGGCTGATAATGGCTCAACAAACCAGTATTCATATCAACTGTTTTATGGCAAAGATGACACACCTTGTGCCATTCTATCTCAAAAATGCATATCGTGGGAGAGAGGCCTGGTGAAACTCCCTCAGCCTTGATTAGCATCTGGGAAATAGATGGGGAAACAGTGGAAATAGTGTCAGACTTTATTTTGGGGGGCTCCAAAATCACTGCTGATGGTGACTGCAGCCATGAAATTGAAAGACACTTACTCCTTGGAAGAAAAGTTATGACCAACCTAGATAGCATATTCAAAAAGGATTGGGGGCAGGAGGAGAAGGGGACGACAGAGGATGAGATGTCTGGATGGCATCACTGACTCGATGGACGTGAGTCTGAGTGAACTCCGGGAGTTGGTGATGGACAGGGAGGCCTGGCGTGCTGCGATTCATGGGGTCGCACAGAGTCGGACATGACTGAGCAACTGAACTGAACTGAAAAGATATAAAATGTCTTGCTAAAAACTAGCAATAGGACATTCTTTTTGTCCCCTTCTGATGTCTACGTCAGAAGCTTTCCCTATCTCTCTTATATTTTAACAAAACTTTGCAACACAAAAAGCTCCAAGGAGTCAAGCCTCTGGCCCCAGATCAAAATCCTCTCCTCCAGAGGGTGTGAACCACAGCGTAGCACATGGCTCACAACCACAAACTTTCGCTGGGAAGGCACATGGTATCACTTAAGGACACAAGTATTTATATTAGTAAATAAAGGAATAATCAGAGTAGATTTTCATCTAATGAAACTGACACTTATAAAAAGACTGTTCTGCATGTTGGGTCTAGAGTTTGCTCTAAGACCCATGATGGGAGAGAACGAGGAAAACCAGAAATCGAGCCGTGAAAGGAAAACTGAAGCAGCACAGTAGTGGGATAAAAAGGTAAAACTGAACCTTACAAATGTTGCTAGAAAAAGAAAATTCTCAGACTTATTTGTAATGGTTGCTGTCTCACATAAGTACTTTTAATAATGCTGTATTTTTCTTTATTACCAAAATTCCTTCACGGGAACTTTTAAAATCACTGCCCTTAAGCTTTCTTTGGCATTGTTGCTTCTTCCCCGCTTCCTCCCACTCTTTTGAATCTATTTAGGGTTCTTTCCTTTGGTAGCTATTGACATGCAGTTCTTTATGGTTGAATTCTGTGCTTGTGTTTCAGTCGGCTTGTATTTTTCTAAGCCAGATGAGATATTTGGGTACACTGGTTAACATTCACTTGCATTTTTATAAGATTAATAAAATTGCTGCTGTAACTGAACCAAGCATGAGTGCAGGCTGCTTCATCTCAAGGAGGACGAGAACTTGCTGGATTGTGGTTAAACTTTTCAGGAACCACTCCAAGCTGAGAATCTTAGAGAAATAAAAAGAGCCAAACAACACTCCACATGGCAACATGATTGTGTGACTTCAGCTTCCACAGTCTTGTCAATGAATTCACAAACCACATTACTTATGTATGTGGTAAGCTATGTGGTAGGCTACGACGTATAAGTCTGCTATTAATGTCCAAACTTTTCAGCTGGAGTTGGGATGGAAAAACCATTAGAACGACCAAGTCACCCAATTAACTAAGCTATAACCAACCACATACTGCATTAACAACAATCTTCTGAAATGTCTTTTTAGTTTGCACCAAGCATGTTCTTCTTTCACACAATTAAATCTATTAACTCACAGTTTGTTGAGCTTAAAATTACATAAAGAACTAACAATATTCTAGCAAATCTGTGTAAGGGCATGGGTGAGTGATGCATTCATGCCCTTATAGAGATTTCCTAGTATTTTTTAGAGTGTGTGTGTGTATGTGTGTGTGAGAGAGAGAGAGAGGGTGGGGAGGGGGGAGGGATGGAGGGAAAGGAAAAAAGACAGTAGTTATATGCATAATCACATACTTATTTAAATATTCTTTTGATTTTACAAAGTCCTTTTTATAGAACTCTCATTATTAAGCAAACGTTTCAAATGACTCTTATCCTCAAAGGGATACTTTTCTGACCATTTGTATATTTACTATTATTGGAACCAAGTTTCTGTATAGTGAGAAGCTTTTGCCATCAAAGCTGAGTCTAACTGTAGGCTCTGCAACTCTTGCTTACGTGACCCTGGGCAAATGACTTTGCTTCTCTCATTGCCATCTGTAACACAAAGATTATAGCATGGATTCTAAAAATGCAAATGGGAAAAAAAGTTCTGCATACGGAGTTATATGCTGTCTGCCTTGAACAAGCTTTCCCGTCACCTCTCACTCTCTCCTAAGACAGTGATTTTCATCATACAGAAAGCCACCAGTCTGCTATCCAACCTACCTTTCTCAATACTTCTGAAGCATATTTCCAGGATGAAGGTACATTTTTCAAGCTTGTGAAGCTTTGAATAAAGCCTCATATTTATTGAGAATTAACCAAAGAGGGAACCAGAATACTCTATGTTTAGACAGTGTGCCCAGACAATTTCCCCTTATGGACAAATTTGTATGATTAATTTCATAAGAATATTAATTTACAGTGAAACTAACAGCCATAGATCCCAAGCAGAGGGGGCCAGACTATGCTTTTCATGTCTGCAGATACAAAGTGGAACAAAATAATCATTGGGAAATTTCTTTGCAAATCTAGAATCAAAGCAAAGGGGAGCTAATTAGAGTGAACAAATGTTTTAGCATCATCATGGTAAGAGAGCATGATAATGCATCCCATCTCTCAGTAGAGATGATTTTAATAATATTGCTAGCTAACACTATGGAACACTTGTGTGCTAAGTACTGTTGTAAGCATTTTATATGAAGAAGCTCATTTAATATTTATAAAAACTCCTGTTAGATGGTCTATTATTATCTCCATTTTACAGTGAAGAAACTGGCACAGAGTGGTTAATTACCTTGCATAGCATCACAAAGCAAAGGAGAAGGAACTTGCCAGTAGGGCCTACATTCTTCCTATCTGTTCTTTAGAATGAGTTTCTTTTCTGCAAAAAGTTTGGGTAGTAAGAACTGCCAGTCTTTGCCCAGGATTCTCATTTTCAATATTCTCCCTGATATTCACTCCTCCTCCAGGTGCTCTACAAAAATGACGTGCAGGTTTATATCTGAGGCAAAAGAAAGCAGCAATCACACAAGTTTTCAGGAAAAAGCACATGAGGCGAGAAAGAACAGTAAGTACAAAGATACTATGGGTACGTTAATCTATTTGACTGATTCACAGCCAAATATTGCAGAGCTGGGAACTTCTCTCTTGGCATAGTGCTACTTTGAGTTCATTGTTTTGTTATCAGAAGGAAATCATAATGATTTCATTTGGGTGTAGGTTCAGGGTGGTTGCAGACATGAAAATAAGAGGCAGGACAGGCAGTTGTTAAAATATCTAATCTCTATATGTGTGTGTGGCAATCAGACCCAGTTAGAATCCTGGCTCCACATTTACTATCTCTCCAGGTGTGAGCTAATTATTGATGTCTCTAACATTGAATTTCTCATGATAAAATGGAGAAGCTATCAACCTCACAGAACTACTGTGAAGATGAAGTTAAATAATCCACATAAAGCCCAGAGATTAGCACCCAGACACATAGGCAGGGTTCAGTATAAGGCAGTTTCTCCTTCTACATGTGCCCGATAACTAGCTCTCTCTCACTTTCTCAGGAACTTACTCCTGCATCTTCAAACTTCCCTTTCCTACTGTGTCATCTCTACAGACATTCAGGAGCCTGAGCAGTTCTAAAGAGGCAAAGAAATCTCTTAGCCCCACATTAACCTCCAGCTGCAACTCAAGCTCTTTGCTACTTTGAAGTAAGTTTTGAAAGGCATTGTCTACTCACCCTGCCCTCCATCCCTACTTTAAGTCTCCTACTGTCTCTGTGCCAACTTGACATTTTGCACATGTACTGCTCCACTAACTCTGCTCTTGCTGAGGCTACCAAGTGATTCCACATTGCCTAAAAGTAAACCCACTCTTTATTTGTTGTTGCCAGGACATTTCAATGTGATTTGACACAGCTAGGCGGGCTTGCCAGGTGGCTCACTGGCAAAGAAATCGCCTGCCAACACAGGAGATGTGGGTTTGATTCCTGGGTCAGGGAGATCCCCTGGAGGAGGAAATGGCAACCCACTCCAATATTCTTGCCTGCAGAATTCTACGGATAGAGGAGCCTGGCAGGCTACAGTCTATAGGGTGGCAAAAAGTCAGACATGACTGAGCCCCTCCCCCACACAATTTTCTTCATCTATTAGAAAAATCACTCACTTCCATGACTCTATGAAAGTAAAGTCTTTACTTGAGTAAAAAATCTGGGAAGACCCACTTCTTAGCTAACCTGTTTATAGACATAATCATGTCTGATACTGTATCTTTGACCCACCTTCCAAATTTGCCTCTTTTTCCTTTATCATATCAGCAAATATCACCTTCACTTGCATCATGTCAAAGCTGGACACTTGTCATTTTTTTATCCCCCCAAAATCAGCTTTTAGTTTTGTTGATTTTTCTCTATTCTATTTGCAATTTCATTGATTTTTGCTCTAATTGTCATTATTATTTTCTGTTTGGTTCACTTGTAGTTTTCTCTTCTTTCTCAAGTTTCTTAATATGGAAGCTGAAGATCTGTTCTCTTTTGTAATATATAGGTTTAGCATTATACATTTCTTTAAAGGAATCTTTCACTGGATCCCACAAATTTAATGAGATGATTTATTTTCATGTAGTATAAAATATTTTGAGCTCTCCTGACACATCTTTGATCCATCAGCTATTTAGAAATGTATTATTTACTTTTCAAGTATTTGGGATTTCTCAAGTACCTTTGTTATTACTTTATTGCTTAAGTCCATTATGGCCTGAGAGTAAATATATATTGCATGATTACCATGCTTTTATGTTTGTGAAGGTATATTCTATGACCCAGAATGTAGGCTCTCTTGGTGAACGATCTGTGTAAACATAAGGAGAAACTGACTTCTGCTGCTGTTTGATAAAGACATTTATTTATAGAAATAAATATCGATTAAATTGATAATACTGTTGAGTCATCTTATGAGTAAGATGTCATCTTACATCTTACATAGATGTAAGAGGGTTGTAAGATATATGTTGGGCCAAAATGAGGCAGAAAAAATACTAACTTTCTGTCTGATGGATCTGTTAATTAGTGACAGAGGAATACTGAAGTTGCCAACTATATTAGTTAACTTTCTATTCTCCTTTCAGCTCTATCAGTTTTTGTTTCATATAGTTGGCTGCTATGTTGTTTAGGTGCATTCATGTCTATTTTAAATTTATTGTTAACATTGTCATTATAAATCTTCTTGGAGAATGAATCTATTTATCATCATGTAATGCCTCTCTTTATTGCAGATACTTTTTTCTTATTGTGAAGTCTACTTTGTCTAGAATTAATAGAGATACTTCAACTTTGTTTTAATTCATGAGAGTCTACTTGGTCTAGAATTAATAGAGATACTTCGTCTTTCAATTCATGCAAACATGGTATATCTTTCTTCATTACATTATTTCATTCTTTTGTTTCTCTGAATTTTAGCTTGGGAAGTTTCTTTTGGTATGTCTTTAAGCTCATACAACTTTTGCTCAGCCATGTCTAGTCTACTGATGAGCCCATCAGAAACATTCTTCATTCCTGTCATTCAGCCATAAAAAAGAATGAAACATTGACATTTACAGAAACACGGATAGACTCAGAAAATGTTAAATGAGGGCAATGTCTATTTTGATCACTGCTGTATCCCCAAGTTTCTGATAATATGCTTGTCCCAAGAAAGGAACTCCATACATATTTAGTGAACAAATTAAATGAAATATTATCACCATTTAATGACTCAAAAAATGTCTGCTGTATGTCTAGATTATTTTTCCACAAAAATTTAAATTACACTTGCCTCCTTTCAAAAAGTTTCAGGCAGCAAAAGAACATATGCAGGCATCCAGCTGTAAATGGCATACCAAAGGAGAGAAAGAGATAGTATGGTGTGACATATATAAGCCATTAAATAGGAAGGAGAAGTAAGCGCAATTTATCCTGTGACTAGAATTTAGTCTAAATGCAGAGACAGGTAGAGTCTGATCCTGATTTGTTGGTAAATAACATCCAATGAGAAAAACTAAAGATGGTGATGTCAGTCCCCACTTTGGTAGTTTCTTCAGCACAGCTTTACAATAGATGAGAGATCTATTCCTGTGTAGTGCTTAGAATACCATTCATTTGCATGAAAGTCCAAACTGGAAGGTTTGGAATGACGATTTAATGTTAAAGATTGAATAAAAAGACTTCTGTTTCTGACAAAATGTGAAAGTGTATTCAAAAAAATTTCAAGGAGGAGGGAAGGAAACACTTAAATTGCTGGTTAGAGAAAAGTTATTTCTAAGTGTGCAGAGGAGCTGTCAGAACAATAAAGAAAGTGGTTGGGGGCCCACTGCAATAAGAAAGCCCAAAACCAGGGAGTTAAGAAGCAATGGTGTTTGCCCTGGGGAAGATGCCAATCTCCATCAACCTAGCATCTGTGTCCACACAAGCACAGAAATCGGGCTTGGAGCTACAGCAAGAGAAAAAAGGAGATATAGCATAATACCAGACTACAGAAGGGCAACAACCCTAGAGAATCAACTAGCTAAAAATCTGCCAAAAAGAAGGAAATGGGAGAAATACGGGCCTGTCTTCCAAGAGAAATTCTAACCAGTCACATGAGTTTGAGTACATGATTCATATTAACTATTTGGCAAGAAAAATAAAGTAGAAAATGCAAATACTTCCTGAAAAAAAAAATTTAAAAAGGGAAATCTCTTTAAATCTGGGTGTCAGAGCTCCCAGATGAAAAGACAAAGGACATGCATTTACAATCAAATATTCCTCCCAAAGCCTAAAACTTATAAATAATAAACTATTACAATTGAGAATCAGCTGAAACAAGTGAGCAAAACCAAGAAACTCCACAAAAGACTTCGGATCTAAAGAAATGACAAATAATGGGATAAGAAGCATATAATATAATTAAATGAAGCAAGACACTGGAAGAATAATGAAGAATAAGAGACTATAAAAATGACAAGACAAGTATCACTACATGATATTCTTGCCAAAATGTTTAAATTAAGTTGAGTCGTGAGGAAACAATCAGACAAAGCCAGATTGTTCAACATTCTACAAGACAACTATACTTGATGTTTCAAAAATATCAGTGCTATGAGAGGGAAAAAAGGATAAAAGGTACAATTCTAGATCAGGGTACCTTAACCTCAGCCCTATTGACACTTTGGGGTGGATAATCCTTCCCTGTACATGGACAGTTTAACAGCATCTCTAATCTCCACCCACTAGATGCCAATAGTTCTCTCCCCACCTCCCACAAGCTGGGACAACCAAGCACATCTGTGAACACTGCTAAATGTCTCAGAGGACAAAACTGCCCCCATTCAGAAGCACTGTTTCTAGGTTAAAGCTAGTAAAGAGAAATGATAACCAAATACAATGCAAGATTCTTGACTACATCTTTGATTAAAAGAAAACTTATATTTACAATTTGGAGACCATTCGAAAACCCTGAATACTTATAGATTTTAAAGAAGATACTATTATGTTGCTAAATTATTGGATTTCTTGGGAGACGTGTGCTGACTTATTAAGAGATAAAATAAGATACTGTAAGTTTCAAATTGTAAAAACACTACAAGTGTGAGTCTATGTGTATGTTTCCACGTGTGTATAGAGAGCAAGTGATGTGAGTGCAAATGTGAAAGCATATTAACAATCATTAAGTTTAGGGAAAAAGGAGATGTGTGTTTAATTCATTAAACTATTCTTTCAACTTTATTCCAGATTGGTTTTTCTAGAAGTTTGTTTTTCTTTTTCAGATTGAGCAATAATATCCTATCTATTCTTCAAGGCCCAGTTTAAGTACCAAATTCCTAATGAAATTTTCCTTCTAGAATCACAACTCACCTCTCTCAAAAACACTAACCATGCATACTAAAAGAATGTCTAAGAAGTACTTAAGTGATATTCTGACTCCAAATTACATGTGTATGGGTTCTCCTACATCACCAAGCAATTCTCTGACACTAGTTGGGTGTCCTAAAATTCAACTCAATTCTAACCCTATTTACCTGGAGATAACATCAGATCCCACATGTTAAGAACTCAGCCCTACAAGACTGCTTCCTCTCCAACTTCAGAGACCAATGACCTGGGGTTCTGACCCACTGTCTATAGATTCACTGGAGGTTCTAACACTCCTTCTTGGGTTCAGTTGATTTTCTAAAGCAGTTCACAGTACTTAAGAAACATTTCACTGACCACATTACCAGTCTATTTTAAAAGGATATAAATAGCAAAAGCCAGATGTAAGAGCTCACACTGGATGAGATACAGGAAACGGGCATGGAGCTTCCATGCCCTCTCTAGCTGTGTCACTCTCCCTGATTTCATGCGTTCTATCATCCAGAAGGTCACCAAACCCAGTCCTTTGAGGTTTTATGGAAGCTTTATTATATACACATGATGCATTAAATAACGGATCACTGGCAGTGGATTCAGCCTCAGTCTCTCTCCTCTAGAAGGAAGGGAACTTAAAGTTTCAACCCTCCAGTCGCATGATTGGTCCCTACTGGCAACCACGTCCATCCTTAGGTGCTTTCCAAAACCCACCTAATTAACATAAACTCAAGCAGCGTTTTTCTAGCAGTTTTCCAGTAGTCATGTATGTATGTGAGAGCTGGACTATAAAGAAAGTTGAGTGCTGATGAATTGATACTTTTAAACTGTGGTGTTGGACTGCAAGGAGATCCAACCAGTCCATTCTGAAGGAGATCAGCCCTGGGATTTCTTTGGAAGGAATGATGCTAAAGCTGAAACTCCAATACTTTGGCCACCTAATGCAGAGAGCCTACTCATTGGAAAGGACCCTGATGCTGGGAAAGATTGAAAGCAGGAGGATAAGGGGATGACAGAGGATGAACATGGTAAGTTGATGCAAATATAAACAAATTTGACTAAGATAATAACATTTGTGGAGTCAAAAAAAGGATAAAACTAAAACATCAGTCAGCAATATTATGTAAATTGGGTGGAGATTTATAAGCACTAAAACAGTCTAGCATTTCCATATGACATTGATGACAGTGTTATTGATTCTACAGTTTTTAATTTAAATATACATTTAAAAATTTTTAGAGATAGCACTAAAACAGTAGAAATAGATGCATAGCCAACCCACCTGGTAGGCAGGAAAAAAAATCAACTAAACTTTATAAAATTAACCAATCCAAGAGAGAAAAAAAAAAAAAAACCTAAATCATACCATACAAATTTAAAGTGAAAAAATTCAAAACTGATATAAACTGATAAAATATAAGTTACATCAACTTAAATGTCATTAGATTAAACATTCCAGGGAAAAGATTAAGTATGCCAGGATGGCTGAAAAACCTATCCCACCCCACCATATGCCAATTAAAAAGATAAACTCTAGAACCTGAGAATATAGAATACAGAAAGCAAGGTAGATGGGAGAAAATATACTAAGCAAATATGAATGGAAGAAGAGCTAACAAAGCTATGTCACTCACCAACCAAATAGCTATATTAGTGATAAAGACAGTCATTACATGCTATTAACAACTTAACTAGGAAGGCACAATAATTCTTAAACTAGTGAGAATCTAAAATGCAGATTCAAAATACACAAGTTAAAAAAGAAAAAAAGAAGGAAAAAACTCATAGCAAAAATTTGTTACACTTGACAATGTAGAAGGAGATAGTAACACCTCTCTTAGTGATAAATGAATAAAGGTTAGGAGCAGCACCACACAGATTTGTAAACCTAAATATAATAATTGCTTGCAAAAGCAACAGCTGGAGAATATATTTTCCTCTCCTCACTCCCAACCCCCACCCCACATTCACCACCAATATACAGTAAAGATTTAGAAAATTGGATCATATACTAGGCCAACAGCAATTCTAAAGACATATTAAAGAATTGTTATCATACAGAAAACATTTTCTGGCTACTACAAATTAGAAAAGAGTGACAATGACAAAAACTTAGTGTTAGAAATTAAAGTTCACATATCAGAGATGAAATTATAATGAAAATTAGAAAACACAAGTGAAAAACATGAAAATAGTATATAACCTTTGTTGAAGCAAGAAAAGCAGTATAAATAAAAAGATGTGTATAAGAGACAGGTGACAGAGGAATACTGAAGTTGCCAACTATATTAGTTAACTTTCTATTCTCCTTTCAGCTCTATCAGTTTTTGTTTCATATAGTTGGCTGCTATGTTGTTTAGGTGCATTCATGTCTATTTTAAATTTATTGTTAACATTGTCATTATAAATCTTCTTGGAGAATGAAAGAATCTAAAAAAAGAGGAAATAAAAGTGAAGAAAGTAGTGGGAAAAAATTAAGATATTGATAAGATGGAAATCCAGGATTAAATAGGATCAATAAAGCCAAAGTCACTTGTTTGAAAAGGATGATACAAAAAAAACTTCTGGAATCCAGGAAACAAAGAAGAAACAAAAAATATTTAGAGTGAAAGAGGGAACATAACTGCTGCTGCCATAGAGATTAAAAGGATAAAAGAGTATCATAAAAATATGTATATCAATAAACCTGAAAATGAGGTGAAATGGATACTTCTTAGAAAATTGGAAATTACTAAATCTGACTCCCAGGAGAAAGAGAAAATTTGAGAACCATGGTGACCAAATAAGTAGTTTAAAATCTCCCCATTTCAGGGTGCTCTCAGGAGAAAACCTAGTTGGAGGAGAAGCAAGGAGAGGAGAGGAAAAAGAGGTAAACTGAGAACATGATCTCAGTAGAGTCTGACCTTGGCTTTATCCGGTGGCAAAGCTTGGAAGCGGGGTCCCACAGCAGCTTCTCGAAGCAAGAAGCCCTAGCTTTTATGCCCTAGGGTTTATTGGCTGCCCCTGGGTAAATGGCTTAATATCCTAGGTATCTCCAGGTGAGCTGACTTGGCTCAGGTCAGACAAGGCAAGTCCTCAGCAGCAACAGGTGTAAACCATTGGCTTCAGCACTCCAGCAGCAGATGGAAACCAGCCAATAAAGGGGATGTGAGCAGAGCATGAAAAATATGTTGAGAGAAACTTTTGCAACACTCCAGTGCTTCCCAAAACTCACAGATGAAGATCCAGAGCACAATGTCCGCTTGTGTGCCAGAAAAGATCCTTAATTATGAAAGCATTACCTGGATGTTTGAGGTTACTGTATCTCTGTTGCTAAGTTTTCAGTTGTGTCCAACTCTGTGTGACCCCATAGACAAAAGCCCACCAGGCTCCCCTGTCCCTGGGATTCTCCAGGCAAGAACACTGGAATGCGTTGCCACTTCCTTCTCCAATGCATGAAAGTGAAAAAGTGAAAGGGAAGTCATTGCTCAGTCATGTCCGACTCTGTGCAACCCCATAGACAGAAGCCCACCAGGCTCCCCCGTCCCTGGGATTTTCCAGGCAAGAACACTGGAGTGGGTTGCCACTTCCTTCTCCAACTGTATCACTAGAGGGAATCAAAACAAATCCAACTCTGATGTTTCCATTAACTACAGAGAGCTACATCAGAAAATCATTCCTGGTGATTTCATTTATAGGAGCATGCATGCTAAGTCGCTTCAGTCATGTCCAACTCCGTGGAGTCCAAGGACTGTAGCTCACCAAGCTCCTCTATCCATGGGATTCTCCAAGCAAGAATACTGGAGTTGGTGGCCATGCTCTCCTCCAGGGGATCTTTCCAATTCAGGGATTGAACCTATGTCTCTTACATCTACCTGCATTGGCAGGTGGGTTCTTTACCACTAGAGACACCTGGGAAGCCTTCATTTACAGGCAGAAGAGCTTAAATTGACTAATAGGGGTTTTGAGTGTGAGCTTAGCAGGTTGCATCTCTCCTATGACCCAGACTTCTTGGTTACCTGTGTACCTGAAAGTCAAAAGGGGATTCCTTTATCTCAGTTTCAGGTGGGACCATGGAGGCTTCCCTGGTGGCTCAGATAGTAAAGAATCTGTCAGCAATGCAGGAGACCTGGGTTCAGTCTCTGGGTGGGGAAGATCTCCTGGAGGAGGGCATGGCAATCCACTCCAGTATTCTTGCCTGGAGAATCCCATGGACAGAGGAGCCTGATGGGCTACAAGTGTCTCAGATATTCGGACACAATTGAGCGACTAACACTTTCATTTTATCTCAAATTCAGGTAAGACCATGGAGGTCAGCAACAAAAGAATTGGTGCAATTTCCCCTACATTCCAAAGACATATGCCAGACTTGTAAAAGGGGTGCCCCCAAAGTGGTAGGGAGATGCTTCATTTCACACCCACAGATCAATGATGGAAGAGCAAAGTCAAAGCACGCTGGGAAGAGAAATATTTTTGCAGAAAAAAAATCTGAGAATGGTGTAAATGTGTAAAGACTTTCCAAGCCCTCCCCTTGGGAGATGGGTAGAGGCTGTGTCCTCCTCAATTCAAGACCACAGAGATGGTTGTCAGGTGATTGCACAGAGCGTCTGTGTTGCGATCACTAGGAATGGGAACGTTGGGGGCTGGTATCTGACTCCCCTTTAGAAAACCTAAATGTGAGAGGCAGAGTGGCTATGAGACCCAAGAGCAGAGAAAACAGTGAGACGCAATGGAAGCAAACCGTCCTAGCGCCACCTGCAGAGGAAACCCATGTGGTTCCAGAGGCTTGACTGTGGACCACAAGAGACAGCCTAAAGCTATCTGAAGTGGAACTCTGGCAAGACAGCCACAAGCCATGACGGGGCAATGGCCGCAGCAAAAAGAGTCTGTATAAAGCAGCGCTCCCCAACCTTTGTGGCAACAGGGTCTGGTTTCGTAGATGACAATTTTTCAACTGACCGGGGCAGGGTATGCTTTGGGGATGATTCAAGTGTATTCCGTTTATTGTGCCCTTAATTATTATTACATCAGCTCTACCTCAGATCATTAGGCATTAGATCATGTGGAAGTTGTAGATCCCAGGTATAGGGAACATAGGGGCTGACTGGTGAGGTGTCCCAGGGGCAAACTCCCCCCTTTCCCTCCACCTTGGGAGTTGCTATTGAAGTTCCCCCAAAGGATTATTTATTTTTATTTAAGTCTAGGAAAAGTAGCTCAGGAGATCAAAATGCCAGCTTTAAATGTTTCCCTAACCTGATGCGTTGTGTCCTCTGCTACTGCTGCTGCTGCTAAGTCGCTTCAAGTCGTGTCCGACTCTGTGCGACCCCATAGACGGCAGCCCATTGGGCTCCGCCATCCTTGGGATTCTCCAGGCAAGAACACTGGAGTGGGTTGCCATTTCCTTCTCCAATGCATGAAAGTGAAAAGTGAAAGTGAAGTCGCTCAGTCGTGTCTGACTCAGCGACCCCATGGACTGCAGCCCACCAGGCTCCTCCATCCATGGGAGTTTCCAGGCAAGAGTACTGGAGTGGGGTGCCACTGCCTTCTCCGTTGTGTCCTCTAGTAAGTCCCTTTTATCTAAGTCACTTTCTCATCTGGTGTGAAACACTGAAGGGACCCCAAACTAAAGTGGGGAGAGTGAGAGCTGGAGCTAGGAGACATTTTTGCACAGGCCCTCTTCCTCTTCCCTGTGGGTACCCTCACCTAAAAACAAGGTAAGAAGGAAGGATCCTTCCGTGGCATACATAGAGTTATGCAACTGTGCCCCCATACCAGACATTTTGATCTTTCAAATAATGCTCTTTGTGAGACTAAAATTTTAAAAATAAATAAAAGAACAACATAGGTTAGGATTTCATTTAAGGGGTAAAGAAGAAATTTGTAATGAATGAGTTTAAAGGGTCAATGCGGTTGTTCAGTCTCTGAGTCATCCAACTCTTTGCAACCACGTGGACTGGTGCACTCCAGTCTCTCCATCCTCCAGGTAAGAAAGGTGTTTTTTTTTTTTTTTTTTTCTCTGCTTATATCTTAACAGTTTCAGCTTTTTAAATAAAATACTTATTATGAGTTGAATTGTGTTTGCTGCCAAGTCATGTATTAAAGTCCTAATCACAAATACTTTAAAATGTGTCCTCATTTGGAAATGAGGGGGTCTTCCCTGGAGTTTCCCTGGTGGTTCAGAGGGTAAAGCGTCTGTCTGCCTGCAATGCAGGAGACCTGGGTTTGATCCCCCAGTCGGGAAGATCCCCTGGAGAAGGAAATGGCAACCCACTCCAGTACTCTTGCCTGGAGAAGCCCATGGACAGAGAAGCCTGGTAGGCTACAGTCCATAGGACTGCAGAGAGTCGCACACGACTGAGCACCTTCACTCCTCATTTGGAAATAGAGTCATTGCTGATGTAATTAGTTGAGATGAGGTCACCCTGGAGAAGGGTCAATCCCTAACTCATTATGACTGAATCTCCTATAGAGAAGGAGAGGTTTGCACACAGGCCCATATTCAGGGAGAAGACCACCTGAAAGTTAAGATGACCATCTGCAAACCAAGACAGAGTCCTGGAATGGATCTTCCCATATAACTCCCAGAAGGAACCAACCGTGCAAGGCCCTTGATTTGAAATTCTAGCCTTCACAATTGTGATAATAAATTTCTGAGGTTAAGCTGCCCAGTTTGTAGTACTTTGCTGTGGCAACCCTAGCAGATTAATACAGTTATTCATTGACAGAGGGCTTCCTTTTGTTCTAAACAGTCATCGATTCTTAGTCATTTTTAACTATTGGAAACTTTAGCTCAGTAATTTTCATCATTTCATTCAACTTTTAAAGGTCTGTGTATTACTTAACCTTTGGGAACTTCAGGGTTTCATCTGAAAAAAATTCAGATGAAATTTCATTTCCAAACTTCAAATCCTGTGGTGGCTTCCATCACAAGTTCAGTTCAGTCGCTCAGTCGTGTCCAACTCTTTGCGACCCCGTGGACTGTAACCTACTAGGCTTCTCCGTCCGTAGGATTCTCCAGGCAAGAATACTGGAGTGGATTGCCATTTCCTTCTCCAGGGGATCTTCCCGACCCAGGGATCGAACCCAGGTCTCCCGCATTGGAGGCAGATGCTTTAACCTCTGAGCCACCAGGGAAGCCCTCCATCACATCCTGTGCTCAGGATCTCGAATGCTTAATATAGGTGTCCTCCATCACAAGGACACCTATATTAAGCATTCGAGATCCTGAGCACAGTCCACAAGTCCCATATGGTCTACATATTGCTTGTGTTTCTAAACTCTGGTCCTTTTTTTGTTCCTGCCTTTGCCTCCTTTGGGAAGTTCCCTGGAGAAGGGAATGGCAACCCACTCCAGTATTCTTGCCTGGAGAATCCCATGGACAGAGTCAGGCACGACTGAGCAACTAACACTTTCACTTCACTCTCATGTGCCTCCTTTAGCCACACCACCTGAATAATATAAATTTACCCTGTTCTCAAGACCTTGGCACATAACTTTGTTTTATTTTTTGGTACCAACCACCATAGCTAATGAAATCTCAACACTCACTGTTAGCACCTCTACCTCATTATCCTGTTTTTTTCCTTCATGTTTATTTGTTCCTGATATAATCTTATTTACTGATATGCTTATCATCTACTCTCTGATCCCCAGAAATTAATTTCCTTGAGGAGAGGGACTCTGTCATTCTTGTTTATCCCTGCATCCCAGTGGTATGAGACAGAAAAGGTGCTCAATCAATATTTTTTGACTGATTGACTCTAAAATGAGCAGGATGGCCTCATTTCTTCCAATTTATAGGACTAATTCTCTACACTTTTCACATTTGGCTTATTAATATATTTGTAGTCTTTAGACCTACAATCAGAGCAACATTATCATTCCTTTTCCTGCCTTTCTCCACTCTCCACTTATGCTGATTAATAAGCTGAATCAGCCAGATGAATGTCTGTGACATTGATGACTTTATAACATGTGTCAACTAGTTTTTAGCATGTAAATTCTTAGATTAAAAGTATAAAATTTAGAGGAAATTAAATTATAAATCTTTCATGATTTTCCCGTCACCTCCAATAAAGCCTAGAATATTTGACTGATCTATTTCTTTTTTATTCTTTGGATACTGTTCGATATTTGCTCAAAATAGTGTTAGCATTACCTCCAGAGTATATTTTCATGATTTGTCTGTACCAGTGTCTTAATAATGCTTTCTTCTATTTACATATTCAGTACCACCCTCTCATCATCCTTTTCTTTCCTCCTCCAATTATTTTAACTTCCACTAATGCAGGTGTATTTTTCCTAATTCATCCTGCTTCCAGCCTCTGTAGTGAATATTAAGTTATAAGCTATGTTATTTAAACATCCATCCAGTTTTACAAGCATTATGTTATGATCTAAGAGCAGAGGAGTAAGAATCTGGGGAATAATTGTATTTCTAACTGTATTTTTCATGCTTAGAATTAGAGAAAATGATGAAAATAAGTAGCACAGTGATAGCAGTGTATAAAACTTCAGAAATTTAATTGACTTAAATTAATATTTAAAGCTTGAATAAAATTAATTTTCCTTCCTCCTCTAACACGTTTGTATGGGACACAGATGAATTCACTTGCATAAGTATTAGTCAATATGCTATGATACAAACTTCTGGAGGTCAGAATACAAAAATGTTTATTGAGGCTTTGCTGTAACCATAGTACAGAATCCATAGCTCTGGAATTGTATTTAAATTTATTAATAAAATATTTATTCTGTAAAGTTTTCTGTGTTAAATGCTGCATAAGTCATGGCTACTTGGACCATGGGCTTCCCAGGTGACTCCGTGGTAAAGAATCTGCCTGCCAATGCAGGGGATGTGGGTTCGATCCCTGGGTCAGGAAGATCCTGTGGAGAAGGGCATGGCAACCAATTCCAGTACTCTTGTCTGGGAAATCCTATGGGCAGAGAAGCCTGGTGGGCTACAGTCTATGGGGTTGAAGAGAGTCAGATACGATTAAGCAACTGACCACACACAGACTTGGACCACAACTCTAAAATAGTTGGGAAGATAAAGCTAATACTTAAGCTATCATATAAATTAATGTAAAATATTACACATAAATACAATTGAAAGAAAACAGTAAAGTTTAGTTAAATAAAAATAGTTGGAAAAGCCGTCTTTTGCTAATATTTTAATGTGCTGTTTTACAGTCTATATCTCTACCTCTTCTGAAGAGATTTGCAGTCACTACCTTAAAGAGGCATTACTGACAGCTGTTAAGTGTATCATTTATTGAGCAACATAGACAAATAACTAAAAATGAAATAAGCTTGTTGTGGTAACAAAGTTATGGGAAAAATACATGATATAGGAGGAGGAACACAGATTTCTTCAGTTGTAACCACCATAAACATGTTAGTTCTGCCAAGATCAAACTCAGTGCTGCAGGAAAAAGAGCTTGTGCAAAGACTCTCACCCCTTGCCTGAATACTCTCAAGGCCTCCCTGAAAAGTTTCCACTACCCTTCCCGGCACTCTGTGACCTAATGCAGGTCAAGCACATGTGGTACACAGACAGGCATTCTATACTATCTGCTGGGAAAAATAACAGGGCATCTTAGTCATCCCATGTAAGCCCAGATTCTTACATTTGATCCATTACCATTCCCAAGCCTTGAACCAAAAGTCTTGAACCAGGGTCTTGAACCACAAGTTTCTCCTGAATGCCATACTCTTAGGCTACAGCTCTGATTTGACCAGCATGTTTAACCTCCTCCCCTTGTGATCTGTTTCTCTAAATTATAGTCATTACAAGCAGTAAAGGGGCGTCAGTTAAGCATATGGTGACTTGGAAAATGTATCTGTGCCTGTCCTCTATCTGTACAGGTTTTCATGACTATTTGAACAAAAAGCAGGAAATAATAAAGGACTCCATCCTAAGATCAGGCTTAATACACAACTTTACACTGCCAGTCTCAAGGTGGCATTTTGGCATGAAACTCAATTTTCTCTTAGAATAATTTGCATGGGAATTATGGGCTAAATGCTCTCAAAGTGTCTAAGCCATAATTCTTTATGAGACTGCACTTTGGCATTTAACTACAGCATATGCAAGCCTAACTTAGAGGCTTAGTCTTTACATTTGTCCAAATTCTCAACATGATGCCAGCCAACTTTTAATGAAAAGCATTGCTTCCCAATATGATTTACTTGCTCTGTGAATTTTTTTTTCCTAGAGGGATTTTTGCTTTTCATTAAATATAAACAGAACTTTTGCTGAGACTTCTGCCATTGATGAAAATTCTCTTTGTAAACCTCTCATCTTCCAAACTCCAAACCCTATGCAAAAATAAAATAGTAATTAATCTAACTTGTCTCCTTCCATGCTACAATAAATAGACTATACAGAATGATATTCTGTTGTATGACGCTAATATTTCAAAGTCCGTCAGCTTTGTGCCACTTAAGGTGAACCACAAATTTCAGAAGAAAACACAAGACAAAGAGGAACGGGAAAAAAGAAAAAAAAATGTTAAAAAGAAAAAAATAGAGTAAAGGAGTTAGGGGAAGAGAAAAGTAAGGTTACTAGAAACTGCAGAAGCTGCATTATCTGTTTATAATGCGGCTGTAATACTACATTGGTCAGCAAGTATAATGTAAAAGGTAATGTGGAAGAGTTTTATATGCTTTTCAGAACTATAAAAGGAGTGTGAGTGGATTTTAAACATTTTGATTAGCACCACAAAGATTTTAATGCTTTATTTAAACAGTTTGCTATAGGGCAAACACATTTGGTAGACAAGGAAAATGAAAGCATGGGCATCAGTTTCTCTGTTTTCTATTAAGTAATGTTGCGAAGTAAGCAGAAGTTGGATTCAGATATCAGATAATTATCTCCACACTGTGTGTCACAGTAAATAATTTTAATTGGTTTAACTTCAGGGACCATTACTGGCCTAATTAGAAACATGAAAAGGCTACAAGTATTAGGAAATATCCTGAAGGAATGAGAACATTAGCAATTCTGTCAAGCCATTTTTAAAATAAGTACACAGTAGCAGCCACATTTCAGTGAAAGGCAGGGTACTTGAAAGGTGCTTTTAGGAAAACTGTGCTTGGGAGTGTGTAATAAGAGATCTATAACAGGACTCATAGAAATGGGGTAACAGGCTGACATGTATGCTATTATTGTGTTAAAAACACAGTCATCTTGTTCTGATGGCTGTTTTTAAAAGAAGCAGTTAAACGTTTTCAAAGGCAAGGAAAAATAATTGAGGCTGGGTAAATCTTTATTGAGAATATGTTGACTTCCTGAAAGATGAAATGATCTTTGAGTAAAATAGATTTACCCAAATACCTTCAGTGTGCAGGGGAGATGAACTGAGTGAAGGATGGTATACTCTGTGTGGACTGGGATCACTTCTTCACCTCGGGTTCCCAAGATTCATGAAAATATGAATGGAAATCATTCTTGGAAGCATACATATACATGATACACACTGCACTGAGGGTATAACATAGTTCATACTTCGAAAATGATTGTTTTCTGAATAAAAAGTGAGATACTATGGTCATTAGGTCAGAGATGATGCTTAAAAAAGAAAGCTCCTGGGATTTTCAAACTTTTAGAGTAAGAGTTTTCCATCATATGAAATAAACAGAATGCTATCTAATGTTTCAGTGCATAAATAATAAGAACTTCTAATCAATAGTTTCATAGTACAATGTTGTTCTTTTTAATTTATAATCTTGTTTTTAACTTTCCACTTTCTGAAACTGCTGATGGTAACATTTGACTAACTACCCTCTTTGGGATATGAAGATTTTGAATGGATCATCCAAGCTGAAAGTTATCAAAATCACCCATAATTTTAGTCACTTTTGTTTATTTGTTTAAATGCAAAGAATAGAGAAACTAAGTAGAAAAAGGAAGGCATGGTAAACTATGGATCATTTAAAGAAAATCTGCATTACTAGAGAAGAGTAGTATAATTTTGCACCTTTGATATTTGGGCACACTGTCAAATACAGCACTTTATTAATAGAATTTTGTATTTAAAAGGTTAAAAAAAATAGTCCCACCAGATTTGTCAAGCAAAATGTATGCCTGTGTAAAAACCCACATCACAGATTCTCCCCACATATACGTTCACAGACCCCTGCCCCAGACTCATATATATTCAAACATGCGCAGAAACCCATTTCAGCAGTTTGTGCTTTTACACTGAATGCCCTAAAATAATGCTACCAGTTATCATAATTATCTTTTTAATATTTCTTTGTTATAAAATTTTGGTGAATCTTGTTTGATCTAGGTACATACAGGAATTTAGAATCACCTCTTCTTCAACCAGATTATAACAAATGACCTTTGCCTTTGTGGAAATATAGAATGTATACAGATAAATAAAACAGAAATAATTCATATGGAATATTTTAAGGTACAAAATAGATTAATCGCTTGTAGGTTTGTTAAGGAAAACACACATATGATTGTTGATAATTATAAAATAATATTTATTCCCTGCCCACCAAGCACATGTTTCATATTTCAAATTTCTTCCAAATGTAGAAGAGGGCGGGAGGGTGATGGGGAGAATAAAAATGTGGTTGCTTATACAAATATACACACTTATATACGTACACAAACATACATACATATGTTCAGATATTTCAGCTTTGCCCATATGTTCCGAAAATAGCAGTCTGGAAAATTTGTACCCACACATCCTGCTCTCAGAGTATGGATACAAATGAAGACAAATTTCCTTAGGACCCAAATTATTCAAGAGAAAAAGATCTTCAGGTCCCTTCATTCTTCCAGGACACTGAACACTGCAAAGCAGCCTTAACACCCAAATCTACTCCTCAGAATTCCAGATGGATCCTTTAAAGGATTTAAGATTACTTCCTCTCATATCCTTCTTCCCCCAAATAAAATACCTGCCACTATATTCAGGGAATGGATAAAGGAATAAAGGTTCAGATTGGGGTATGGGCCTTCGTTTAAGAAGTTTTCCTTTAAAACACTAAGGGGAGTTCTGCCACCAAGATGGCAACAGTTTCACTCTACTTCTCACCCTCTTCTGTGATCGTTGCTCTTTTTCTGTTTGTGTGCATGCACCTGTGCTCAGGCCTGTCTGACTCTTTTGTGACCCCATGGACTGCAGCCTACCTGTCTCCTCTGTCGATGGAATTTCCCAGGCAAGACTGCTGCGGTGGGTTGCCATTTCCTTCTCCAGGGGATTTTCTTGCACAAAGTCAACTAACCCATGCACAGGGCTGTCACTTATCAAAGAGTAAGCTGCTGCTGCTAAGTTGCTTCAGTTGTGTCTGACTCTGTGAGACCCCATAGACGGCAGCCCACCAGGCTCCCCTCCCTGGGCTTCTCCAGGCAATAACACTGGAGTGGGTTGCCATTTCCTTCTCCAATGCATGAAAGTGAAAGTGAAAAGTAAAATTGAAGTTGCTCAGTCGTGTCCGACCCTCAGCGACCCCATGGACTGCAGCCTTCCAAGCTCCTCCATCTATGGGATCTTCCAGGCAAGAGTACTGGAGTGGTGTGCCATTGCCTTCTCCAAGAGTAAGCTAGGACTCAGAAAAAAGGCACTATATATTTTTTTAAACGCTATTAGTGACTACAATCTGCATTACGAAAAATGAGACTAGCTAAGGAAGTCAGTCTGCAAAGGAGAGAAGTAGATGGTCGATTGAAGAGGAGCAAAAATAAAAGATGGACTAAGCCCTGGAGTGGGTTCCATTAAGCCTTCCCGTTCAACTGTTTTCCTGCACTTGTCTCACTGTAAGCTCCAAACACCCTTCCTTCCTTTCTGCTTTTGTTTGGATCTTGAAAAAGAAAGAATTTCTGCTTATATAAGTCTTATATAATTTATAGTCTACATTAATAGTATTAATAATTCTATGAGATGAAATTAAAAAATAACTTCTCACTAGTAGAAGTAATTCTGTTATATTCATCACAGTAGCTTTTTTTTTTTTTTACTTTGCAGCCAAGACTATATTAAGTTACAATTCTTAGGCTAAAAAAATACACCAATTGTCTTTTAATGTAATCTGAAGTTATCCACTGGCTCCTTCCCATCACATGATATCTCAAAACCCAGGGATCCCAGCAGGTCCTATAGATTTAAATTACTAATATTCTGTTCAATCTTTAGGGAAGAAGTTAGTAGTAACGGAATTCACTACATGAAGCAATGAGGCCTCTTAATTAAAGACAGTATTTGGATAACTTAATGACAACCCACTCCAGTGTTCTTGCCTGGAGAATCCCAGGGATGGTGGAGCCTGGTGGGCTGCCATCTATGGGGTCGCACAGAGTCGGACACGACTGAAGCGACTTAGCAGCAGCAGCAGCATAAATGTTTTGGTGCAATAATTTACCATCTCCTCAGCTTTTACTGTCCTATGGTACAAAATGAAAGGCAAGAAATAATGGGGGGCCTGCCCCTTGGAAACCTGTTTCTTGTAAGTTCCTTTAGTCATTAACACTTTCTTCTATATTATACTAAATTAATTATTACTTATAACCAAGTATAAATAATTATTTATTCCTCATTTTACAACTAGACTCTGAGGTCCTGATTAGGTTTCCTATATGAAAACCTTCTTAGAATACTAATTCTCAGATTGGATTACTGGGAAGCTTGTTAAAAATGCAAATATTTGGGCTGTACAGTGTAGATCATCCTTCAATATTTTGAATGGCACCCAAGAACCTATAAAAACTTAACAAGCACCTACATAATTCTAAGTGGGCTTCCAGGCGGCTCAGCAGTAAAGAATTCACCTGCAGTGCAGGAGAAGCAGGAGCCTCAGGTTCAAATCCTGGGCTGGGAAGATCCTCTGGAGGAGGAAACATGAACCCACTCCAGTTTTCTTGCCTGGAGAATCCCATGGACAGAGGAGCCTGGTGGGCAACAGTCTATAGGGTCCCAAAGAGTCAGACACCACTGAAGAACTGAGCATGCACGTATGTGATCCTGATGCAGTCAGTTCAGGAAAAAATGTTTTGAAAAAGGAAGTTTTTTAAAAATATTTTTTCTTTTGCTTATCAGGATATTAAACTTAGAAAACCTGACATAATATGGCAAACACTTGAGAATATTTTTAACATTAATTTATAAAAATTACAACTGATTATATCTAATATTTTGACTACCGAAAAGAATAAAGTTAACTGTTTACTGTCTCTTATACACATCTATGTATTTATCAGAGTTATACACAATAAAGTTATTTAAAGCTTCAATCCCAAGATCCCTAAATGAGATTTAATATAGAAGCCATTGTAGTAAATCTGCATTATGTTCTCTAAGGAGGAACATAATTCTAATTAAAGACATTTATATTGTACTTTATACATTAAACTTACTTTTTAACTTCATGGATATTCAGCAAACTAGGTATAAGTTTATACATACTTCAGTTCAGTTCAGTTCAATTCAGTCACTCAGTCATGTCTGACTCTTTGTGACCCCGTGGACTGCAGCATGCCAGGCTGCCCTGTCCATCACCAACTCCCGGAGTTTACTCAAACTCATGTCCATTGAGTCGGTGATGCCATCCAACCATCTCATCCTCTGTCATCCCCTTCTCCTCCCACCTTCAATCTTTCCCAGCACCAGGGTCTTTTCCAGTGAGTCAGTTCTTTGCATCAGGTGACCAAAGTATTGGAGTTTCAGCTTCAGCATCAGTAATGAATATTCAGGCCTGATTTCCCTTAGGATGGATTGGTTGGATCTCCTTGCAGTCCAAGGGACTCTCAAGAGTCTTCTCCAACACCACGTTCAAAAGCATCAGTTCTTCAGTGCTCAGCTTTCTTTATAGTCCAACTCTCACATCCATTCATGACTACTGGAAAAACCATAGTCTTGACTAGATGGACCTTTGTTGACCAAGTAATGTCTCTGCTTTTTAATATGCTGTCTAGGTTGCTCATAACTTTTCTTCCAAGGAGTAAGTGTCTTTTAATGTCACGGCTGCACTTCCATCTACAGTGATTTTGGAGCCCCCCAAAATAGTGTCTGCCACTGTTTCCACTGTCTCCCCATCTATTTGCCAGGAAGTGATGGGACCGGATGCCATGACCTTAGTTTTCTAATTGTTGAGCTATATATACTTAATAATTTATAAATATAAAATATAAAAAGGATCCTATATTTGGGTCAATATCAAGATAAAAATGAGAAAAATCTGTTACTTTTCTTTAAATACAACTGCAACCTCCAAAGTGTGACATAACTTAAATTGCTTTGCTTGCCTCAGTGGTAGATGAAGTTGATATAATTTTTTAAATTTTACAACAATCCACAATCACAGAAATGTAATATGCATTGTGACTACCTTTCTATTATATCGTTATCTCTCTATATGCCTTAGTTTATTTAATCCACTCTCTATTATTGCAGGTGAGCATTTCTTGCTTTGGGCCATTAAAAACAGTGCTACAGTGAACATTTTTAGCCACACTCCTAGGCAAAAATCATCTGATTATATCCTTATTTTAGAGTAAGGTAATCACTGCATTACAATGTACCTATATTTTTAAAGCCTTTCATTAATAATAAATGTCATTGATTTTCATCTTCCTAGACAATGTTTTGAATAAGACTAATGTATTAATTCAAAAAATTATATTTTTGTTCTACCTCTGTTAAGATCTGCATTAGGGTTTTTTTTTTGTTTCCTTTTTCTTTTCATATGACTGGTGCATTTTTCTTTATGAAATTGAATTTATTTTGTTCAGTTTTAGAAACATACGGGAAGCACTTGAGCCCCTGGTGTTTTGGTTGCCCACTGAAATGTTCATGGTACTGGAATTCATTAGATGGTAAACATAGAGGGGATGAGAAAATATGCAGCCTATGTTACCCTGGAGTTTTCAAATAAGTACCCTAATAAATTCATGGGGTCGCAAAGAGTCGGACACAACTAAGCGACTGAACTGAACTGAACTGAACCCTAATAAATTGAGAGTTACTAGTTTAGAAGAATAGATTATCATTCTTCAAATGACTATGATTTATTAAAATATCACCAATACTAAGATAGTCTTGAATGGTTTGTGTCCTTGAAGTTTCAAAAGTTCCTTTGTGACTTGGTTTAAAGGACTATAAACATTCATTCCCTCAAGTGGCATTTATCTTATATGTAACATATGCTAGAAGCTTTGAAGAATACAAAGTAATGAAAAAAAAAATGGTACCATGTATACAGAGGAAAATGCAGATAACCATTCAAAGCCTACCTATTTAGTGTAACACCAATGGTATAAGCCACAAATGTCTTCAGAATTCACAGGAACTATAGTCTACTGTGACCTGGAGAGGTCGTAGAAGCTTCAGGAAAGAATTGGAACTTGGGCAGCATATTTAAGAATGAACAGGATTAAGCTATTAGGTAAGGGTAGTGAGGAAGAAAGGCATAGGAAGTGATTTTGAGCATGAGAATGAGTTGTGATGTTCAAGACAGATGAATTTCCCAATATGATAAAGGATAGATTACAATATGAAAGACTATAAAAGTAAGAGGAACTATTTAGACTATCATTTACATAATACAAATGTGAGATAATAAAGATTAAAAATAAGACCATGGAACTGATAAAGAAGAGGAAGGCCTGGATATAAGGGAAAAGGTTAAATTAGATTAAAATTTTTTTTAACAGATTGAGAAAAAGAAAGCAAAGTAAAAGAGGGTACCGGAATAACTTGCCAGAGAGACAGTGGACATAAAGATATTGTTATCACATTGTATGTATGTGGAATGCAGGACTGCAGATAGAACAGCTTTTGACTTGTTTAACTGGAGGTGATAATATGAGCCTGGATTTGGAAACCAGACATTAGAATGGAAAGGGGCAGGTCATGGCAGTTCATTGTGAATCATGATAAAAGCACTATCTGCAGCCATGACTAAGTAAACTCATCAAGAGAAAGAGGGAAAAAAGGTGTTAGACCTGAATCTTGAAGCCATGCTGTGGGTGGTACATGGGAAGTGAAGCAGGAAGAGAACTACAGAGTTCGTAAACATACATGGCTTTTACATGGCCCAAAAGCATCCAGGAGAGATGATTCTTTTCCATCATATGTGGGTGCACAGTCAGTGGCAAAAATAATTCTGTCCAAGTTCTAGACTAATTGAAGTTACCTTTAATAGCTTTCACTTCTGAGACAGATTTCTTCGGCCCTCCAGGAAGCTAACTGGTAAACATCTCTGGCTACCCAAATCATTTCTTCAGACCATTTCTACGTCTTGAATTTATCCCATCTTTCAAATTCTATAATTGTATTCTCACTTATCTTTTCTTTCCTCATTCTAATCAAAGAGTTGAAAAGGAAAACAATCTGATTCTCAAATTAATGCTCAACAAAGTAAGACAATGTGATCATTTAAATCATCTCAAAAAGGTATGGGAATCTTTCATTAAGTAATTGGATCTCAAAACTGTGAACTCTGATCTGTCTTTGAGTTGTAAGTCTCCTCTCCAAAACCATTACTTACTCAGGCAAACCATGGCCAGCAACAGAAAGTTAACTGTCTAATACCACAAGCACTATTGTGGAGTTATTATCCAGTAATACCTAGTTCACTCATGCTAAACTGGATCAGTATATGGAAGGGTCCTTATTTTTTTCTGGAACTAATCTGGGGTCAGGAGAAAAGAATATAAGGGACACATAAGAGAATAGCTGAGCTGAGACTAAACCATGAATGATTAAGGAAACAATAGCATCCTAGAGAGAGGTTGCATAGCTCTGAAATGACTAGCTGTGGAATTCTAGTTGGACAACACAGAGGGAAAAGACTGAGTGAATTCAGCTAGCTGAGAGAGCTCGCATAACCAGAGGTCCTCAGAGGAGGTGAAGTGTTGGTTGATGGATGTTCTGACTGCAAATGTGTCAGGCAGAGTTTGGCGTTGAAGCCCAGGAAAGTGAAAGCGTTAGTCACTTTGTCCTGTCAGACTCTTTGCGACCCAGTGGACTGTAGCCCGTCAGGCTCCTCTGTCCGTGGAATTCTCCAGGCAAGAATATTGGAGTGGGTTGCCATTTCTTTCTCCAGAAGAGCAGGAATCTTGGAATTAAAAGTCCTGTTTCGAGATAAAGAAAGAATGAGGTCATGCTGTTGAGAAAGTTGACATAAAATGAAAAAAAAAAAGTTGAGTTAAGGTAAGTGATGAACTATGAGGCTAATCTTTAAATGGACAATTTGAATATATGGAAATCACCAAAGTTGGTGGGACCACATGTGGTAAAAACAAAAACATTATGTAGTTCATAAAGTTATTTACTAAAAAGAACATTAGAAATTAGGATATTCTCAAATACTATAAAAAATAAACTAAAAATGGAATGAAAAGTAAAAGTGTTAGTCACTCAATTGTGTCTGACTCTCTGTGACCCCATGGACTGTAGCCTGCCAGGCTCCTCTGTCCATGGGATTCTCGAGGCAAGAAAACTGGAGTGGCTTGCCATTTCCTTCTCCAGGGAAAAATGGCTTAAAGACCTAAATGTAACATTGAATACTATAAAACTCCTAGGCAAAACACTCTGAAATAAATTACAGCAAGAACTTTTTGGATCTGCTTCCTAGTGTAGGATTACCCTGGTGGCTCAGATGGTAAAGTGTCTGCCTATAATGCGGGAGACCCAGGTTCAATCCCTGGGTCAGGAAGATCCCCTGGAGAAGGAGATGGCAACCCATTCCAGTACTCTTGCCTGGAAAATCCCATGGATGGAGGAGCTTACAGTCCACGGGGTCCCAAAGAGTCTATGGGGTGCCAAAGAGTCAGACAACTGAACAACTTCACTTTCTTTCTTTCTCCTAGAGAAATGGAAATAAAAACAAAAATAAATAAAAGGGACCTAATTAAACTTAAAAGCTTTTGCACAGCAGAAGAAACTATAAACAAAACAAACCTACAGAATGTAAAAAATATTTGCAAATCATGTGACTAACAAGGGATTAATCTTCAAAATATACAATCAGTTTATACAGCTCAATATAAAAAAATTCAAATAAGGCAGAAGATATAAATAAATATTTCTCCAAAGAAGATACACAGATGGCCAAAAGCCACGTGAAAGATGCTCAACATGGCTACTTATTAGAAAAATGCAATCAAAACTACAATGAGGTATCACCTCACACAAGTCAGCAAGGCCATTGTCAAAAAGTCTACAAATAATAAATGTTGGAGAGGGTATGAAAACAAGGGAACCCTTTTACATGGTTGTGGGGACTACAAATTGGTACAGCCATTACGGAGAGCAATATGGAGGTTCCTTAAAAAAAACTAAAAATATAGCTACCATATCATCCTGCAATCCCACTCCAGGACATATATCCAGAGAAAAACTGTAATTTGAAAAGATACATGCACCCCCATGATCATCCAACACTATTTACAATAGCCAAGACATGGAAGTGAAAGAGGAAAGCGAAAAAGTTGGCTTAAAGCTCAACATTCAGAAAACAAAGATCATGGCATCTGGTCCCATCACTTCATGGGAAATAGATGGGGAAACAGTGGAAACAGTGTCAGACTTTATTTTTGGGGGCTCCAAAATCACTGCTGATGGTGACTGCAGCCATGAAATTAGAAGACGCTTACTCCTTGGAAGAAAAGTTATGACCAACCTAGATAGCATTTTCAAAAGCAGAGACATTACTTTAGACACCACCCTTATGGCAGAAAGTGAAGAGGAGCTAAAAGGCCTCTTGATGAAAGTGAAAGAGGAGAGTGAAAAAGTTGGCTTAAAGCTCAACATTCAGAAAACGAAGATCATGGCATCTGGTCCCATCACTTCATGGGAAATAGATGGGGAAACAGTGGAAACAGTGCCAGACTTTATTTTTTTGGGCTCCAAAATCACTGCTGATGGTGACTGTAGCCATGAAATTAGAAGACGCTTACTCCTTGGAAGAAAAGTTATGACCAACCTAGATAGCATTTTCAAAAGCAGAGACATTACTTTGCCAACTAAGGTCCGTCTAGTCAAGGCTATGGTTTTTCCTGTGGTCACGTATGGATGTTGAGAGTTGGACTGTGAAGAAGGCTGAGCGCCGAAGAATTGATGCTTTTGAACTGTGGTGTTGGAGAAGACTTTTGAGAGTCCCTCGGACTGCAAGGAGATCCAACCAGTCCATTCTGAAGATCAACCCTGGGATTTCTTTGGAGGGAATGATGCTAAAGCTGAAACTCCAGTACTTTGGCCACCTCATGCGAAGAGTTGACTCATTGGAAAAGACTCTGATGCTGGGAGGGATTGGGGGCAGGAGGAGAAGGGGACGACCAAGGATGAGATGGCTGGATGGCATCACGGACTCAATGGACGTGAGTCTGAGTGGACTCCGGGAGATGGTGATGGACAGGGAAGCCTGGCGTGCTGCGATTCATGGGGTCGCAAAGAGTCGGACACGACTGAGCGACTGAACTGAACTGAACTGAAAGCATCATGACAACGACTGGATCTGACAACCTTTAAACTATCCTCCAATCCTGGACTTCTAGAATTCTAAGCTGTAGAATATCTATAGCTCTGTCTTCTGTTAAAAGTTCTCCAACTGCACAATCTGACCTATTATGTTCCCCTTCCCAACCTTAGATGGTTAGATTCTAAACTGAGTATTTCAATACTATTCCTATTCTGGGTATGGCCCTGAAATACTATTTAAAGCTCTTCTACCTCCAACTGGTTCTTTTTCTCTCAGACCTTTTCCCCCAGCATTATAAAATTAAAGTGAGTAAAACTAGATTTAAAATTTCATATATAAACAGATTATTAAACAATATTTCTATTAGAACATCAAAATGTACATACTTTCTAATTCATATTTCTTAAAATAGTATCACATAAAGTATATAATGCAGCTTAATTATACAAAATATATTTTCCATTTATTTTGGAAATCTGCCTTCTAAACAAAAAACAGTCAACTCTTGATTACCTAAACTGGCATAACCTGGCATTCGACTAGTACCAAGTGGCATAAAATTCTATCTTAAAAGCTGGACAGAACGTGAAACTTTACAAGCACCAGACACCAGCCAACAGACAGCAATTAACATTAGTCTAGAAATCAACATTAGAAAAGTTGATTAGGAAGAAACAAAACTTCCTGGAAATTCAAAAGAAAAGGAAATCAAAGGAAAGTTAGGGAAAAAAGCCCACCCACCTAAAAAGTGTGAGCTCCAAAAGGTGGCCATAAGAACAGCATGTTGAAAATGAAGGAAGGCAACCCCCAGAGCATGTGGATAATAAAGAATTGACTGTAAGCATTCATAATGAATTTAATGTGCAAGCCAAAAATTCTATTATCTACGTGTTTAGTCAATCTAATTCAATTGTTAATGTATAATTCACTTTTCATCTTTTTTTGCCACACCATGCGCCTTGTGGGATCTTAGTTCCCCATTCAGTGGAGGCGCAGAGTCTTAACCACTGGACTGTCAGGGAAGTCTCCACTTTTCTTTCATCTTTCAAGAAAACAATTAACACTGATATTTATACCTGAAAGGTATACAAAGAAGGGATTACTGCCGTTAAAAACAGTTTTTGAAACATTAAGAGCTCACATACCAGTGGATCAAAACTAGCCAGATTCCATAAAATAACTATTAGTAATTCTACAAATTCTACAGTGATGCCATTAGCCATAAAACTGAAATATAGCTTTTGTGGTTTGCTTCATTGTTGTTTTTTACATATACCTGGTTTTGAATACTATTTTTCTGGAGATACTGACTCCAAGGATCTGGTATCTGTTCATCTGATGCTCGATTAGATGTTCGAGAATTAATTTTAAGTAGATAGCAACCCTGAGTTCCATATTTCTGTTTCATTTCTTCATAAATTGACTCAGCTCTAAAATAAAAAATGGAAATGTTTGTAGCCAACAAAGACAGGATCTTAGGCAATAATAGATATTAAAATAATACAAAAACCACGAAAAAAAAAAAATAGTTCCAAAAAAAGACATTAGAAGTAGCATATAATTTTAAAAATTAAAACAAAGTTCATGATTCTAACTGAAGTTTAGCTAGCTTGGTTATCACCTTAAAGTACAGTTACCAAAGTACGTCTCATGGAATAAATTTTGCAAAAATACTCATGTTATTAAAAAAGAAAGTTTCAGTGGTCAATCTAGTTTGGGGAACTACAGTAATCAAGCCAACCAGTTTCTTTGCAGCAGACCACCTGAGTCTTCCATTTGCTACTGTGTATAGTGAATTTCCAAAGAGTGGCTTCAAACTTATAAATCAGAAACTCAACTATGTGGACTAGCCTTCAGGAAATATAACTTTGGGAAATTCTGCCTTAGATGACAGATAACTTACCAAAAAATATAATTGCTAAAATAGATAATTGTAGCATCCCCCCCCCCACCAAAATCATCTTTTACTGCTACAGTTTACCCTTCCTTAAGCAGTCTCCAAAGAAAACAGTTTAGAAGAAGAAAAAAAGAAAACACAAGAAAAGCAGTCAAAATACTTATTATATAAAAATCCAACTTTTTTGCTAAGTTTATTATCAGCTGGACCCATGAGCTAATCTCAGATGCAACAAAAAGCAGTTGATTTCCTTACTTTTAGTTAACTAGACTTGCTACTTGCTAAGAGATAAGATAATTCAAATAAGTCAACCTAAGAATTATTCTAATGGAAATGAAATTTTGGTACACAGAGCTAACCTAATTAGGTTTTCTCCCTAAACTCATCAGCTATCTGGTGTCAAAAAACATGTGGATATAGCCCATTCAAATGCAGATGCTAATACTATACAAATAACAAACCAAATGAATAATTAAATCCTATTACACACTGTAAAATTAAGGCTGATTAAGTAAAACAGCTGATTAAGTTATAAATTTGTATAAACACATAGAGTATATGTGTGTGTATATTTACTCACATACAATAAACTAAACATCTACTTGCTGTACCAATGACACTGTTAAGCATAAGAACCACTGATCTAATACTTTAATTACCACTTAAATATCCATGTTATAACCATTTACTATGGAAGGTATCCATATTCAAATGATTGAAACTAATAAAAGCCAGTTCAAATTATTCCTATTTATATAATACACTTTATCCAAGAGGTTACAGATTATTTATGATGTCAAAAAAATTATAAAGGTTAGTAATCCTCAGAACAATTCTTTGGTTTTATCAGGAAAATTTTATTTTAAAACGATGGCATGTGCTCAGGACAAGGACAAAAAACAATTATTTAACTGCATATTCTAAACAGCATTGACATAAGAGAATAACAGTTTGAAACAAAAGATTAATTTTGATCAATATCTTGAACCAAAAATCAAAAGAAACTGCAAAGCAGGAAAAAGTCTTAATGCATTTATTTTTAACCTTTTTTGGACATTTTAAGTTTTCCTCTTAACAAAAAAGTATCAGGTGTCCCATCTTCTCCCCAGTCCTCACTGGCCAGAAAAAGCCACAAAAGTAAAACTGTTTTAATATTATCTTTTTCCAAGAACTCATCTTTAAAGATAAGCTATTCTCTTATCCCAAACATAAAAGGACTATGGTAAATCACTAACAAAGAATATTAAAGGGGACATAAGAAATAAGTGTTTGGATGTTTTTTTGAGACTGTGAAAAACATCAAGTTTAAAAATATAAAGTGATAAGAGTGAAGAGTGAAAAAAGAAGTGCCTATAAACCAGGAAACGAAAAGTTACAGGAAAACTGGGAAAGGGACAAGAGAAAAAATGAGCAGTAATAATATACAAAGTAATATACAGCTAAGAAATACAGCTAAGATCTATAAATATAAAATGGCAAGTACTCGTGAACAAAGATTAATAGACATATACACTGAAGGAAAAGTTTGGATAAGCATATGAGATAAAATGATGTAGTTGTATTTGAAGATAACTTCAAATAAAAGATCGAGCTAATTTATTAATAAATTTTTACTTTCTTCGATGAAAAATTTAGCGAAAACTTAAGCCATGTCCAAATTAATGTTAACTCATTTGACAGGAAATATTTTAAAATTTAAAAAAATAAACTTACCTCTGTTCATCTCCTGCACTTACATCATGTAAAAGTACATAATATTTAAGTGTATTTGGTATAAACCACTTGGGGTAGGAATAGTCATTATTGTGCTGAATTCGATGTTGTTCTTGTGACAATTTTGAAAACTGTTCCACAGGTTCAGCTTCACCAGAGGATGCCACCAACATACCTTGTAAACCACATTAAGGTAATTATCACTTATCACTTAATAGTAACTATTATCTTATTAAAATAAACTGTAAGCATGCGTGCACACTCAGTTGTGTCCAATTCTTTGCAACCCGCCAGGTTCCTCTGTCCATGAGATTTCCCAGGCAAGAATACTGGAGTGGGATGCCATTTCCTTCTCCAGAGTAATCTTTCTGACTCAAAGGTCGAACCTGTGTCTCTTGCATCTCCTGAACTGGCAGGTGGATTCTTTACCACTGTGCCATCTAGGAAGTCCAATAATTAATATTATTCTTTAAAAATAAATTTAGGGAGGTATTTTATGAGCTAAAACAAACAAAATCTGATTTTTACAGTTTTTCCTGCAAGCATAAAATAATTTCTTCAACATTTCTAAGTAATTCAAGGTTCTAAGTACTATAGATATCTTGTTGACAGCTGTTTAGATCACTTATATATACAATAAGGAAATCCACGAAAATAAAAACGGACAATATAAAAACTGTCCAACTATCAACATAATGAAAACTTCTGCTGAGTCTTGATCCTCTCCATTCCACCTCAGTGCAATTTCATACTCTGTCCCTTTCTCAACTTTTCTCTGTAACCACGTTAAAAAAAATGAAAGTCACAACTGTGAAAGGAGGTTAACAGCTATAAAACATGTTAGTAAAGGGTGGAAAGCTGTTTCTAAATCTGAGCTTTTGGATAAGCAGTTAATTTTGAAAGTAAAAGGGTTAATCGCTCAGTTGTGTCCCACTCTTTCGAGACCCCATAGATTGTAGCTCGCCAGGCTCCTCTGGCCACAGAATTCTCCAGGCAGCAATACTGGAGTGGGTAGCCATTCCCTTCTCCAGGGGATTTTCCTGATCCAGGGATCAAACATGGGTCTCTTGCACTGCAGGCAGATTCTTTAGTATCTGATCCACCAGGGAATTTTGAGACAATCAGCAAAAGCAGTTAACACTGACAGCTTACTTTTTTTCTTTCTAAAATAGCTTAAAAACATATTAAGCATGAAATGTGCAAGCTGGATGACAAAAACTAAGCAGGCTCTTAGTATTCTTAATTTTTAATCAAAACTTAGCTCTACCAGTCTTGAATCTAGGATGCCATTTAACAAGGACAACAAGAAAACCTGAAGCATATCAATAAAAAATAATTTTTACATCCTCTCAACAATTTTGTGTTTATGTAACTCTTTCTGAGATTAGTAACTTCCAAATATTTTAAGAGAACATAAAAGTCAAAGGATACATGCTAAATAGTGGTTCAGAAATTCATGATCTGACGCTGGCATCGACTGAAGAAAGGTCTCTCTGTAAGACTCAAACCATGGCGTAGTAGCTAAAATTAATAAAGAAAGTTAAAACTATTCAGTAGAATCAGTTTACAACAGACCACATTTCAAGTTCATATTCCTGAAAGGTATAAAACATCGTTTCTAGCAATAAACAAGAAACATTTTTCACATGTGCTTTAATTAATATATATATTGATATACATACATGAGCCATACACACAAATATATTCATACATGACCAGTACATGTTCTTGCAAAAATAAAACTGACCTATTCCCAACCTACACAATGATACCACAGTTTATTAATGCTTTCAATATTACCTATGTGAACAACCAGATTTTAGAACCACAGTTTTCCCTTCCACTAGTCATGCTGTTGTAAGTAGCTCTTTCTCATAAATGGCATTATTTCTGAACAGTAGTCCTCAACCAAGAGCAATAGTGACCCCCAGGAAACATCTGGCACTGTCTGGAGATACTGTGAGTTGTCACAAATAGGAACAAGGAGGGGTGCTACTGGCATCTAGGGAAACAGGTCAGGAACGATGGAATAATGAGAACATCCTACACCGAGGAAAACAGGATAACAATACCCCCCCACACCCCTCTCCAACACCAGCAAAGAATTATCTTGCTCAAAACGTCAATAGTGGTGAGGCTGACAAACCTTACTTCATAATTTGATTACTCGAGTAAGAGAGCAACTAAACCGCTACAAATGGAATTTCAAAACATGCTTACCTCACAATCAAATACAAAGATGTGTATTTTTACTTTTTGTATACATGTATGTGATGTGATCGGAGAAGGCAATGGCATCCCACTCCAGTACTCTTGCCTGGAATATTCCATGGACGGAGGAGCCTGGTAGGCTGCAGTCCATGGGGTTGCTGAGTCAGACACGACTGAGCGACTTCACTTTCACTTTTCACTTTCATGCATTGGAGAAGGAAATGGCAACCCACTCCAGTGTTCTTGCCTGGAGAATCCCAGGGATGGCGGAGCCCAATGGGCTGCCATCTGTGGGGTCGCACAGAGTCGGACACGACTGAAGCGACTTAGCAGCAGCAGCATGTGATGTGATTCTTAAAATGTCAAATCTCTCTCACTCCATGCTAAGCATTTTACATTACAACTATTCTAACTTGTTAAAAACTTGAATTTTCTTAAACTTGGTCATTTCATTAGGTTTAAGCAGATTATCTAAATCACAGTTTTACTAAAAGGACACTTTATTCCTAGTTACTTATGTTGACTATAAAACCTTATGTACTTTTTGTTTTATTCTTAGAATCACTGAAAGCATAGCAAGTATATTTTCTGTTTACACTGTAACACACATTAAACTGGGAAGGGTGAAACAGTAAACTATGCATCTTAACCAAGTAGCATATCCAACCCAGTATCATATATACAAAAAAACTTTAATTCCAACAAATGGATTATGAAAATAACCCACATATTGTTTAAGAGGATTAGCACTACAAAAATTTCCTGTTTTCTTGCTACAGAAGAGGAAAAACATTCCCAGAAATAGTACTATATATATACACGCATACACACATACACAAAAAGTAGCATAACTGGAGAATGACACAGACTAGTCTGTTACAACAGGAAACCAATTTTCTTACTAACGTATAAACATATCTTTCCCCTAAATAAGTCAAAATGAGTCTCTACCTTGAAAATTAGTTTTTATTTTCACTCAGTACCAATGAAGAGAAAATAAAATATAAATAAATAATGAAAAATTTGGTTAGATAAGAAATCGCCACAGATGGTGGGAGAAATAGCCTAGTCAACTTTATTTTTCTATTTTTCTTGTTGCTTCAACCATGCTTAAATTTAACAAACAGGTAAGCTGTAGACATATGACAAGGGGTCTGTTTCACAGTGGATTGGGGAGTTCTGAATAAACAAATTAGGCCTTCCAAAATAGCTATTCATTGCAACATTTCCTGTAATAAAAGACTAGAAAATGCATGTGTCCACCAGGAGAGAACTGGGTAAGTAAACTATGGTACACACACTGGATGTGCTATGGAGTTTTAAGAGAAAGGGGAAAATCTCCACATAATTACTATGAAGTGCCCTCAGGATATATTAAGTGAAAAAAGACAACAGCAGAAAAGTATGAAATTTTGTGAAAGAAAGGGAAAAAGAAAGAAAGCCACACGTGTATCAGTTTACTCTGTCAAAGAGAAATGACAGGATGAATCTAACAATTGCCACCATATGTAAGACAAAGAAGAGATGAGAAAGGGGAAGGGCTCGAAGAGAAGCTAGGCCTCTGTGAATACACCTTCTTTTACAGTTTTGACTCTGCAACTGTATGTTCCAGATAACAAAACCTAACAAAAAAATAAATCAAAAAGAAAAAAAAGCACGCATACACATGTAGGGTTCCTAAACTGAAATAATACTTTCTAAATACTGGTACAAGAAAACACTGGGTACTCAACAAAGAATATAGGAACAAAGGAAAATTTTCTAAATATATATAGCAGAAGTGGGTTTTATCCTTCAAGTCGGTCACATTCAGGTTGATGAGGTAACTTTTTCCTTCAGCCACATGCTTCCTTGAAGGGCTAACTGACTAGGGCATCGTTCTCTTTCTGCTTTTTCAAGCAACGTTTTTGCAGAACGTAGCAGGAAAAAAGGTGTTTGGTTTTTTTAATGTTAACATAAAAGACTAACATTTAGTGACACTTCTCATCCCTTAAAAATTCTCTTGTACATGTTTTGGGATGAAATCAGTATTTTGCTCACATTCCTTTCCCTCTCTACATGTTCTTTGCTTGGAACTGAAACAGCAACCATGATATCCTACCAGTTAAAGTTTCTCTATGTAGAATGTACTCTTCCCCTGGTAAGAAAGGAAAGAAGGCAGACAAGAAGTAAAAAAAAAAAAATGTAATGCTCTATCCTCCACTCTACAAAAGGCAGCCCTCTCTCTCTGTCCCCATTTCTTCTTTGTTCCCTTCTTAGTCCCAGTAACTTAGCAGAGTTGTGTGTGCATGCTTAGTCGTGTCCAACTCTTTGTGACCCCATAGACTGTAGCCCACCAGGCCCTTCTGTCCACGGAATTTCCTAGGCAAGAATACTGAAATGAGTTGCCATTTCCTACTCCAGGGGATCTTCCGGATACAGGAACTGAACCCGTGTCTCTTGCGTCTTGTGCACTGGCAGGTGGATTCTTTACTAATGTGCCACTTGCAAAGCCAAGTTATTAATGTTCAAATACATATCTAACAAGGGTTGCAGGCAGTGAGATAGACCTACAGCAACTCTGGTCTTCTTTCTATTGAAACCAAATACTATCATCAGTGATCCCAAACCTGCGAGTGAAAAAGACTGGCTACCCTAAACATAAACATCACCCATAAATCACATATTTTCCCTTTCTAATCATTCACAAACGTTGAAAGTACCAGAAAACCACCACTCAGACTAAAGAAAAAGGCACTAAGAAATATTACAAATTCCACATAATGTTGGCACTTAAGACTTTAACTTTTGATAAACAGTAGTCGCAAAATATTCAAGTAAGGGAAAGAAATATAATTAGATGTATAATTATTTAATTCAATAAGAGTCTCAGGTCAAAAATACTTAACACTTCTAACCATAGAAGTGTTATCTATGGTTTATCAGAATATATGGTTTAATTCAGAAGACCTCAGACTACAACTGGAGAAGGAAATGGCAACCCACTCCAGTGTACTTGCCTGGAGAATCCCAGGGACGGGGGAGCCTGGTGGGCTGCTGTCTATGGGGTCGCACAGAGTCGGACACGACTGAAGTGACTTAGCAGCAGACTACAACAGCTCCAAAAAACTAAAACCAGAACTTTTATATAAAATTTATGAGCATTTTGCAAATCAAATAATCTTAAGTAATATGAAGAGCTAAGAAATACTAACCTTGCATTTTAACAACACCCTTGAGAACTATCCTTGAAGAGACTATTTCTAATCAAGTGTTTTCTAAAAAAAAAAATCAGCAAAAATCAAAGTATTCTAAAGAGATGAAAGCCATGATTACTTATGCCCAATAATTAAACTTCTCATACACCAGATTTTTTTAAAAAACAGATCATTCTTTTTTGAAACTATATTCCTTTTAACCCTCAGTATATCAAGAAAAATAGTCATTGCATTTACTATCTGGATTTAACTGACCCCTGGTATTTTATTGTATTTCTAATTCATTTTATAAATTATTCACAAAATTAAGAATAAAACCAAAACAAGCTTTTAATAAATTTTAATAAAGCAATCTCAAATTGTATTCCATCTATTCCCAGTTTCAAATACATGTGCCTCAATTAGGCAATGTTTTTTGAATGTCCATCAACTATTATGCACAAACCTAGAACACATTCACAGTGTAAATACTGATTCCAGATTTAAACACATGTCTAATAACGTCTAGTTTATGATTATTTCTGGTTTTTCTTGGACAGTCAAGGTGCAACATTTTGGAAAAATGTGATGGCTCAAAATTTTGCTGAAAACAAAAAGGTCATTTTATTTTGCTCCATCACTGCAAAGCATTTTCATTCTTTAGACTTCTAAACAGCAAACACAATGATTAAGTTAATGAATTTTCATTTCTACATCACCTGATTCCTTCCAATTACCTTCATACACATGCCTGACATTTACAAACTGTATCAAGTAAATTTACACAAACATCATAAAAGATGAAAGAATATGGTCACATGTCCTTTAACAAAATGGAATGGTCTAGGTTAGCATTTCAAAATATTATATGTTAAGTCCTACCTGTTAAATTAAGTCCTTCCTGTTAAATTGGGTGAAATACTATATTTTCTTTTTGTTTTTAGAAATACATTGCTCATTCATCAACTCTTGAGTTTGAATACAACTGTCCTAGATACTGTCATCTGAAGACTCAAAAGACTAGGATTTCTATATATGATCAATTTCACCACTGTCATCAGAGTCCAATAGAGTAAGTAACCACTAGCCATATGTGGCTCTTGGGCACTTGAAATGTGGCTTGTCTGAATTGAGGTGTGCTGTTAAGTATAAAATACACATAACATTTTCAAGATAATACAAAAGAAATTTTCCATTGATTACATTTGCAATGGTAACATTTGGGTTAAAATTAAATATATTATTAAAATTAATTTCACTCATTTCTCTTTATATTCTTTTTTTTCCCCTCTCTTGGCAATGCGACAAAGTTTGTGAGATCTAGTTCCCTGACCAAGGATTGAACTTGGGTCCCCTGACAGTGAAAGCACAGAGTCCTACCACTGGACCACCAGGGAATTTCCTATTCTTACATTCTTTATTGTAGCTATAGAACACGGAAAGTAACGTAAGTGGCTCATTTACTTCTACTAAATAGCGTTAGTCTGAACTGCCATATGTCACTGCATTCAACTTCTAATTTGTCTAGTAATGGTGAAAAATTGTGTATTCCACTGTCAATTTTCTTTTCTTTGTCAAAATGGACTAAAAATCCCCAAGTCTCAACTGTGTTCAATGGAGAAAAAAAAAAAGATAAAGATGATGACTATGAAGATGTTGTCTCCAAACTTCTTTCATAACTTCCTGAAAGAAGATTTAGAACTATGGGCAATACAAAATTTCAAACTGAAGGACAATATAACAGTGATTTTGTTCACTATTGCATCATCCTAGAGAATTTCATTATTTCTGGACTTTCTTATAGCTCAAAGTAACTGGCATTGATAAACAATTCCCAGGACGAAAAACAGAAAAATACTTCAAGATACCTGAAAAATAAGAACAATAATTTCCCATTTTGCACTACTCACATTTTAAATAATAACCACTTTTTTAAAGGGCTCTTCATGCTTTTAAGTAAAAATCTTTGGAAAGACATTAAATATTTAAACAGTCTCCTAAAACACTGTTTACACTTGACTATTCACTTAAGTCTCATGGTATCTTACAGAGTATTAGTAGTTAACATAAAGGCAATCAGAAAAAGTATACTACATACTGAAAAAGGGTGGAAAATATGTTCTTCCTTCTTACCAAAACAAGGTGCAGCCCAAATTATACTTTTCAAGGTCAATGCCTGAGTTGAGCAGATAATACTGTAAATCAAGAGTAAATACAATACGTAATAGATAACAAAAGTTATCTCCATTTTAGAAAAATTAAATAGACGTGTTAACTGAAACAAATACAAAAAAGTAGTAGTTGGGTGGAAAAAAAAGTAACAGACAAGGAGTAGACTGTGAACAATCTGGAAAACTGAGACCACCAGAGGAAATATTTGTATATAATGAGGATTCTTTCAATTTCATCATTATGTCTAATTACTGTACCAAGGAACACTAGCTTTAATTGACCAATCTGATGAAGAAATTGCACTGTGAAAGCTAGGCTTATGAGTGAAGTATCTAACATGTATTTCATAAACAGAATGGGTGAAAAGTATGACTCACAATAATGGTAAAACTAGAGTATTTCTAGACAAAGAATTAATCTTACTTAAAATGGATAAAACCACTCAAATCTCCAAAGAGTATTATTCTAACAGAATTTTATTAAAATGAATTCAGTACTTCATCATCTCACATTCTCAAATCTCCAGAGTATTATTCTAACAGAATTTTATTAAAATAAATTCAGTACTTCAGCATCTCACATTCTCAGTCTTCAAGACCAACATAACAATAAAGCTAAAGGGAAGTGCCTTAAGTAGCAGAGAAAGAAGCTAAAGAAACTGTTTTCTTCTGAAGCTTGTCCTAACCACTTGAGATTCTTTTTTAAAGTCTGCCTATTCAGATGGTAAAGCGTCTGCCTGCAGTGCAGGAGACCTGGGTTCGATCCCTAGGTCGGGAAGATCCCCTGGAGAAGGAAATGGCAACCCCCTCCAGTACTCTTGCCTGGAGAATCCTATGGATGGAGGAACCTGGTAGCTTACAGTCCATGGGGTCGCAAAGAGTCGGACACGACTGAGCAATCTCACTTCACTAAGGAGTTTCAGACATTCATTCCTCAAAAATTTTACCTTCCAAAACATAAATCTTTTTTTAGGAAAATACTGGAGATGTCCTTTACCAAATCAATGAAATATACCTAAAGATATGAATGAGAGGCTACAGAGAAGGGGAGGAAATCTCCAGGATGACAGCTGTGGAGCAGGTCTTGGAGTGCAGTCAAACCATGACAGAGTAGAACAATGTTTGAAACTTCCATTTCATTATATTCCCTCTCCCCTCCAACCTCTCAACCCCGCCTGGTGAACTTTTTAAAATATCCTTCTAACTGTTCCTTCTCCCCATAGAATGCTGCTGCTGCTGCTAAGTCGCTTGAGTCGTGTCTGACTCTGTGCGACCCCAGAGATGGCAGCCCACCAGGCTACCCCGTCCCTGGGATTCTCCAGGCAAGAACACTGGAGTGGGTTGCCATTTCCTTCTCCAATTCATGAAAACGAAAAGTTAAAGTGAAGTCGCTCAGTCGTATCCGACTGTTAGCGACCCCATGGACTGCAGCCCACCAGGCTCCTCCATCCATGGGATTTTCCAGGCAAGAGTACTGGAGTGGGGTGCCACTGCCATAAACAACCACATAAAAATATTACTTAGAAACACAAAATGAATACCAGAGAAAACCACTAAAAGCTGGTGGGGCAGAGGTACAGAGAGCAGATTACTGTTGCTTTTTTCTCTTAAGTCTTTTCAGCATTATCTCTATTTGTATTGGCCTTCCCTGGTGGCTCAGACAGTAAAGATTCTGCATGCAAAGCAGCAGACAGTAGAGATGAGAGTTCAATCCCTGGGTTGGGAAGATTCCCTGGAGAAAGAAATGGCAAGCCACTCCAGTATTCTGGCCCGGAAAATTCCACGGACAAAGGAGCCTGGCCTGTTATAACAGTCCATGGGGTCGCACAGTCAGACACGACTGACTGACTGACACTTTTGCTTTCTTTCTGTGCATGTATCATTTTAATAAATTTTTTTAAAGTAAAAGGTATATGAGCTTTAGAGGTCAGGAAAGTATCTGCACTATAAAAAAAAATAATTTTGAAAAAATATGATAGTTTATTCCTCTCTCTGTGCCCCTCAGCACTCTGGCATATTAGATACGGTATATCTCTATTATAATGTATTTTAAGATACTATAAATTAGAATGTCTCCTAATTATTTTTCAGGTTATGAAGTTACATATAGCATCTTATCTCAGTGCAAAGCCTAACAGTAAGAAATCAATAAATATTTGTTGCATGAGTAATAAAAATGTTAAAGTCCCTATAAAACAGAATCATAGGATTAAAGGTCTAGAAGAGGCCTTAAGAAGTAATCTAGTCAAATTCTCTCATCTTCAGAGAACAGAACTGATTCTGAGTAACTGATTCAGATTATCCAACTAACTATAACTAACCCTGGCAGTGGTAATATAAAAACCTGGACACTCTGGCATTAGATTCAGTGCCTTTCACACTTCAAATGTTCCACTGATGAGAGCAATATTTCAAATCCATCACTTTTTCCCAAAAATATGCAAATCTTGCCTCATGAAAATAAGTTATGCCAGGAACTGCTTAAAGTACACATCCTGAAATGGATTCCTTTGATTTAAAGATAACCAAAATTTTCTAAACTTAATCTTATCAAGGTAACTTATCTTGTTGGAATTAAAATGACATAGAAAAGAAGAAAAATTCTTAATTTTTAAACAAAGTAAATCTACAAATATTTTAAACTATACAAGTGCAACCAAGTAACTTCATGTTCTAAAACATACCTCTTAATTTCTCTTTTTATGTTTCAACTATGCAATTAGGAGGCATTAATATAATAGATTATAAGTTACACTAAGATGATTATTAGGTAGCTAAAATAGCCTAATCAGATGATGTATGGAGCATGCAGGAGCTAAGTTCCCTGCCCAAGGATCAAACTCATGCCTCTCTGCAGTGGAAGCTTGGAGTCCTATCCACTGGACCACCAGAAAATTCCTAGATGATGTACTTTTCATCTTTCTCCTTTAAAAATCTATCCCATGTCCCCCATCAAGTCTTTTCTACACTGGCAAAGAGTCACACCAAATACTGCTAACTCACTTTACATATTATTACATAGTTTCACCTAACAATTTTATTACGAAAACATTTACCAGTCACATCAGATTAGGGTAAGTTTTTATTTATATACTATAAACATTTCCTCCATTTAACACTAAGCAAGATAAAAGATACAATGAACTGAATGCTTTTACATAATCATTGTATTACTAATGTCACAAAAGAATAGTTTTTTTGGTCTACTGATGGTTCTTTCATTCAAGAAATATTATGCACATGTTCTAGGCATTAACTTTACAAGTAGAACTACAAAAAAAATTTTCATTATGAAAAAGTAAAATCACATATTTTGTAGTTATTTGAATGGCTGCCTGCTTACTCGATTGTAATCTCCTAAAAAGCAAGGACTTGTCTTCCACATTGTATTCTCAGGCTTGAGCACTCAGCAAGTACTTAAGTATGTGTTGAATGATTTCCAAGTTACAGAATTACCTTTTCTAACAAAAGAAATATCATTTAAAAAATAATAATAAACCTTATTACATACCACTGAGGTTGAGGTCATAATCTCCTGCCGTTATCACATTAGCTACTAATCCTTCTGCAGGCTGACTGCCAGAAACCACATCATTCAAGAGTTTCCGAATGGCTCCAGGCTGAGGTGGTTGGGTGGTAATGTTGCTTACAGCTATCTTCAAGTTTTTAATTACGTGAAGCTGATTATTGGGATCTCTCATATGAACTTAAAAAAAGAAAAAAAACTTGAAATTAATTCTACACAAAGTATAACAAGCCAACGATTATAACAATTAAAAAGAAAAAAACTTGGGTTAATGATTTACAGAGGATGCTCAATTTGGAAACCAGAAATTCCAAGTTAACAGTCTTCCAAAATACAACTGACTTATAGTGTGCTGCAGTCCACAGGGTCCCAAAGAGTTGGACAGGACTTAGCAACGGAACAACACAACATTCCATTACACACCAAAGAGCTAGCTAGACAGTCTAACCTTCCTCTCCAGTAACGCTACTGCTCACAGCTACTCTACCTTTGGAATTGACAAGGAGGGCGTCTCAGGTGGCTAGTGGTAAAGAATCCACTAGAAGGTAAAGAACTCCTGCCAATGCAGGAGACAAAAGAGATGTAGGTTCAATCCTGGGTTGAGAATATCCTCTGGAGGAGGGAGGGCATGGCAACCCACTCCAGTATTCATGCCTGGAGATCTCCATAGACAGAAAAGCCTGGCGGGCAACAGTCCACAGGGTCACAGTTGGACATGACTGAAGCGACTGACCACGCAGCACATAACCACCATCCATGTGGTGGTGGTTCAGTTGCTAAGTTCTGTCCGACTTAGTCGGCCAGGCTCCTCTGTCCATGGGATTTTCCAGGCACATGGATACTGGCTGCTGCTGCTGCTGCTGCTGCTAAGTTGCTTCAGTCATGTCCGACTCTGTGCGACCCCACAGACGGCAGCCCACCAGGCTCCTCTATGGGATTCTCCAGGCAAGAACACTGGAGTGGGTTGCCATCTCCTTTTTCAGGGGATCTTTCCAACCCAGGGATCAAACCCCCATCTCCTGCTTGGCAGGCAGTTTCTGTACCACTAAGCCACCTGGGAAGCCCAACCACCTTCCATACCAAATCTCTTGATTCTCACTTTACCCTAAGGCTGGTCCAAGGCAGTGTGAGGTCTATGGTATCAAAATTGAAAATCAAGGAAGAAAAGGCATTAAATGCTGCACAGAAGGTTCCTCTGGTTCCCTGACAGAGATGCCTGCATTCTCGGCCCCTGTTCTACTATCATAAAGATCAATGCCCATTCTAGTGTGGGATGCTGATAGTAGGTGATGCTGTACGCATATCCTGTACACATATCCTATCCATATGCTGTTCTCATATCCTATATGAGAACTCTCTGTATTTTCCGCCCAATTCTGCTGTGAATCTAATACGGCTCTAAACAACAAAGTCTAGAAAAAAGGAAGAAAACAAAAATCAGTGCCCATATTCCTTCTCCTAACCTAATCAATACCTCTGGTCTCCTCCCTACTACAGGCCTTGTCTCAGTCTAGATGATTTATAACCAGGGCTCAGAGCTTCAAAGCCAGGCAAGAGGTTCTCAGGCAACTGTAGTTAAGACAGGGCTCATGGTGCACAGTAGGAAATATAAGTATATTTTTTTCTTATAATCAGATAAGATGATTAGCTTCCATGGTAGCACTAGAAGCAGTTCATTGTATAGATTAAGGATCCAAATCCTGGAGTCAGACTTTACTTGAAATACTAACCCACTACTTTTAACTGGGTTATCCTAAACAACTTTAACCTTTTCCATGCTTCATTTTTTTCTGCACCTATAACATATGAAAGAAATAACCTACTTCACAGGGTTATTTTAAGAATTCAGATGAGATATTGTTAGAAGACATAGTAAGTGCAAAGCACTCAGCAGAGGCCTAACGTAGTTAGGATGGTGGCAGCACATAGAACATCCTCTATTTCAAGTATGTCATGAATCATCATACAGCAACACAGGGCAATTCTTAGAAAACTGACTTTGCATACTTACCCACTAAAAAATGACATTTCCCCCTAATGGGACATGCTTTTTAATAAACGTTTAAGTTCAGGTCCGCCTATGTCTTAAATAAAGTTACATCCATTAAAAACTGTCTTCCTAAATTTCCAGTGTGTTCTCTCAGCTGACATCTAAATTTTCAATTGAAAAATATAAGACAAAAAGCTTTTTAAAAATACTACATATAACATGAATATGTGTACTTGTAAAACTAAATATATGTACAGAAAGTATACACACAAATTCCATTATAATGATTATCTATGGTAAAAGCATGAAAGAAATGGGACTAAGGAAGGGGTAAAAAGGTGAATTCAACTTCGTTTCTTAAAGCAAAGAAAAAGATACAAAGCAAATATGACAAGATTCGTTGGCTCTAGGTAGTGGCGAGCTGGATGCTTCTTGCATTCTTCTGCATTCATCTGTAATTGCTCATTTTCTAAATGATTTAAATAAACAAACTCCCTAATTAAACTTCTCAGCTGGTCTATGAAACAGAGAAACCAAAAAACATCAAAATACTATGATACATTTCTGGTATTTTTAGGATACAAGCAGTTTCCTTGAAGTTGATCCATAATTGTCAAATAATATAAGCAACCATTATCTATATTAAACCTCTCTTAAAATTTTAAATTGACTCTGGTATTCTTAAGTGTTAACACAAAGTTATTCTACTAAGAGTTGTGTCTTATATTCAGAATGGGTCATTAGTTATTGGGTAATCTTATCAAATCCAGAAATGAGTCAATGTGTGGCAGCCAGCCTCTGAAATGGCACCTGATGATCTGATATTTCCCAGTATATGCTCTCCCACATCCCAGGATGGATGTGTGACCAGTGTTCTTGTTGTTTAGTCGCTAGGTCATGTCTGATTCTTTTGGGACCCCATGGACTGTAGCCTACCAGGCTCTGTAGTCCATGGGGTTTTTCAGGCAAGAATACTGGAGTGGGTTGCCATTTCCCTCTCCAGAGGATCTTCCTGACCCAGGAATCGAATTCATGTTTCCTGTATTGCAGGTGGATATGTTACTAGAGCCACCTGGGAAGCCCATGTGTGACCAGTGGAACACAGCAAAAACTACTGTGGTAAGGTTATAAGAGATAAGGTTACTGAGATAAGGTTTTAAGAGTATGGCTTCCATCTTGGGTTCTCTCTCTGATCACTCCCTCTAGGAGAAAGTTACTGCCAGGTTGTAAAGACACTCAAGAAACCTCCGGAGAGGCCCATATGGCAGAGAACTGGGGTCTCAGGCCAACACCCAGTGAAGAGGTGAAACAAAAACTGTAGGAGTGAGCTTGCAAGTGGATCCTCCAGCCCTAGATGACCACAGCCCCTGCTGACAGCTCCGGGGCAACCTCAAGAGACAACAGTCCAGCTAAGCCACTCCCAGACCCCTGAGACTGAGGGATACAAGATGCTTTGGGGGCTTCCCTGGTGGCTCAGTGGTAAAGAATCTGCCTGCCAGTGCAGGAGACACAGGTTCGATCCCTAATCCAGGAAGATCTCACGTGCCACAGAGTAGCTGGGTGTGCCACAACTGTTGAGTGTGTGCCCTAGAGCCCAGGAGCCATGACTATTGAAGCCTGCGCTGTAACAGCAGTAGCCCCCTGCCACAACTAGAGAAAAGCCCACACAGCAACCAAGACCCATCACAGCCAAAAATAAGTAAATAAAATTAATTTTTAAAAACGCTTTTGTTTTAAGGTGCTAAGTTTCAGGGCAATTTATTACATAACAATTGATACGTATACACTGGAGTAGCACAAAATCAGCTTAATAAAGAGAAAGGCAAGAATTAAGAATGATTGACAAAAGCTCTTAAATCACACACAAAAAAATCCAAAAGCTTCAAAATTAAATAATTATATTAAGGCTTTATTAAGATTATAACGTCACAAAAGGTGACTTTATATAGCATATAACACCTCAATTTCAGGGTGAAATTCGGCTCCACCACTGCCTTACTTTTATAGACTGCCACATATAGCTCCTTGAAGCAACATTCCCCAGTACGTGCTGCCCACAGATTACTAGCTGCTCAAGACAACTGTTTCTGAAAACTCAATTTCATGTTCAAATAAATTTGGGAAACCAGATTACACTTTTAAAAGGTCTCTTGACAGTAGGTGTTCCCAGAGCTCTTAATATACTAAATGACACTAATTCTCCCAAATACATGCTTTTTAAGCAAACTTGACCACAAATTTTTTTCAGGAAACATACATAACTGGTGTTCTACAGAATGTATTTTAAAAAACATTGACATCTTTTATCTTTACGCAACACATAAAACTTTACTGTATTAAAAAAGAAAACCTCAGTTGCTTACGAACCACACAACTTCCCCCAAACTCCATGCCCTTGCTCAAGAAATCTTTTGACTATCACATATACACAAGATAGGAAATCAAAAATTCCTTTCCCAGAATTCAAGATCCTTCCTTATCTAGGCCTTTTCCCTTACTATCCTGTACTGAAAAGGGAGTTCTCCCACTGTTCCCCGACCACTCAATTATCATTTCTACCTTAGTCCATACCATTCTAACCTCATCTCTGTTCTCAAAAGGTGTGCCACAACTGTTGAGTGTGTGCCCTAGAGCCCAGAAGCCATGACTATTGAAGCCTGCGCTGTAACAGCAGTAGCCCCCTGCCACAACTAGAGAAAAGCTCATCCTCTTCCGTTCCACCAACATCTACCTATTCAAGTCTATCTCATTATACTCCATCCCTAAATCTTTTGCAATCTACACAAGCAAAAGAGTAAAGATTTCAGCCTCTATTCACTTCACTGTCCAATACAGGAGGCACCAGGCACAAGTGTCTACTGAGCACTTCAAATATATCTAGTCCAAACTTAGGTGCTGGTATAAGTGTAAGATGCACACCAACTTTCAAAGACTTAACGATAAAAAACGAATGCAAAATATCTCATTGTTTTTTTATATTTATTACCTGTTGAAATGACAAGTTTGGAAATACTGGATTAAATATTATTTAATCTCCTTCACCAATTTCTTTTTACCTTTTTACAATGTGACTACAAAGTAACTTCAAGTTATGCATGAGTCACATTGTTACTACTGGATGGCACTGCTCCTGCCTGTGAACAAGTGATTTTAAATACTATCAGGAGGTAAGATGATCTGACTAAGAACACCTTGTCTTGAATCACACTGCCTGTTTTTAAATCTTTCCCACCTGTCTAGGACTGACCAAGTTAGTATCTCCATGCCTGGATGTCCTCAAATTTAAAATGGTGTTAACAGTACCTTTCTCATAGGACTCAAGACAGACTAAAAGAGAAATGCTAAGTATATACATCAGTTAGTGTTACTATTCTTTATTAACAGAGCACTGCAATCATAGGCAAACTTGCTCCTCTGTTTTGTTTTTTAAGAATTTAGGAATGTAGAGCACTTTGTCGTTTTTGTTGAGTTAGTAAAAAATACTGCAGGAATTCAAGAGTTCTCAACCTATTTTGGATAGCTCCTTGTCTCCTTTAAATACAAAAGTGAGCTTATAGCGGAGGTATTCTCCCAAAGAATACACACGTGTGGCCTGTAAATACATAAAACTTATGGCACAGCATTTGTGTGTGTGAAGAAGTCATCATAACCAAATAAACATCATGGTCGTTGTCTTGACAACCTTTATTATAGAACCTTTTTAAAGTCTATAACAAAAAATCTTACCCATATTTTTCAATGTTCTGTTTGCAAAGTACAGGTAAAGATATTGATTAAACCACACTAAACTATTATTACGCTTACTTTTCCCTAATAAAGAATCTAAAGCTGGAGAAAACAGGCAATTCTTCAATAAAAGATGTTTCTTCTGTTGATTAAACTTTTATCTGAAAAAAAAAAACCCACAAACTTCAGGACTTTTCCATCCTTATAAATATAGATAACTGCCCCTAACTCGATTAAATTATTCTAACTACAACTTGTCCTTATTTCCTCATCCATCAGGCCAAAACAAAAAGCTGTTCCAAGTTTCACTACTTTTATAATACCTTTTATTTGCTTGAGAGGTAAAATAAAATTCTGGATACCTAGAGAAATATTTTCAAAAGAAAAAAGTAAAGTAAACGTTAAGTCTTGAAAGGGATACGCCTCACTGCTAAAGAATATAATACTTAAGGCAACTTTGAAAACCCAGTTTAACTCCCAGGGGAAGACGATTCGTCTTCTTTACTAAGATCTCATTGGTCTAACAGCGAGCATCTTCTTAGCCTGACCTCCTTGCAACTTCCTAATTCCTCCCTACGGCCCTTGAGAACAGGCTCAATGCCCTTCTCTGCGGCTCACGTTTTTCTTTAATTACCCAACAGTCTGGTTTGTCCGGGAAGTGCCCGAAAAACCGGAGGTCAGAACCACGCTCCTGTCTTGACCATCTCTCTTACGGAACCTCCTCCAGCGGCCACTAAAGACACCGCGGGGCCCCAGCCCGACTCCACTCTCCCGGCTCCGAGATGTAAACACCGCCCTTCTCTTCCCCGCCCGCCCCCAACTTCCCTCTCCCGGCCCCGGCTTTGCGGGAGTTCAGTGCAAAGGGGAGAGCACATACCCTCGGAAGTGAGGCGAGAAAAGGGCTTAAGCAACTCCGCGAAGCTAAGGTGATTGAGACGAGTAAGCCGCTCGGCTTCGTCGCTACACAGCGCGGCCACACAGGGGACGAAGGAGTCCGGGATGAGCTCCTGCACTGATTGTACACACTGGGCCATCACCGCGGCAGAGGCAGCGGCGGCGTCCGCCCTCCGGCCCACTCTCGGAGGCTGATCCTGCGGCTGCAGCAGCTACCGCCGCCGCCCGCCGGCCTGGCCCGGCCGGGCGGGGCCGGGCGCTGAAGCCTTGAGACCAATAGAACGAACAGACGCTGCCGCCTTGGCTCCCGGAGCACCCGCCACCGACCCCTCCCCGTCACCGCCGCTCCTCAACGCTCGCCCCGGCGTCCTCGCATTCCACCCTGATAGGTGGAGACGCCGGCAGTCGCCAGCTAGTCCTCTCGACGGCAAAGCCTTGGTCACTGCCGGACTGGAACCGCCATGTTGAGGCCGAACCCTGACCCACCGGCGTACTTATCCCGGCAGCCCCCGCGCTCGCCCCTCACGTGACAGTGTTAAAGTCGATAGGGGCGGGAGAAGAGAGCCTGGAAGAGGGAAGGAGGCTGGTCGGCCGGCTGATGCCGGAAGTGCGATAGGTGGACCTCCTGTTGGGCGGGCCTGGGGCGGGGCTACGGGCGTGCTGGGCGGAGCCAGGCGGGTAGGCACGCGACGTTCGGCCTGGTTCTCTCAGGGCGTAGAAGACCAGAGAGGTGTGACGAAGGAGTAGGTAGGATGACGCTCGTGGTCGCTGCTGTCACAGTGGGGAGGTGCCCATTCGCCTTCCACGCCGACTTGGTCCTCCCTGGAAACAGTGGACAAACCTTGTGTGGCTGTTCTCGCAGCTTCCGGCCGGCTCGCCCGCCCTTCCCACGCTTCTGGTGGAATGATTAGGGGCAGCTCTCCGTAGAGAGCTAGCTGCCGGCCGGATTCTTGGAGGTTTCTCTGGAGCCGCTTTAAAACGCCCATGTACCTTTTGAACACAACCATGCTTTTAGAAAGGGCTGCTACGAAGGTGGACTAAACCAGCGGGCATAAATAGGTGCCGTGGTGGCACATAAATATGTGGCAGTTCACCCGAGTGTAAGAAACTGCTGCGTTTTCGTTGGTCTCAGGGAAAGCCTTGGCCCCCGACCTTTTCATCCTCGGGCGCTTCCTTTTCACACTCTGCTGGAAAAATTACTTCCTAGGGATGAGGGTGTGGGAAGCCAGTAATCATGTACCGAATGAAGACCTGAGTTAGCTTCTTCTCTTCCTAGGTTTCATTTTTATAGATCTTTCTTCTAAACGTGTAGAAGTGAATGAAAGGAATTTTACTAAAATATTCAACTGATTGGACTTATTCTGAATTGTATGTCAAAAATACAAGACAGGTAAAAATGCAACTCCGTATCATGACTTTACCGTCTTTGGTTTAAAGGAGGCTTCTCCAAGCAAGGGGGCTTCCCTGATGGCTTAGTGGGTAAAGGAATCCACCTGCAATGCAGGAGACACAGGAGACGGGTTGGACAGAGAATGCTGGCCGGCTACAGTCCATGGGGTCGCAGAGAGTCAGACATGACCGAGCGACTAAGCACATTCCCCAAACAAGAGTATCTCAAACTGTCGGATTGTTTGGCACCCTGAAGTTTCCACCATGGTAAGAATTCATGACAGGTGAGTATGCCTTTCTCCTATAAACTGAAAAACGGGAAATAGGAAAGGGCAATAGTAACTTAATGACATGGCAACTTGGCCACAGATCAGTCTAGAAACGATAACACATGCAAGTTGAGGATCTGGAAATTCATTTCCTTAGAACCATCTGTGCCTGAGAACCTCTTGGAAAGTCTTTTATTCCCTGGAGTATACATACTCCCTTTTGAATACCTTTGATATGTCCCTTACGCTTTATAATGTGAGAATCTTATGTAACTGCGGGTGACTCAAGTTATGATATATTTTTTGTAACAGGGGCCTCAGTGCAAGCATGCTACTTTAGTTCTCAACTCAGAAGTTAAAAAGGCAACTTGTTTTTTACATTGGAGGTAAACTAACTGTATTAGACTCTGGGAGGACTCTCAACTGTAATTTACTCTAAATGGATATTTGGAGATAGACTTCACATATTATAAAATTCACTCCTTTAAAAGTGTACAGTTCAGTGGTTTTTACTGTATTCAGAAAGTTGCACAATCATTACTGGTAGTCCTGGAACACTTTGATCACCCCCCAAAGAAGCCTATTGCCCACTATCAGTCACTCTGCACCCCAACACCCCTCTAAAGTGAAGTCCCTCAGTCGTGTGCGACTCTTTGCAACCCTGTGGACTGTAGCCCGCCAGGCGGTTCCAGCCATGGGATTTTTCCAGGCAAGAATACTGAAGTGGGTTGCCATTTCCTTCTACAGGAGATCTTCCCAACCCAGGAATTGAACCTGGGAGAATCCCAGGGATGGGAGAGCCTGGTGGGCTGCCGTCTATGGGGTCGCACAGAGTCGGACATGACTGAAGCGACTTAGCAGCAGCAGCAGCTCTCACATTGCAGACTGACTGCTTACCGTCTGAGCTACCAGAGAAGTCCCTAGAGCACCCCTCTAGCCCCTGGAAATCTCTCATCTACTTTATGTCTCTATGGATTTACCTATTCTGAACATTTCACATAAATTGAATCATACAATACATGGCCTTCGGTGTCTGATTTCTTTCACTTGGAGTAATGTTCAAGGCTCATCCATGTTGTAGCATGAATCAGTATGTCATTCCTCTTTATAACTAAGCGTAAATGGATTGTTAACTTATGCATTGAATTTACTAATACCACATGCATACAGTTTCCAGTGAGTGACTGTACTGTTAAAATCTATTTCCTAGTCTATCCTAAACTACCTCACATGTTCATCGTCTAAGGTATTTTCTTTTCCTATAGATTAAAGATGAGTCACTGCCATATTTGCATTTCAGCCTACAGGAATGGGGAAAAGAGAATGGAAAAGTAAATGACTAATGATTTCAGATCAAATTTTAAAATGGCATCCAGCAATTTCACTCTTATATCACTGGCTCTAGTGTCTCCAAAGGAGACCAGAAAGTGTAGGCCTGAGAGTTCTGTTGCTAAATGAAGAGAATGAAAGTGGGATGACAGGGCAAGTTTCTTCTCCCCACTTGATTAGGAATGAGGTACCCTGCAAGATGTATTTGCCTGAATTCTAAGATATGACACTTCTCTCATTTCTCTGACTCCCCTGAACATTGACCCTTTTTACATCACTTGTCCTCTGAACCATTTACTTTCTGCAGAACCCTCAAGGCCAGGAGGATAATATCTATCACTAAAAGAGAGGAAGCTTGCTGGGCCAAATGATAATAACAGAAACAACTAAGGATCTCTTTTCCAAGTACTGAAGATGAGACCCAACTTCTTAGACTCCCAAAATCAAAGAATCCCATAAAACATATGCTATACCAGTAGGCATATATTTTGAAATACTCTGTTATGAAATGCCCATGAATTATTTTGCATGTAAAATAGTGCCTGTCTCTTCTGATATCTGCTGTGATCAAAAACATGGACACTGAAATCAGAGAGGCTTGGACTCAAAAGTATCTCCACCACTTGTGCATAAAAGTTGTATCACCATTGTCCATCACTATACATCAAGCAAGCATGGCACTTTATGTATACTGACTACTACTGCTTCTTACACAAACCTGAGAAGCACATGTGTACCCAGTTACCAGATATGGCACCTGAAGCACAGAGAAGTTAATTAGCTTGTCCCAGGATAACACTGGTGCAGAACCAGCTCGGTGCTTAACCCTAGAGACTTGATTACTAGGATAAATTGCTTTTCCACATGTTTCCTTACTTTGAGAGCACCTACAGAAATTTTAACTTGCAGTAGCTTGCAATATGGTTTTAGCAATAAATCTGTGACTTTTAACAAGTTATGTGTCTTTTCTGAGCCTCACATTCTTTATCTGTGAGCTTATGAAGTTGGAACTAGATGGTTTCTTGTATTCATTCCAAAGTGAAGATCTTTTCACTATTATTAAATTTCACTGTATTAACAGTAGATGGTGCTATTGAGTATTGGCTTCAAAAGCCAATTAAAAAACTGGTTCTAATTAGCCACTAAAACAACAATTCCTGAGTACAATACAGGATCTCACATGGGAGATAATTGGAGGTCCAGGGATGCTGAGAAAAGTGGTGCTTTAAGTTTCCTAGGCTTATGTAGAGTCTAAAAAAAATGGATGTATATGCAAAACAAAAACAGACTCACAGACATAGAAACCAAACTTATGGCTATGAAAGTGGGGAGAAGGAGGAACATATTAGGAGTATAGCACTAACAGATACAATCTATGTAAAACAAATAAGCAACAAGGATTTACTATATACATAAGTTATACCCAATATCTTGTAGTAACTTATAAAGAAATATAATCTGCAAAATCCAATCACTATGTTGTATACCTGAAACTAACACAGTATTAAAGATACTTTACTTTTTTAAAAAGTTTCTTAAAGAATTTTATGCTAGGACACTTTCAAACACTAAAAAAAGGAAGGTTTAAATATATAATCCACATATTGGCCCACACTTGTTATCTTATTTACTGTACTGGATGTTTTAAGTAGGCTTATTATCATTAAAATTCTGACTAAAACAGATGACATCCATTTCCTGGTTATTTTAATGATGAATCATAGCCACAATATTGCTCATAATTCTATTTCATACTTATTATAGGTATTTAAGCCCCATATAAATCCTCCTCTAATTTAATCTCCAAC
>SJYT01000587.1:146395-157048 GCA_006410635.1 Cephalophus harveyi
AAACTCCAGTACTTTGGCCACCTCATGCGAAGAGTTGACTCATTGGAAAAGACTCTGATGCTGGGAGGGATTGGGGGCAGGAGGAGAAGGGGACGACCGAGGATGAGATGGCTGGATGGCATCACTGACTCGATGGATGTGAGTCTGAGTGAACTCTGAGAGATGGTGATGAACAGGGAGGCCTGGCGTGCTGCGATTCATGGGGTCGCAAAGAGTCGGACACGACTGAGCGACTGAACTGAACTGAACAGATATGCAGATGACACCACCCTTATGGCAGAAAATGAAGAGGAACTAAAGAGCCTCTTGATGAAAGTGAAAGAGGAGAGCGAAAAAGTTGGCTCAATGCTCAACATTCAGAAAACAAAGATCATGGCATCTGGTCCCATCACTTCATGGCAAATAGATGGGGAAACAGTGGAAACAGTGTCAGGCTTTATTTTTGGGGGGCTCCAAAATCACTGCAGATGGTGACTGCAGCCATGAAATTGAAAGATGCTTACTCCTTGGAAGGAAAGTTATGACCAACCTAGATAGCATATTCAAAAGCAGAGACATTACTTTGCCGACTAAGTTCCGTCTAGTCAAGGCTATGGTTTTTCCAGTTGTCATGTATGGATGTGAGAATTGGACTATGAAGAAAGTTGAGCGCCGAAGAATTGATGCTTTTGAACTGTGGTGTTGGAGAAGACTCTTGAGAGTCCCTTGGACTGCAAGGAGATCCAACCAGTGCATTCTAAAGGAGTTCAGTCCTGGGTGTTCTTTGGAAGGACTGATGCTAAAGCTAAAAATCCAATACTTTGGCCACCTCATGCGAAGAGTTGACTCATTGGAAAAGACTCTGATGCTGGGAGGTATTAGGGGCAGGAGGAGAAGGGAACGACAGAGGATGAGATGGCTGGATGGCATCACCGACTGGATGGCCATGAGTTTGGGTGAACTCTGGGAGTTGGTGATGGACGGGGAGGCCTGGCGTGCTGCAATTCATGGTGTTGCAAAGAGTCGGACACAACTGAGCGACTGAACTGACTGAAACTGCATCTTGAGTTCCTGTTTTATTTACTTATTTATTTTTAATTAATTAATTATTTGACTGTCCCAAGTCTTAGCATGTGGGATCTGGTTTCCTGACCAGGGATCAAACCTGGGCCTCCTGTATTGGGAGGTGGGAGTCTTAGCCACTGGACTACAAGGGAAATCCTGCTGCTGCTGCTGCTAAGTCACTTCAGTCGTGTCCGACTCTGTGCGACCCCATAGACAGCAGCTCACCAGGGTCCCCCAGCTCACCAGGCTCCCCCGTCCCTGGGATTCTCCAGGCAAGAACACTGGAGTGGATTGCCATTTCGTTCTCCAATGCATGAAAGTGAAAAGTGAAAGTGAAGTCGCTCAGTCGTGTCTGACTCTTCGGGACCCCATGGACTGCCACCCACCAGGCTCCTCCATTCATGGGATTTTCCAGGCAAGAGTACTGGAGTGGGGTGCCATTTCCTTCTCCGAGGGAAATCCTGAGTCTCCCTTTTAACCAGTACACTACACTGCCTGCCTTTCATGAAGGATATAAGGACATATTTCTTAAACAAGATTCAAAAATTGGAAACTGTAGCAGAAAAGATTGATAATTGAACAGAAAATATTAAATTTAAGATCTTCTTTTATCAGGAGATCACAAAGTAGTGAAAATTCAAGCTACAAATGTACAAATAAACATATCTACCCTAAAGAGCTCCTATAGTTAATAAGGAAAAAGGCAATAATACAATTGATACTGTTTAAGTGCCAGACTGCAACACAATACTATGCAAGTGACAGAAATTCACAAAAGAGGAAATTTGAATGACCAATATACTTTTAAGTATTCTCAAAGTTTTAAAAAATGAGCAATGGGTATAGACGGTTCTCAAAAAAAAAAAAATATATATATATATATATATACAAATAGACAGTAAGCACATGAAAAGGTGTTCACCATTATTAACCAACATGGAAATGAAAATCAAAGCCATAATTAAATACCACTTCACACCCACTGAATAGCTATAATCCAAAAGACAATGACAAATGTGACAAGAATAGAGAAATTTGAAGCTTCATGTACCACTAGTGGGCATGTAAAGTGGTGCAGCTGGTTTGGAAGGCAAGCTGTTTTCCTATGTTTAACTCTATGTTAAACATAGAGTTACCATATGATGCAGCGGTTTCACTCCTAAGAGAAATGAAAACATGTGCACACAAAAATTTGCACTTGAATGTTCATAACAGGAGATTCATAATAGCCAAATGTGGAAACAATCCAAATATTCATCAACTGATAAATAAGTGCTATAGGTATGCAATGAACTTCCCTGGTGGCTCAGATGATAAAGCGTCTGCCTATAATGTGGGAGACCCAGGTTCAATCCCTAGGTCAGGAAGGTCTGGAGAAGGAAATGGCGACCCACTCCAGTGTCCTTGCCTGGAAAATCCCGTGGACAGAGGAGCCTGGTAGGCTTACAGTTCGTGGAGTCGCAAAGAGTCGGATGTGACTGAGCGACTTCACTTTCACTTTATAGGTGTGCAATAGAGTAGTATTTGGCAATAACAAGAAGTGAAGTACTGATACATTCTACAACATGAATAAACAATGAAAACATGCCAGGTGAAAGAAGCCAGTCACAAAGGACCACATATGGTTCCATTTGTATAAAAATATTAAGAGTAGGTACATCATAGTGACAGAAAACAGATGAGTGCTTGCCTAGGCCTAGAGGTAAAGAGTGAGACAGGAGGAATGGAAGAGTTGGAAGGTTATGGCTAAGCAATACCAGGTTTCTTTTGGAGTAATGAAGATATCCTAGTAATGATTGTGGTGATGATGTATAGCTTGGTAATTGAGCTAAAAGCCATGAACTATATCATTTAAATGTGTGAATTGTATGTGAATTATATCTCAATAAATTTGTTACCAAAAAGGATACAAATGCAATGTTTTCAATTTTTAAAAGATCAGAGATGAGGAATACTATCACAATTTGTGTTGTAAGGTTTGATAACAAAATCATAAATGAAAGAGAATTCTAGTCATGGTTCTCCCACTGCCTACTTTTAAGACCTTGGAACTAGTCATTTAAACTTTCTGATCTCAAGAATCATCACCTATAGAATATTGTATGAATGCTAATAACCCAGGATTCTAAACCTATTGAATATTGTATGAATGCTAATAACCCAGGATTCTAAACAATAGTTCTTAAATTTCAGAATTACAGATCTCTTTGCTGCTGCTGCTGCTAAGTCGCTTCAGTAGTGTCCGACTTTGTGCGACACCATAGACGGCAGCCCACCAGGCTCCGCCATCCTTGGGATTCTCCAGGCACAGATCTCTTTGAGAAGTTGATAAGCATCAGAAGCACTCTGGTGAAAATCATAAATAAGGCATTGCTACTAATAATTGCTATTACTATTTCATACTAATTCTGAAATTTGGGGCTAATGAGATAAAAATAAGTATTGGAAAAGAAAAGGAGATTATTATGTACTCAGAAAGGCCAGACAAATTTGAAAAAAATCATGAGAATTAATAAAAGTACTCAATAAAGAATTCTAAATTCATAAAGTCAGTAGCAATGAACAAGAATAATTCAGTTAGAAAATATTTTTAAAGGTACACATTCAAATCCATACTCCTGACTTAGTAGATTATCTCAACCCATGAAAATTTTAACAGCCACAGATGACAAAAGCAAAATCCCTTAGATGCTCCTGTAAAGATGCTACAATAAGTTAAATTCCTAATAAGCACTATTTTAAATGCATCCCACAAAACTTGATATGTTTGTTTTTCATTTTTGTTTGGTTCAAAATACTTTCCAAATTCCCTTTGCTATTTCTTTTTGTACCTACGGATTGTTTAGAAGCTTGTTATTCATTTATCAAACATTTGGGATTTTTCAAATATTTTTCTGTTATTGATTTATAATTCCACTGTGATCAGAAGGTACTTGGTATGACTGGATTATTTTAAGTTTATTGAGAGTGGGTTTAAGAATATGGTCTCTCTTGGTAAATGTTCTTTGCACATTTGAAAAAACAGTGATGGATTCTATAATACCAGGTATCGAACCTACATCTCCTGCATTGGCAGACAGATTATTTACTGCTGAGGCACTGGTTTCTTAGGGCTGCTCTAACAAATTGGCGACAAGTTGAGGAGCTTAAACAACAGAAATTTCTTTTCTCATAGTTGTGGATTCTAGAAGCCCCAAATCAAAATATCAGCAAAATATCAAACTATCTTCCTAAGAAGGCTCTAGGGAAGAATCCTCTTCCCGCTTCCACCTTGTGGTGGATATTGACAAATCTTGGCCTTCCTTGGCTTGTGGAAGCTCCAATGTCTGCTTGTTGTCATTTGGCTTGCTTCCCTATGTGTCTGTATCTTCAAATCTCTCTCCCTGTCCTTAGAAGGACACCAATCATTGTATTTAGGGCCCACTCTAATCCTGTAGAATTTCATCTTACTTGATTACTTCTCCAAATGCCCTGTTTTCAAATAAGGTCACATTTATAGTCGTAGGGATTAGGAATTTCAGGGGGATGATTCAACTACAGTACTATTCTTTTTATTCTTGCCCATGTCTTGATTGAATCTTGCAGAACCTCAGATCCCTGACCTGGGATTGAACTCTCTCCAGACCATGGTAGCAAAAGCCTGGAATCCAAGGGAACTTCCCTATGATACCATTCTTATATCTAGCTTTATATCTTTATATCCCTCCTCATAGAAGTATATCCCTCTATATCTTTAGATTAAAATTTTGACTAAAGTTTTTGGTGTACTACTATTAATTATTGAGAGAGAAGTATAGAAATACCTGGGGATGAGTCTTAATCTCAGTTCAGCTTTTATCAATTTTTGCTTCATGTAATTTGAGGTTCCTCATTAAGTATATTAAATTTAGTATTACTAAATTCTCTTGATGAATGAACTCTTTTACTTAAGAATGTCAATTACTCCTCTTATTCAGCATCATACTGGAGTCCTAGATAACATGATAAGACAAGAAAAAAGATATATGTGGTTTATAGATCAGAAAGAAAAACAAATCTCTCATTATTTACCATCTGAACCACCAGGGAAGTATGCAGAAGACAAAAGAGATGCAGGTTTGATTCCTGGATTGGGAAGATGCCCTGGAGGAGAGCATGGCAGCCCACTCCAGTATTCTTGCCTGGAGAATCCCATGGACAGAGGAGCCTGGCCAACTACAGTCCACAAAGTCACAAAGAGTCGGACATGACTGAAGTGACTTAGCATAGCACATCAAGAGCTATGAAAATGTTTATAGTCCTACATGAATTTGATTTCACCGTGGAAGATTCATTTCATTCAGTAAATGCTTATTGACTACTTTTTATAGACTAGACAATACTCTAAACTCCAGGGTTTAGAACAAAGCTCACAAAGACCTGTCATAATTATATCAAGACTAAGAAAAGTTTGAACCATGTGGGCTGCTCTCCATGGTTCTGAACGATTCTTGCCCACCAAGACGTAAGTTTAGTTCACTAATATCTCCTGTGTAAGCTTACACCAGAGTTGTGAAACAGAGTAGGGAAGACAGACTCTTAAGAAAGAAATGTAGAAGACAGAGGAATGGAGATCATTACAAAGGTATAGCCATTTTGAGAGTCCGGATCAACCACTAGGATCAGTAGTTGAATTTAGTAATGTCACTGCATATAAAATCAGTATATTTTTAAAAATCACTAGAAAAAAATAGAGAATAAAAGTTAAAACAATATAGCTTATAACAACATTGAAAGACATCAAATACATAAAGAGAAAATTAATGAAAGATATGTAAGATCTGTATTCAGAAAGCAACAATACGTTACTGAGAAAAATTAGAGAAGACCCAAGTAAATCAAGGTGTACGCCATGTCCATGGATTTGAGGATTCAGTGGGGCTTTTTAAAATTTTATATCTTTATTTTTGGCTGCACTTAGTCTTCATTGCTGTGCGACCTTTCTCTAGTTGCAGTGAGTGGAGGCTACTCTTTGTTGTGATGCGCAGACTTCTCATTGCAGTGGCTTCTGTTGTTTTAGATTACAAGCTCATGGCAAATAGATGGGGAATCAATGGAAACAGTGACAGGCTTTATTTTCTTGGGCTCCAAAATCACTGCAGATGGTGATCATGAAAGTAAAAGATGCTTGCTCCTTGGAAGGACAGCCATGACCAACCTAGACAGCATATTAAAAAGCAGAAACATTGCTTTGCTGGCAAAGGTCCATATAGTCAAAGCTATGGTTTTTCCAGTTGTCATGTTTGGATGTGAGAGTTGGACCATAAAGAAAGCTGAGCACCAAAGATTTCATGCTTTTGAACTGTGGTGTTGGGGAAGACTCTTGAGAGTCCCTTGGACAGCAAGGAGATCAAACCAATCAATCCTAACGGAAATCAGCCCTAAGTGTCCATTGGAGGGACTGATGCTGAAGCTGCTTTAGCCCTGATGCAAAAAACTGACTCATTAAAAAATCCCCTGATGCTTATAGTCAAAGCTATGGTTTTTCCAGTTGTCATGTTTGGATGTGAGAGTTGGACCATAAAGAAAGCTGAGCACCAAAGATTTCATGCTTTTGAACTGTGGTGTTGGGGAAGACTCTTGAGAGTCCCTTGGACAGCAAGGAGATCAAACCAATCAATCCTAACGGAAATCAGCCCTAAGTGTCCATTGGAGGGACTGATGCTGAAGCTGCTTTAGCCCTGATGCAAAAAACTGACTCATTAAAAAATCCCCTGATGCCGGGATAGATTGAAGGCAGGAGGATAAGGGGGTGACAGAGGACGAGATATTTGGATGGCATCACTGACTTAATGGACATGAATTTGAGCAAGCTCCAGGTGATGGTAAGGGACAGGGAAGCCTAGTGTGCTGCAGTCCATTGGGTTGCAAAGATTTGGACACTGAGTGACTGAGCAACAATGAGCTTTATGGTGCTTGGGCTCAATAATTGTGGCGCACAGGATTAGTTGCTCTGAGGCATGTGGAATCCTCCTGGACCAGAGATCAAACCTGTGGCATCCTCAACCAGTGGACCACCAGAGAAGTCATGAGGATTCAGCATTTTAAAGATGACGAGTCTTCCCATATTGAAAAAAATTTTTTGTGGAAATTGAGAATTTAGTAGAACTGATCTAAAATTTATGTCAAAATGTAAAGGAATAAGAATAACAAATTCAGTATTGAAAAAAAAGGACAAAGCTGAGAATTTACACTGTTGTTGTTGTTTAGTCACTAGTCATGTCCAACTCTTTTGTGGCCCCATGAACTGCAGTCCACCAGGCTCCTCTGTCTAAGGGACTATCTTAGTTGTCATTTCTTCCTCCTGGGGATCTTCCCAACCCAGGGACCAAACCTGCATCTCCTGCTTGGCAGGTGGATTCTTTACCACTGAGATCAGGGAAGCCCGAGTTTGACCCTATCAGATACCAAAACATTTCTAAATAAAGTACAAAAACAATGTGCTGTTGATTCAAGTGCAGACAAATGGATCAGTGGAAAAGAATAAAAATTTCAAAAACAGACACCAAAATTCTATGCCAGATGCTCATAGACTTAAATATGAAAGGGAAAAAAAAGAGACTTTAAAAATATAACATAGGAGAATATGTCAAAGACTTTAGAATATGTAAAGACTTTCTGAACATAACACAAGATACATAATGAAAGAGATTGCTGAATTGGACTTGACTAAAATTTAAATTTCTATTTAATAAATATACTCTTAAGACAATGAAAAAGTAAGTCACAGAATAAGAGGTGATATTTGCAATATACATATATGATAAAAATTGTATCCAGAATGTATTTGTAACTTCTACAGATCAATCAGAAAAAGACAAACTGCAATTTTTAAAAAGGCAAATGACATGTAGTAGTACTTCACAAAAGGAAACATCCAGATGCCTAATAAGCATATGTAAGTGTGTTCCACATCATTTATCCCCCAACATAATGGCTAAATTTATGGCACTGCTGATACTTAGTGTTGGCAAAAGTGTGGAGCAGCGGGAATTCTCATATTCTGCTGGTGGAAGTTTAAAATGATTCAGTCCAATTGGCTTCAGCTACTCTTTACACTAGAATCCTGGGAACTAAATAAATCCATTACTGGCTTCCTTACCTACACCAAGAATCTCTCAGAAACACAAATAAGTCACATCTCAGTTACATAATAAAGCCAAACAATCTTTTATGGACCCAGCAATTCCACTCAAATACACACTTAACATATATACTATATATGCCCCAAAAGATTTGTATAAGAAAGTTCATAGCAGTTTATTGACAATAGCTCAAAACTAGAAAAACTATTGACAATAGAGTGGATAAATTAGAGTATATTCATAGAATACTATTCAGAGTAAACCAGTGCTACATGTGGAAAGATATGCTATACGATTCCAAGTAGCAAAATAAAACAAGCAAGTTAAGCTATAATGATATGTCAGGATAGTGTTAACTTTGGTGAAGGAATATTGACTGGAAAGGAGCGTGAAATAGACTTCTGTGGCACTGGTAACACTCTAGACGTTGATCTTGGGAGTGGTTGCGTAGATGTATTCATTTATAAAAGTTCAGTGATCTGTAAATTTTACATTTGTACACTTACATTAATATTTTATGCCTTATTTTTTAAATTTGCCTCCCCTCAGAAAACCTCAAGGTGCCATAGATATTTTTCTGTTTTCTCCTGAAGTTTTATAGTTTTTAGCTTTCGGACTGAGATTTATTATCCGTTTCAAGGTAATTTTGTAATTGATTTGAGACTGAGTTGACATTAATTTTTTTATACAGATATCAAGTTATCATAGAATCATTTGTTATAAGAACTTTCACTCCCATTGAATTGCCTTGGCACCTTTTAGAAAATTTACCCCATAGCTGAAGGTCTATTTCTGTATTTTTAATTCTGCTCCACTGATCTATGTCTATCCTTCTGCCAGCACTGCACCATCTTGATCACTATAGCTTTACAGTAGGTCTTGAAATCCGGTCAAGTCTTCTAAATTTGTTCTTGCTTTAAAATTATTTTAAATCATCTTATATCATCTACCAATAAATATTGCTTGAATGAGCAACTTTTCAAATATTATTTGGCTACTCTAGGTCATATTTAAAATAAACTTTAGAATGAGCTCATCAGTTTCTACAAAAATAACCCCACTAGAATGATCATTGGGATTGTGCTGCATCTATAAATCAATTTGGGAAGAACTGAGATATTAGCAATATTGAATGTTCTAGCCCATGAACATAGTGTATTTCACCATTTACTTAGTCCTTTCATTTCTCTCAGCAATGTTTTGTACTTTTCGGAAAAGAAATTTAGCATATATTTTGTTAAATTTATTCCTAGGTATTTAACATTTTGTGTAATATCGTAAATGGAATCTTTTTTATTTCCAATTGTTTGCTACCAGCATATAAAAATATAATTGACTTGTATATTGACCTTGTACCTTTTGATCTTGCTTAAATTCATTATTTCTAGCAGTTGGTTTCTAGCATTTTATAATCATTTCTAACATTTTATTAGACTGAGCTCTAATATTTTTATTTGCAGTCAGAAATTTATGCTGGGTTACATGATCAAAGGTCATATTAATAAAGTTTAGGCTCAAGGAGAAATCCTGCCTGGTTTCCTGGAAAGGGGGTTAAAAGCTCCCTGGTGGCTCAGACAGTAAAGAATCCGCCAGCAATGCGGGAGACCTGGGTTTGATCCCTGGGTTGAAAAGATTCCCCTGGAGAAGGGCATGGCAACTCACTCCAGTATTCTTACCTAGAGAATCCCCATGAGCAGTGGAGCCTGGTGAGCTACAGTCCATGGGGTCGCAAAGAGTAGGACACGACTGAGTGACTAAGCATAGCACGGCACAACATTTTTATACATCATCTGCAAGTACATAGGATTATTCCTTTTTTATTTTTATGCTTTGCATTTTTTTTTCTTTTTTATTGCAGTGACTATTTACAAGGTTGAATAAAAGTATTACCATGGGTATTCTTAAACAACAAGGACCTACTGTATGGCACAGAGAATATTCAATAGCTTATAATAACTTATAATGGAAAGTAATCTGAAATATATATATATATATAGTTCAGTTCAGTCGCTCAGTCGTGTCCGACTCTTTGCGACCCTATGAATCGCAGCACGCCAGGCCTCCCTGTTCATTACCATCTCTCGGAGTTCATTCAGACTCACATCCATCGAGTCAGTGATGCCATCCAGCCATCTCATCCTCGGTCGTCCCCTTCTCCTTCTGCCCCAAATCCCTCCCAGCATCAGAGTCTTTTCCAATGAGTCAACTTATCGTATGAGGTGGCCAAAGTACTGGAGTTTCAGCTTTAGCATCATTCCTTCCAGAGAAATCCCAGGGTTGATCTCCTTCAGAATGGACTGGTTAGATCTCCTTGCAGTCCAAAGGACTCTCAAGAGTCATCTCCAACACCACAGTTCAACAGCATCAATTCTTCGGCGATCAGCCTTCTTCACAGTCCAACTCTCACATCCATACATGACCACAGGAAAAACCATAGCCTTGACTAGACGGACCTTAGTCGGCAAAGTAATGTCTCTGCTTTTGAAAATGCTATCTAGGTTGGACA
>SJYT01000587.1:157186-182492 GCA_006410635.1 Cephalophus harveyi
CTCCACTGATCTCCAGTAGCATATTGGGCACCTAATGACCTGGGGAGTTCCTCTTTTGATATCCTATCATTTTGCCTGTTCATACTGTTCATGGGGTTCTCAAGGCAAGAATACTGAAGTGGCTTGCCATTCCCTTCTCCAGTGGACCACATTCTGTCAGACCTCTCCACCATGACCTGCCCGTCGTGGGTTGCCCTGCAGGCATGGCTTGGTTTCACTGAGTTAGACAAGGCTGTGGTCCTAGCGTGATTAGACTGACTAGTTTTCTCTGAGTATGGTTTCAGTGTGTCTACCCTCTGATGCCCTTTTGCAACACCTACCATCTTACTTGGGTTTCTCTTACCTTGGGTGTGGGGTATCTCTTCACGGCTGCTCCAGCAAAGCACAGCTGCTGCTCCTTACCTTGGACGAGGGGTATCTCCTTACCGCCGCCATTCCTGACCTTCAACGTCAGGAATGGGGAGGAAACGTTTGCTTCCATAGGTAAGTTTATTCCTAGATATTTAATTCTTTTTGTTGCAGTGGTGAATGGGATTGATTCCTTAATTTCTCTTTCTGATTTTTCTTTGTTAGTGTGTAGAAATGCAAGTGATTTCTGTGTATTGATTTTGTATCCTGCAACTTTGCTAAATTCACTGGTTAGCTCTAGTAATTTTCTGATACTACCTTTAGGGTTTTCTATGAACAGTATCATGTCATCTGGAAAGAGTGAGAGCTTTACTTTTTCTTTTCTGATCTGGATGCCTTTTATTTCTTTTTGTTCTCTGATTGCTGTAGCTAGGACTTCCAGAACTATGTTGAATAACAGTGATGAAAGTGGACACCCCTGTCTTCTTCCTGATCTTAGGGGGAATGCTTTCAGTTTCTCATCATTGAGAATAATGTTTGCTGTAGGCTTATCATAAATGGCCTTTACTATGTTGAGGTAGGTTCCTTCTATGCCCATTTTTTGAAAAGTTTTCATCATAAATGGGTGCTGAATTTTGTCAAAGGCTTTTTCTGCATCTACTGAGAATATCGTATGGTTTTTATTTTTCAGTTTGTTAATATAGTGTATCACATTGATTGATTTGCGTATATTGAAGAATCCTTGCATTCCTGGAATAAACCCAACTTTATTATGGTGTATGAGCTTTTTGATGTGTTGCTGAATTCTGTTTGCTAAAATTTTGTTGAGGATTTTTGCATTTATGTTCATCAGTGATATTGGCCTGTAGTTTTGTGTGTGTGTGTTGTCTTTGTCTGGTTTTGATAGCAGGATGATGGTGGCCTCATAGATTGAGTTTGGAAGTGTTCCTTCCTCTGCAGTTTTTTGAGAGCATTTTAGAAGGATAGGCGTTAGCTCTTCTCTAAATGTTTGATAGAATTCTGTGAAGCTATCTGGTCCTGGGCTTTTGCTTTTTGGGAGATTTTTGATCACAGCTTCAATTTCCGTGCTTGTAATTGGGTTGCTCATAATTTCTATTTCTTCCTGGTTCAGTCTTGGAAGATTGAACTTTTCTAAGAATCTTTCCATTTCTTCTAGGTTATCCATTTTATTGCCATATCAGTTCAGTTCAGTTCAGTCGCTCAGTCGTGTCCGACTCTTTGTGACCCCATGAATCGCAGCACGCCAGGCCTCACTGTTCATTACCATCTCTCGCAGTTCACTCAGACTCACATCCATCGAGTCAGTCAGTGATGCCATCCAGCCATCTCATCCTCGGTCGTCCCCTTCTCCTCCTGCCCCCAATCCCTCCCAGCATCAGAGTCTTTTCCAATGAAACTATTGCCATATAGTTGTTCATAATAGTCACTTATAATCCTTTGTATTTCTGCATTGTCTGTTGTAACCTCTCCTTTTTCATTTCTAGTTTTGTTGATTTGATTCTTTTCTCTTTTTTCCTTGATGAGTCTGGCTAAAGCCTTGTCAATTTTGTTTATCTTTTCAAAGAACCAGCTTTTAGTTTTATTAATCTTTACTATTGCTTCTTTTTTTTTTTTTCATTTACTTCTGCTTGGATCTTTATGATTTCTTTCCTTATACTAATTTTGTTTTTGTTGTTGTTCTTCTTTTTCCAGTTGTTTTAGGTGTAAAGTTAGGCTGTCTGTTTGATGTTTTTCTTGTTTCTTGAGGTAGGATTGTAGTGCTATAAACTTCCCTCTTAGGACTGCTTTTGCCACATCCCATAGGTTTTGAGTTGTTATGTTTTCATTGTCATTTGTTTCTAGAAATTGTTTGATTTCCCTTTTGATTTCTTCAGTAACCTGTTGGTTATTTAGAAATGTGCTGTTTAATCTCCATGTGTTTGTGTTTCTTACAGTTTTTTCTTGTAATTGATATCTAGTCTCATGGCATTGTGCTCAGAGGAGATGCTTGATACAATTTCAGTTTTCTTAAATTTACTGAAGTTTGATTTGTGACCCAAGATGTGATCTATCCACATGGAGAATATTCCATGTGCACTTGAGAAGAAGGTGTATTCTACTGCATTTGGATGGAATGTCCTAGAGATATCAATGAGATCCATCTCATCTAATGTATCATTTAATACTTGTGTTTCCTTATTAATTTTCTGTTTTGATGATCTGTCCATTGTTGTGAATGGGATGTTAAAAGTCCCCTAATATTATTGTGTTACTGTCAGTTTCTCCTTTTATGTCTGTTAGTGTTTGTCTAATGTATTGAGCTGCTCATATGTTGAGTGCATAGATATTTACAATTGTTGTGTCTTCCTCTTGGATTGATCCCTTGATCATTATGTAGTATCCTTCTTATCTCTTATAATCTTCTTTATTTTAAGGTCTGTTTTGTCTGATATGAGGATTGCTACTCCAGCTTTCTTTTCCTTCTTTTTTGCATGGAATATATTTTTCCATCCTCTCACTTTCAGTCTATATGTGTCTTGAGGTCTAAAGTGGGTTTCTTGTAGACAGCATATATATGGGTCATGTTTTTGTATCCATTCAGCCAGTCTATGTCTTTTGGTTGGAGCATTTAATCCATTTACATTTAAAGTAATTGTTGATATATATGTTCCTATTGCCATTTTCTTAATTGTTTGGAGTTGCTTTTGTAGATCTTTTTTCTTCTCCTGTATTTCTTGACTATATAAGTCCGTTTAATGTTTGTTATAAAGCTGGTTTGGTGGTACTGAATTCTCATAACTTTTGCTTACCTGAAAAGCTTTTGATTTCTCCATCAATTCTGAATGAAATCCTTGCTGGGTACAGTAATCTTGGTTGTAGATTTTTCCCTTTCAGTACTTTAAATATATCCTGTCTTTCCCTTCTGGCCTGCAGAGTTTCTGCTGACTGTAAGATCAGCTGTTAAGCATATGGGGTTTCCCTTGTATGCTACTTGTTGTTTCTCCCTTGCTGCTTTTACTGTTCTTTCTTTGTGTTTAGCCTTTGTTAGTTTGATTAGTATGTGTCTTGGCACATTTCTCCTTGGGTTTATCCTGTATGGGACTCTTTGTGCCTCCTGAACTTAATTGACTATTTCCTTTTCCATGTTGGGGAAATTTTCAACTATAATCTCTTCAAGAATTTTCTTATACACTTTCTTTTTCTCTTCTTCTTCTGGGACCCCTATAATTCGAATGTTGGTGCATTTGATATTGTCCTAGAGGTGTCTGAGTCTATCCTCAGTTCTTTTCATTCTTTTTACTTTATTCTACTCTTTAGAAGTTATTTCCACCATTTTATCTTCCAGCTCACTGATTCATTCTTCTGCTTCAGATATTCTGCTATTGATTCCTTCTAGAGTATTTTTAATTTCAGTAATTGTGTTGTTTGTCTCTTCATGTTTATTCTTTAATTCTTCTAGGTCTTTGTTAGTTGATTCCTGCATTTTTCCATTTTGCTTTCAAGGTTTTTGATCATCTTTACTATCATTATTCTGAATTCTTTTTCAGGTAGTTTGCCTATTTCCTCTTCCTTTATTTGGAGTTCTGTGTTTCTAGTTTGTTCCTTCATTTGTATAGTATTTCTCTGCCTTTTCATTATTTTTTTTAAACTTATTGTATCTGAGATCTCCTTTTCCCAGGCTTCAAGGTTGAATTCTTTCTTTCTTTTGGTTTCTGCCCTCTAAAGTTGGTCCAGTGGTTTGTGTAAGCTTCTTATAGGGTGAGATTTGTGCTGAGTTTTTGTTTGCTTGTTTGTTTTTCCTCTGATGGGCAAGGCTGAGTGAGGTGGTAATCCAGTCTGCTGATGATTGGGTTTGTATTTTTGTTTTGTTTGTTTTTTAGATGAGGTGTCCTCCACAGGGTGCTATTGGTGGTTGGGTGATCCTGGGTCTTGTATCACAGTGGTTTCCTTTGTGTGAGTTCTCACTCTCACTATTTGATACTCCCTAGGGTTAGTTTTCTGGTAGTCTAGGGTCTTGGAGTCAGTGCTCCCACTCCAAAGGCTCAGGGCTTGATCTCTGGTCAGGAACGAAGATTCCACAAGTGGTTTGTTATGGCATTAAGTGAGATTAAAACAAATATCCAAAAACAAGAAACCAAAGATGAACCCCAGACGAATGGCAGTTACAAAATCAGGCAAATAATAATTAAAATAATAGAATATACACATATACATATATACCCATGAACAAAGTCAAAACAGTCCAACAAAAATAAAGTACAATAGACTGACACAGTGAACAAAGGAAATGAAAAGTTATATTTACCAGTTAAGAACAAAACTAACTAAAGCACAAACTAGAAAACAAAACTAAAGCAAGGTGCCAATTGGGGAATAAAACAATGAAAATAAAACTAACAAATATGTTGAGAGGAAAGGAAGGAAAGAAAAGAAAAAAAGAATAGCTATGCAAAGTTAAATAGAAGTAGATGAAAAAGATTTATATACATTGAAGATTAACTGCAAGGGGAAAAGAACAGTAGGAAAACTAAACAAAGGAGTAAATGTAGAAAAAGTAATAATAGGTTTAAAAAATTTTTTTAAGTTGAAAAAAAAAAACTCCCCAGAACTGCAAAATCCCAATATAGAGGCAGAAGTTTATAACAATAAAATTGTGACTGAGACAAAAAAAAAAAGCTCAAAAGTTTAGTTAGATTTCATAATGCCAATAAAATCAGCAACTACAATGGGGGGGTGGGGGGTGAGAAAAAAAATCCAAAAAAATCTACAGAACAAGTCAAAACATAAGAATAAATGCTTTTCTTGAGTCACTGTTGTCAGAGTCCTTTCCCTTGCTGGGAGTCACAGTCCACTTCACCTCCCTAGGATGCCCTCTAACACTGTGCTGATCTCTGGACTTGCTGTGAGGGCAGCTCAGATTCTAATCTGCTCCTACTCCTCTGTGTTCTAGCCTCCAATGTCCAGAGCTATCAGAACTAGTGCATTTTCTTTCGTGAGAGCTGTCAATGACCTTTTATATATTCCACAGACACAAAGTCTGCCCAATTGATCCTGTGGATTTAATCTGCAGCTTGTACAGCTGGTGGGAGGATTTGGGGTGGTCTTCCTTAGACACACTGCCCCTGGGCTTCAATTGTGGTTTTATTTTTACCTCTGGATATGGGTCATCCACTGGGGTTTGCTCCTGAGGCTGCCCTGGAGGACTTGATTTTGCCCCTGTGAGGGCAGGTGTGGAGGTGGTGCAGCTGCTTGGGTCTCAGGGGTTCTGGCAGCACCGGGTACTCAGGGGAGTTGGTGGCTAGAGCAGCAGGAAATAAGTGCTCTAGAAGGGTATGGCAACCAGTATTAGCCAATGCGCTCCAGTATTCTTGCCTGGAGAACCCCCCTCCCTGACAGAGAAGCCTGGCAGGCCACAGTACACAGGTTCGCGAGGAGTCAGACATTACCGAAGGGACCCTGCGCACATTGACACAAGACTGTTTTCCTGTGGCAGCTCTGCCCCAGTTAGAGTTGAGTGTGAAGGTGGCGCAGCTGCCTGGCTTGCAGGGTCCCTGGTGGCTCCAAGTGTGAAGGGACACGGACTGCCTCCGCCGCAGGAGTTATGGGCCTATCAGAGTTTTTTTTTCAAGCCACTTGTAGCTGGCGATCAGAAGGCCTCTTTGGCCAGTCTTTGTCCGTAGCTCCACTCTTTCAGGCACTTAGAGGGCTCCCTTGTCTGAGGTCCTTCTCTGTAGTTCAGTGCATCAGGCACATAGAGGGGCCCCCCTGACTGCGGTCCTGTTCTGTAGATTGGCGCATCAGGCACTTAAAGGAGAACGCTGAGTGGGGTCCTACACTGTAGTTCAGTGCGTCAGGCATTTGATAGGCCAGCATCTCTATTCAGCTGCCAGTGCTGGCGTGTTAGCAGAGAGAGGCTATGGTGATGGCTCCACCCACGGTGCGTGACTCAGCAGTATCGCCTTGCCTCCATGGCTGCCTGGCTTTCCTCCACAGGCACCCCCCAACCACAATCTCCTCCCTCACATCCCCTCAATCTGTCTTTCCACAGTCAACAGCAGCCCTTGCCCTGGGATTGCTCTGCAATCCCTAAACTCCAGCTCCCAGCCACTGTGCCATCTAGGGTACGTATGGCTGCAGCAAGGACTGTCTGCTTCTCATTCCATTTAGAGTGCCACAGATCAGCTGTTTCCCTCTCAGCCTTAAATGTTTCTCCTCTGACTCACAATTGCCGGGATGTGGGGATTGGACCCCTGCTTCAGTTCCCCCACCCGCCGAGGGCAGGTCCAGTCCTACTAACACTCCTGTTTTTCCCCCTAGTTCCTTCATCCCACCAAGTTTTGTGTGGGTCTACATATTCTTTTCTGCTGGGCAGGCACTCCTGTCCGCTCTCAGCTGGTGTTCTGCATGCACTTCTGTGTCTGAAGGTGTATTCCCGATGTATCCTTGGAGAGAGATGTATTCCTCGTACACTTCTCCTCTGCCATCTTCCAAAGTCTCTCAATATTCTTAAAAGGTTTCTATTATTTTTAGGTGGGGCTTCCCAGGTGGCTCAGTGGTAAAGAATCCACCTGCCACCAGGAGACTTGAGTTTGGTCCTTGGCGTGGGAAGTTCCCCTGGAGAAGGAAATAGCAACCCACTCTAGTATTCTTGCCTGGGAAATTCCATGGACAGAGAGCTTGGTGGATCACAAAAGAGTCAGTCATGACTTAGTGACTAAACAACAACAAATATTCTTAAGTGGTGACAAAAAGTAATTGATTTAGCTCTAGTTGTTTCATGTGTATGTATAAGAACTGAGTTTTATATTGACTGGTGATTCTTGGGTTGACATTTAGATTGAATCCAAGTCACGCCCACTGGAAAATTGAATCCTCTCACATCTTAGATCTGAGCACTTTTTCTCCTCCTGGACATGCATTTAGAAATCAATGTGCTAGCCTTTCTTTCTGCTGACAGGCAGTAGTGACACTGCAAATATAGGTTTTGGCTGATAGCAGCTTAAAATAAACATCTTAATAATGACAATAGTTTTAAAACAAAATTTAAATAGAAGTTATTCTATAACAGTGAAATGACAGAAGCTAGGATCCTTTTCCGAGGCAAAACACTTTCACAGCACTTTCTGTCCTCTATTTTAAGGGTCAACACTGACTGTCCTTGGGTAGAAAATTGAGACCACTGTTTGGATAATTTAGCTCTTCCCTCATCCACTTTTCCTACTAATCCCCCAGTTTCCAAAATGACACAAAATAAAACAAAGAACAACCAATTTAGTCATAGTTATTTGGAAAGTTCAGACCAAAGGATGTCATTTGGTTTGAATTACATGGTTTGCTTTCCCCAGATAATCATTCTACCTTGCCTATGTATAGATACCGTCTTAAGGTTGCTGTCATGCAAAAGCAATTGAGTACATTTTGCAGAAGCTAAGATGACTCAACTCAAACTCATATTGGACTTTAACTCACCTTGCATTGAAAGCCACGTTTATAAACACACCAGTAGGTACAAAAGTGCTAATAGTATCTGTGATCCACAGTTGACTCAGTGTATTTATTTACTTTTGCTTGCAGATAATAGTTTATATGTTTAAGAGTGCTTCAAATATTATCAGAAGACAGAATCCCTGATACAGTCCTTGTCTTTCATGTCTTGGGCAAGTCCCTTAATGTACATATACCTATATTTTCTCATTTTTATACATACCTAAAATCTCTCACTTTTTAAAATGACATTATTTCACTTTACATGTCTAACCATTATTATATTTATCCACTGATTTGAAATTCTGAAATACAGAAATTAAGTATAATTTCTAAAAAGGTCTAAAATTCTTTCAACATGCTTCAAAACATATGGTAAAGTTAAGGAAACTTTGGCTTGAATTCTTAAAATTCAAGTAGAAATCCTTGAATGCTGATAGCTACCATTTACAGAGAATTTTACCAAAGGCTCAGCCCTGTTCAGTGTTCTAAATGTGTATTCATTGACATTTCAGTTCTAGGAAGTATCTCCCATTGTTATGTCCAGTGCACAACTGAAGAGGACAAGGCACAGAGAAATTTATTGATTCACCCAAGAAATCTCATGTAGTAGGTGATAGAGTTAGAATCTAAACTCACAGTCAGACTGTGACTCCATACTCTTTTACCTATTATATGCTCCATACGCCTTCTATTGCCATGACTCTTTATAATGTCATAACTTGTGTTTTGACTTTCTACTCGATAAATACATGGATCTGAATAGAATCCTTAATATTGTGTTTGAGAAATAATAGAGTTTGTTTTCTGAGAAAAACCACAAAGTATAAAGAATATTTGATTGAAAAATAATACATAACATTTCTGCTTTAGTTTGAGAAATCACTGGCACAAGTCTTAAAACCATATGACTATAAGGTTTCTTAGAATAAACTGGAACAAACATAAAATGCATCCTGGACCACTTGTTCATGCTTTCAAGCAATCAAGTCAGTGTCCTGGCCAAATTTCCTTCTGAACATTACTCTGCACCACAAAACTAGCGCTAACTTCCAAACTACACAGTGGGCCAGAATATGAAGTTGGAGACATCGTCTTTGTGTTGTTATTGTTGTTGTTTAGTCTTTCAGTCGTGTCTGATCCTTCTGTGACCCCTTGGTCTATAGCTTGCCAGGCTCCTCTGTCCATGGGATTCTCCAGGCAAGAATACTGGAGTGGGTTCTCCAGGGGATCTTCCCGGTCTAGGGATCGAACCTGTGTCTCTTGCCTTGGCAGGTGGATTCCTTACCTCTGAGTCACCAGGAAAGCCCAGTCTCTGTATTAGTCACTAAGAAAATAAAATGCTGAGATCATCACTGATACCCACTAAATTCACTGGCCTTACACAGACACTTGATACACTAAATTTGGCAGCCATTATGCAGGTTTGGGAGTTCAAAAATTTCAAGAATATTTTAAAGTCGCTTCAGTGCTACATTTGGCCCCATAAAATGTGGAAGAACTTTGAAAGATACAATATTCAAATATAAAGTAGGTTTTTTTAACCATCCTCAGAATCTGTAGGTGTCTCTATTCTTCAACACCAATGAATTAAAATCTGAATATGCATTTCTGCTTTCATCCATCTAAATGCCCTTCCGGAAAGGAATGACGACTCAGTCTTTTCAATCTCCTTGCAGACATCTGTGCATAATCTCAGCTGCTCTGCTGAAGGCTGTAAGCACTGCTTGCAGTGGCATTGCTAGTCCTCCTTCCCTGCTTCTGCGGAGCTCCACCCTCCCATCGTGTCCCTCTCCCCACCCACTCCTCACCCAACACAGACTCATTGACTCTGTCCGGTTACTCACACCCCCAGCGCTCACTCGGAGCCGTGCGTCCATGACTGAGGCTTCACAGAGGCACTCTGCCCACACACAGGATGTGACGCCCACGGAGTGCGATTTTCATCCGACTTCTCAAAGTCGGAGAGTACTTTCCGGGATGTTCTTTGAAAACTGATAACAGGTTTTCTTCTAGAAAATTGCCAGGCAAGTTGAGCTCAATCTATTTCAAGACAATGCCCTTGAGGATTCAATTTTTAAAAAGCTGAAAGGTTACATTTCTGTCACTGCAGGTTATACCTCTCTTCCAATTATGTCCTTGAGGTCATAATATGAGATATTTTGTACGACTTGGAAATACACACCAGGAATATGAATGATGCCAAGCACACATTTGCAGTCAGTTTAGAGCTATGAGAAACATGGTTCCAAAGAAAGTCTAGGTTCTGTATCAAATTGTACCAGGTAAACTTTTTGAATGTAACATAGAATTGTACAACGTGGCCTAATTCCTTCATCAGATTCCGGGTTTCACACTAACTGAAGGGCAAGAAGGAACATAAAAATCTCATATTCAAGAAAGAGTTAAAAGCTACAATATTCCAGCCAGGGGATAGTCTAGCCTCTGTTTGGTTGCCCCTGATGATCAAATACAAAATTCTTATCTACATCTTACGTGTGTGTTAAGTTGCTTCAGTCGTCCCACTTTTGTGACCCTATGAACTGTGACTTGCCAGTCTCTTCTGTCCATGGGATTCTCCAGACAAGAATACTGGAGTGAGTAGCCATTCCCTTCTCTAGGAGAGCTTCCTGATCAAACCTGGATCTCCTACTTTGCAGGCAGATTCCTTACTGTCTGAGCCACCAGGCTAGCTATTTTGTGCCCTTATAATCTACTCTTGTCTGGCCCCCAAATATACACCCTCTTTAGCAATTCCATTTATTGATGATTTAAGTTCCCTCACTTCTCTGAGGATACTTTCATTTGTCTGTGTTTCTCTAACAATGAGTGCTTAGAGCTGAACACAGAGTCCCAGATGTGACTTGACCAGTACAAGGTACAATGCAACTATTACCTTCCATCATCAAGAAAGTATAGATTTTTAAAGGTCATATAACCAATAGGAATTTTAAGAAAGAAAAGTTTTACAGTGCCGGCCATGTATGCAGCAGGCATTCCAAAAGTATGTGTGAATATTCTTAATGAAAAGCCAGCATGTTTTGCTTGGTTGGTTTTTTGCTTTGCTTTGTTTTGGTCTGGCTTTTTTGGCTGTGCCCCATGGCTTGTGGGATCTTGGTTCCCCTACCAGGCATTGCACTCGGGCCTTTCCTCAGCAGTGAAAGCACAGAGTCCTAACCACTGGACAACCAGGGAATTCCCTTCTTTGTTTGTTTTTGTTTTTGTATGTTTTTAAGAAAGCTTACAGTATAGAATTGAAGGTTTGCATGCTTAATCGCTACAGTCCCAAAGAGTGTCTGACTCTTTGCAACCCCATGGACTGTAGCCAGCTAAGCTTCTCTGTCCATGGGGATTCTCCGGGCAAGAATACTGGAGTGGGTTGCCTTGCCCTCCTCCAGGGGATCTTCCCTACTTAGGGATTGAGCCTGCATCTCTTTCATCTCCTGCATTGACCGGCAGGTTATTTACTACTAATGCCACTTGGGAAGCTGTTGAAGGTTTATGAGACATTTAGTTTTGTATCAGCCTTCTCAGTATATTGATATTTAGGCATCACAGGGACATTATACCCTTCTAAAGGAGAAGTTGCATTAGTATCAGTAACCACTTTCCTTTAACTCAATTTTAACTTTTTGGGGGAGGGCTGTGCCCTGTGGCATGTGGGTTCTTAGTTCCCTGACCAGGGATCAAAAGATGAGCACCAAGAAATGATGCTTTCGAACAGTGGTATTGGAGAAGACTCTTGAGAGTCCCTTGGACAGCAGGGAGATCCAACCAGTCCATCCTAAAGGAGATCAGTCCTGAGTGTTCATTGGAAGGACTGATGCTGAAGCTGAAATTCCAATACCTTGGCCACCTGATGCAAAGAACTGACTCATTGGAAAAGACCCAGATGCTGGGAAAGATTGAAGGCAGGAAGTGAAGGGGATGACAGAGAATGAGATGGTTGGATGGCATCACCGACTTGATGGACATGAATTTGAGTAAGCTCCGGGAGTTGGCGGACAGGGAGGCCGGGGTCGCCAAGAGTCAGACACAACTGAGCAACTGAACTGAACTGAACTGATCAAGGTGCACTTGGGTTGAGAGCAGATTTAGGAAGCACTGTTTTGTCCAAGCAGGTGATTGCTGGGAACAGGATGTAAAAATTATTCACCATCATTTTCACTTTCATGTCTCCAGCCATTGATACAATGTTTGGCAAAAAGCAGACCCTCCAAAACACTTTGAAAGTCAGTTAAAAAAGGAGGAAGAGGAAAATGCTGGAAGGAAGAAATTTCAGGATTACTGTAAAAATCAAACACAGCAGATTAAACCCCAAATATTAGTGCCGGATGGAATATCCAAAATTAGTGTCCAACCTCCTCATATTATATGTGGCACCTGGAGACACAGAAGAGTTAAAGTAGCTTGTCCAAGATTACAATATCTCAGTCCAGTTAGGTACTGAGTCACTCCTCAGTGGGACTCCTCTAACACTTAATGCAGAGTTCCTTATGTAATAGTAGTGGAGCTGCAGAGGAATTATCAAGGGAAGGCCCTGGCATCTCCCACTCTGGCCCCAGATTAGTTCCCTAAGCAGGCCTGGATTGCAGAAAGCTTAAGAAAAAGTCTTAGTCACAGATGTGGAGGAAGTCCTGGGATTTAAATGAGTAAGCAAAAGCAAGACATGGTAGAGTGGTTTGATCCTGAGTACCAGACTAAGGGGCTTACCATGTGGCTCAGTGGTAAAGAATCTGCCTGCCAGTGCAGGAGACTCGGGTGTAATCTCTGGGTGGGGAAGATCCCTTGGAGGAGGGCATGGCAACCCACTCCAGTATTCTTGCCTGGAGAATCTCATGGATAGAGGAGCCTGGTGGGCTACAGTCCATGGTGTCTCAAAGAGTCAGACATGACTGACCAACTTAGCACATATGCATGGGTGGGGATATATTTCATATCAGAAACCAATAGACAAACTTATAAATGTAAAACTGAAACAGATGTTATAAAGCAATACTTAACTTTCTCATATGCTGCATATTTTTTTATACTTTTATTTCTTTCTAATGTATGCTGTATATTTAACCCAACTAAAGTGATTTCACAATCTACCCACGGGTCACAGCCTGCGGTTGAAAGCAACACCACATTAGCAAATACTGGGATGTGATTTAGCAAGTTCTCCTCCTCTGTACCCTTTAGTCTTCTTTTTACCTGTGAGCTGTCCAATATTATTGACTGAACCTAAGATCTACTTCGGAGAAGGCAATGGCAACCCACTCCAGTACTCTTGCCTGGAAAATCCCATGGACGGAGGAGCCCAGTAGGCTGCAGTCCATGGGGTAGTGAAGAGTCAGACAAGACTGAGCGACTTCACTTTCACTTTTCACTTTCATGCACTGGAGAAGGAAACAGCAACCCACTCCAGTGTTCTTACCTGGAGAATCCCAGGGACGGCAGAGCCTAGTGGGCTGCTGTCTATGGGGCTGCACAGAGTCAGAAGCAACTTGCAGCGACTGAAGCAACTTAGCAGCAGCAACATCTACTTGGGCTTCTCAGGTGGCACTAGTGGTAAAGAACACTCCTGCCAATGAAGGAAACTTAAGAGATCCGAGTTCCATCCCTGGTTAGAGAACAGAGGGCATGGCAACCCACTCCAGGATTCTTGCCTGGAGAATCCCATGGACAGAGGAGCCTGGTGGGCTCCAGTCCACAGAGTCACAAAGAGTCGAACATGACTTAAGTGACTTAGCATGCACGCAAGATCCACCTAGGATGAATCCAAATAATAAGGGTTAAATAATCCTCAGTTATTTCATTGCATTTATATTGGAGCATACTTTGAAGGCAATGGAAAAAGTGGGGAAAGCCTGAAAATAACGATTATGGTCATCAAAGATATATCTGTATCTTTGCAAGACCCAAATAGTGAAAGAAGGGGAATCACAACTACATCATATTCTAACATAATGGATATACTGTTAATAAGAAAGAGGTAGTGATTTGCAATAAGTGTTGAGATGTTTTGCTTAGTAAATAAAGCAAGACGTACAATGGTATATACAGTATGCTTTTATTTGTGTGCCCAAGGGGGTGTGTATATATTTGTGGGTTTGGTATGCACAGAGTATTTCTGGAGGATAAAGTGGCCACCCTGGTGTGTCATTGGTTGGATGACTGTGGGAGGGACTTTTTTTTCCACTGTATTTCCTTTTATATATTTTTAATATGCATTACTCTTTCAAAAGTAATGATATATTATTAGGTGGATAAATAAGCACACTTTATGAGAGGCAGGAAAATCTGAAAAATGAAAGGACTTCCAGTGTTTGCTTTTGTTAAGTCATTATTAGTGATGATAACTCTGAGAAATAAAAGGAAAGCTCTAGGTCCAAGTCTTGAAGATGTCTGTGAATGTGCTATAGTGACTTACACTTAATTTACTATACTCTTAATCTTATAACAACAATCCCCTCTCTGGGGTGTGTTCTTTATTCCACCTTTTCCCTAATATACGTTCCTTTTTTGTTTGTTTTTTAAATTTTTTTGGCCGTGCCTGGTCTTAGTTGCGGCATGCGGGATCCTTATTTGTGGCATGCAGGAGCTATTTGAACTTCCCAGGTGGCGCTAGTGGTAAAGAACCTGGCTGCTAATGCAGGAAACCTAAGCCATGTGAGTTCGGTGCCTGGGTCAAGAAGATCCCCTGGAGAAGGAAATGGCGACCCACCCCAGTAATCTTGCCTGGGAAATCCCATGGGCAGAGGAGCCTGGCAGATTATAGTCTATAGGGTTGCAAAGAGTTGGACAGGACTAAAGTAATTTAGCATGCCTGGATCTATTTCCCTGACCAAGGATCAAACCCAGGTCCCCTGCACTGGGAGCACAGTCTTAGCCACTGGACCACCAGAGAAGTCCCACCAGGGTTTTGTAAAGACAGAAAGAGGAGTCCAAATATGCTTTCTCAGTATGTTGCAGGTTCTTCTGCTTTACCTGCAATGGATTAGAAGTGCCAGAGACAGGAGAAAAAGGAGAAACTGAACAAGAGGCATGTCCTGAGGGGCAGGTCTCCAAGAGGAGAAAGCGAAGATGGGCTGCTAGTACTTTGGGTAATTCAAGAAGGATAACAGCAGTGGTTTTCAAACTTTAATATCCACAAGAATCATTAGGATGCTTATTAAAAATTAACCTCCCTTCTGGTACAGGGGGGTCTTGGGACTCTTGGAATAGATAAATTTCTCTTTTCTGAAGCTTCTGGGAGAAGGCTTACATAAAGTGAAGTGCAAACATCCTGTGAGAAACAAACACAGGCACATAAAGCAAGACACAACAAAAATTCAAAACAAGAGATTGGGACTTCCCTGGGGATCCGGTGGTTAAGACTCCATCCTCCCACTGCAGGGGGCATGGGCTCCATCCCTGGTTGGGGAGCTACTACGTATATACTAATATAAGGATGACTTATATAAGAAAAAAGTCTGCTTTTAAGGGCTTTGCTTGTGGCTCAGATGGTAAAGAATCCCCCTGCAATGTGGGAGATCTGGGTTTGATCTCTGGGTTGGGAAGATCCCCTAGAGAAGGGAAAGGCTACCCACTCCAGTATTCTGGCCTGGAGAATTCCATGGACTGTATAGTCCATGGAGCTGCAAAGAGGTGGACATGACTGAGTGACTTTCGCTTTCCTTTAACCTCTAAGGCAGGTTTCCTTAAGAGAGTTATAGGTACATGTAAAGAACAATACCTGGCACAGATTATGAGTTTGAAGTGTGAGCTATTATGATTTTTAAAGGATATGTATAAAAACAGTTGTCATATAGATGAACCAACTCTCCAGGTGATTCAGGGACCTCATATTATGAGATGTGTTTCTCTATAACTTTGAGTTCTGGGTCTGAGAATGTTAGTTCTCCAGACAATGAGTCAAGTAAAAAACTTAAGAGTCTATACAGTATGCAAACAGTGTTTGAAACTAATGATACAGTCCTGTCCCTTTGGTTTAAAACTTGTATCTAGACTGTCATCAGTGGCACATTGCAAGCAAAACCATTATTAAAAGCACAACATCACAAGCATGTAAATGTACCTTTGACTCTTTTCCTTACTTCATCTCCCTAGATTGTTTTCAGTTTTATTTTGTTTTCCTTTGCAAAGCTGATGAATACCCAGGCACCAGTCCCAGCGTGGGTTTAAACTTTGTTCTAAATGCTTGAATAATGTCCCAGATTCTGTCTCCTTTTTTAAAGCAACAGCCTTTCAGCCTACCATGAGTCACTCCTCAAACAGATGTGAGTTTTCCTGTTAGCACAGCCAGTGAACTCCATCTGCAGTCCCAGTGTTAACACCTCCTTGGGAGTTTCCAAACCTGGGTAATCACGTAAATAGCGTCATGTCTTATCAAGTTCCCTCCACTCTCAAGAGAACAAGGTTCATTCAAGAAATTTTCCATACTTGGTATTTTTAGGGGCCAGCAAAAAAAGGAGGTCTTTAAAATGTTCAATCCCATTCAACAGGCCCAGCATCTTTCAGGGATCCTTCCTTTTCTTGAGTCTGGGCCATAGATGCCTTGTTAAAACATATAGACATCTTCATCTTTACAACAACACTTTTTAGAGGTTGTCTAGCTTTGTCTGTGTTTAAAGCTAGTCAAGAACTCAATACCTGTCAAGGCAACCCATTTTATTTTTAAGAAATTTGATAATTCGAAGTCTTCTGCTTCTGTTTCTTCTAAATACATCCATTTACCCAGACTCATGAGCCTTTTGAAAAAAGTGAAATGACTTCATCTTTCACGCGTGGCAGCTTTTTCAGCTTTATCAAAACTGCTGTGATAGTCTTTCCTGTTCTCTTGATCTTTTCTTTGGCTCCTGAAAGAAGTGGGAGGGAATTATGCACTGGGATTTACTATAAATGTGAATCTAGTTGTATTTAAGCTTACTGTGTACATAGAGACTCAACAACCAAAAAAAAAAAATCTCTAGAAGGCATTGGGAATTAGAATGCACTTGCAACATACCAGGGAATTTTCCTTGACAGAGGCAGGTGTAATTTGTTCTTTTTCAGTCAGTGTACTTGGGTGGTGGATGATCTTAATGTGATTCTTTTGCTTTTCTCACAATGTATGTATATTCAATTTTGAAATGAGATAAAACAGCAGGTAGGGGATGAAAATTTGGGGGCAGATAAATTCCATAGAATATAGAATGTGCTATTCTTTCTTGAGTTTCTTAAAGGGCAGGACTCTTTTATTCTTCTTGGTATCACCAGTGCCTAGTATAATACCATGTACAGAGTTGGCCTTATTAATACTTATTGAGTTGAATTTACCTGAATTTCCAGAAGTGGAGAGGTCACCAAAGAGAGATACAGACCAGTAAAATAGGACTGACATTACTTCAAGGAAGATTTTTTAACTGGACTTTTATAATCTTATCCTTCTATTCCCAAAAATACCCTCAAGGAGATGAAATTATACTGATAACTCTTGGATAAATGATGCCTAGAGACCGCCCTCCCCACCACCACCACCATAAAAACTGTTTTTTGAAGTATCAGTATTCTAGTAACCCAAAAGCAGTGACATCCTGTGTTTCATAATTGGCATTCTTTCCCTTCAAGTCAATGTGCATTTTTAACATGGCCTTCCAAGGAAAGTGCTTTTAATTAAAGGAGAAATTATAGTGATAGGAGTATCTTGGGAAGTATTTTAGTGTCAAGTGGTGCCTAAAACTAGCAGTCAGAGAAATCCAAGTCTGTGACTTGGCAGAGAAACAGAGAGGACCACCCCCAACTAGGAGGAAAGCTGGAGTGAAGGGAAGCAGCTTGGGAACCACAGCCAAGGTGACACTGTGGTCTGCTGGAACTCCCCAAAGCATTCTGACCCAATGACCTACTTAGGAGGGCTGGGAGTCCTGTAGATGCCAGCACAAGTGGAATTGGCAGAGGCCTGTCAGTGCAAAGCTCCCTGTGTCTGTGTGCCCCTACTTGAGGACTGTTCGTCCTTTAACCAGATAATTAGATTAACAGCAGCAGTTGCCCAATCACAGGAAGCACGGCTCTTTTCTCAGAGTAAAATGGGCACTAATCTTGGGACTCAGCCAAACTCACTCCCTTAGGAAGAGGGTTGGGAGGGTCTGACTCAGCTGACAACAGAAGTCCAGCCAAAAGGGCAAAGGACAGTGTCCTCTGGTTAAAGCAATCCATGTCTGGGAGATCTGTTGCTTTCTGGTGGCCTCCACTACCAACCTGCCTGTGTTACAGGGACAGGCTCTTGGTCCTCAAGGAGAGAACAAGAAAATGCAAGGCAAAGATCCAATACCAGGAGAAGGAGGGATAACTGACCTGGACAGTACTGAGTGATGCTGTTGTCTTGACAGAAAGTATAAATAGCAGGATCCTATTTAGGATGAACAGTTAGATCACTCTTGGTATGGGATGCTTGGAATACCAGAAAAACAACTTTTGCACTAGGAACCAAGGTAGAAGCTATCTTTATAAACTGGGGCAAGAGGGGCTTGAAATAGGAGCCAGTCCACTTGGGGCAGGAGGACCATAGATAAGTTGTCCTTGCAGTTACTGGAAATCTCGGAGTTGTAAAGTACCAGCCCGATCCATATCAGAACAGCAATAAGTTTTCTCCAAAGAAGACATACAGATATCTAATAAACCATATATGGAAAGATGCTCAACACCGCTCATTATTAGAGAAATGCAAATCAAAACTTCAATGAGATATCACCTCATACTGATCAGAATGACCATCATCAAAAAAAAAAAAAAAAGGAATGGCCATCATCAAAAAAATCTACAAACGATAAATGCTGGAGAGAGTGTGGAGAAAAGGGAACCCTCTTGCACTGTTGGTGGGAATGTAAATTGATAAAGCCACTATGGAAGGCAGTATGGAGATTCCTTAGAAACTAGGAATAAAACCACCATATGACCCAGCAATCCCACTCCTAGGCATATATCAAAACTGAAAAAGACACATGTACCCCAATGATCATTGCAGCACTATTTACAATAGCTAGAACATGGAAGCAACCTAGACGTCCATCAGCAGATGAATGGGGAAAGTAACTGTGGCACATATATACAATATCATTCAGCCATAAAAAGGAACTCGTCTGAGTCAGTTCTAATGACGTGGATAAACCTAAAGCCTATTATTCAAAGTGAAGTAAGTCGGAAAGAGAAAAACAAATACTGTGTACTAACGCAAATATGTGGAATCTAGAAAGATGATGCTGATTAACTTATTTGCAGGGCAGCAATGGAAATACAAACATAGAGAACAGACTTATGGACTGGGGAGGCACAGGAAGGAGAGGAGAGATGTATTGAGAAAGTAACATGGAAACATGTATTACCATATGTAAAATAAATAGCCAATAGAAAGTTGCTGTATGACTCAGGGAACTCAAACCAGGTCTCTGTAACAACCTTGAGGGGTGGAATTGGGAGGGAAGAGGGTGGGAGGTTCAGGAGAGAGGGAACATAGGTATACCTATGGCTGATTCATGTTGATGTTTGGCAGAAACCAACACAATACTGTAAAGCACTTATCTTTCAATTAAAAATTAATTATTAAAAAAAAGAATAGCAATTAGGGACCATGTCCTTATTCACAGAAGTGCTTGCAGTCCTTCCAAATGCAGGGGGGAAATAGTCTTCCTATGTCCTATTTCTGTTGTCAACCTCCTACTTGAGAAGACTGCTACTTACTAAGCATGTTAAAGTGGTGGTAACTATGCTTGGAGAAGAGAAAGCTCTGTACTCAATATTCTTTACAAATACATGGGGAAGACACTGTGCTATATTAAGCAGAAACTGCAAGTTGCTTATCATCTGAATGGAAAGTTAAATAGTTATACATTTTAAATAGTAATCCAAGACAGCAACAGAAGAGTTATCACAACACAGGCCTGGTTAATAGTCAAACCAGTTGTATTAGCTGTGATTTTTATGAGAGTTTAGAGAAACAGTAAGGACTTCAGGTTGGGAAGATGAAAGGAAATTCATAAGGCAGGTATACTTTCCAGTCTTGAAGGACTTCCCATTTATTAAGTACTTGTTACTTGTCAGAATTTTGCACATGCAGACCTGATCTCTTAGAATAAACCTATCAAATAGTTATTAGTATCCATGGTCCCTCAAGGAGGAGACTGAGTTCTGAAGGTTTTAGCAGCTTGCTTTAAGTCCTCAGCCACAAAATAGTAGAGAGAGCTTAAATTCAAATATGGATCTGTAAAGAAAAATACACACTCCCATTGTGGGTCTGCCCTGCTCTCAATACTCTATGATAATACACCTCATTTCTGACACAAGATGTGTGGGTTTTTTATACATTAGTGAGTTCTGGGACACCAACTGGGTGTCCTACAATTTTACCTGATACCTGTCAGTATCTACCTGGAAATAGCATCAGATCCCACAAGTTAAACTGTCAAAAGACAATTTAATAATTATAGTATATCCTTTATTCAAGGGAAAATAATACATGGATGAGAGTACAGTGCCTCACAAGTGGAAGAGCAGTCTTCCCAAGAGATGTTTGGGCCAGAGCGAGTTTTATAAAATGTTAGAAGAGGCAACATGGAAACAGCAGATGATTGGCTTAGAACACGTGGGCATTTCCTCTGAAGGCTAACAGGTCAATCAGGAAATAAGGAAAAACTATCTGCCTTAAATTAATTGGCCGAGATTGCATATCTGACCTTATTTAGATTAATGAAGTTGGTACAGATTCTTGGCAGGTGGAGAGTGGCTGGCTGGATATCCTGCAATTCTGATGAAGTGGAGAATTTACTGGTACACCAAAGTTAAAGTATTGGTTTGCTGATGGGGCAGGAGCAGCTCCATCTTGGACCTAGAAATTTATTTCAACAGAGCTCAGTCCCACAAGACTGCCCCACCTTCATACATGCTTCATGCACCAATGGAGAGTCCAGTTGTCACCTGTGCTGCTGACTGACCAACTATGAATCAGAGGTTCCCTCAGCCCTGTCCTCAGCTTTCATTCATTTGCCAGAGAGGCTCACAGAACTCAGGAAAACAGTTCCTTTACTAAATTACCAGTTTATTATATTAATAAAAGGATGCAACTCAAAAACAGCCAGATGGAAGAGATGCATAAGGCAAAGTGTATGGGAAAGGGCTCCATGTGTCCGTGCCCATTCTGGGAGTGTCACTCTTGCCACCCCTCATATTGACCAACCCGGAGGCTTTCTGAATCCCATTGTTTGTGGGTTTTGTGGAGACCGTTCCATAGCCACGATCGATTAAATCGTTGCTGACTGGTGACTGATTCAACCTCCAACCCTTCTCCCCTTCCAAAAGGTCAGGGGAATAAGACTCAAAGTTCCAACCCTCTATTCATGGCTGGTTCCCCTGGCAACCAGCCCCCATCTTGAAAGGCTCTCTAAAAGTAATACATTCAAGTGTGGTTGAAAGGTTATGAATAATAAGACATTTCTTTCACCTTTATGGCTCTGGAGCTATTTCAGGAACCAAAGATAAAAGACCAAATTCTATAACAAAAGATGCTCCCAGCACTCTTATCACTTAGGAAATTCCAAGAGGTTTTGGAACTCTATGAAATAGAGACAGGGGTAAAGGCCAAACATGTGTTTCTTATTATAAATCATAGTGTCTTACTTCAAAGTTTCTATTTTTTTCCACCAGGAGGGTCACAAAATCCAATCAGAGACCTCCAGTCAGGTTGAAAAGCATGATCAAGTGCAGGGAGACCTAATGATGGAAGGTCTCTGAGTTCTGCAAGCAGGTGGATTTGAAAGGAGTGGAGATTTCAGGAAGTGGAAGGGCATCATTCCACCAAAGAAGTTAAGTAAGGAGGACTTGACCTTTAAAAAGTAAGGACTTTATAAAAAAGGCCTTCAGTCAAAGTCCAAAGAGTAGTGCAGAACTATTTAATTTGGGGCCTAGTCTTCCACACCTGGAACCTGAGATTCAGCATGGATCTCAGGGTCCTGGATTGTCCATACAGGCTGCAAGGGCCACAGCAAGGTGTCTGCTATCAAAAAAGCAAACAGGAACTTCCCCGTGGTCCAGTGGTTAAGACTTCGCCTTCTCATGCAGAGGGTGTGAGTTCGAGCCCTGGTCGGGGAGCTAAGATCCCATATGCTTTGGGGCCAAAAAACGAAAACATACAACAGAAACAATATTGTAAGCAATTCAGTAAAGACTTAAAAATTGATCCATGTCAAAAAAAAGAGAAAACAGTCTAAAACTAGAAGCGACAGGTAAGCTACAAACTAGAAAAGCAAACAAGTGATGCTAACATCATATAATACAAAAAACAAGAGCTTTGGAGACAGTTGAGTTTAAATCTTGACTCTCCCACTCATTATATGCATGACCTTGGCTTAACTTCTCTCAGATTCAGTCTTCTGATTTGTGAAATGTACCTACTTAACTATAGATTTGGGCTTCCCAAGTGGCTCAGTGGTAAAGAACCCCCTGCTAATGCAGGAGACTCAGGCTTGAAGGAAATGGCAACCCACTCCAGTATTCGTGCCTGGGAAATCTGGTGAACAGAAAAACTTGGCAGGCTACAGTCCATGGAGTTGCAAAGAGCTGGACACAACTGAGCAACTGAGCACAATGCACAACCACAGACTTTGTGGTCAGCTTCCCCAAATTCCTTTCACTTCAACTGATCCAGCCAAGCCAATCATGAGATCTCATTCTCCATGCAAATTATTAAGCCAGAATGGCTAGGGAAATATGAAGAAGGACACTATGGACTGAATTTTGTCTCTACAAAATTCATATAGTGAAGCCCTGAGTGCTATGGTGTTTGTATTTGGAGATGGGGCCTTTGGAAGGTAGTTAGGGTTAGATGAGATCATGAGGGTGGGGCCTCAAGATGGAATTAGTGCCTTTATTAGAAGAAACACCAGACAGCTAGCACTCTTGTGATCTCTCTCTCTCTGCAATGTGAGAACACAAAGAGAAGGCCGCAGTCTATAAGCCAGAAAGAAAGTACTTACCAGAACCTGACTATAGCAGCACTCTGATCTTAGACTTCCAGCCTCCAGACTGTGAGAAAACAAATTTCTTTAAGCCATTCAGTCTATGATATTTAGTTATGGTAGCCCACTGTAGTACAAAGGACTTAGTGGAGGATTCTGGGAAAGGTTTTCCTTTCTCTGCTAGTGGAAGGACAGGAAATCTCTTTTTGTAAAAAAAAAAAAATGGATTTATTCATTTTTATTTTTGGCTGTGCTGGGTCTTTGTTGTGGCATGTGGACTTTCTCTAGTTGCAGTGCACAGACTCTCTAGTTACCTTAAGTCATGCGGGATCTTAGCTCCCAAACCACGGACTGAACCTGCATCCCCTGCAATGGAAGGCAGATTCTTAACCACTGGACCATTAGGAAAGTCTCAAGGAAATCTTTTGCTCACTGCATACATCAAAAAACACACAAGGAACCCCCTAAAGCACATAATGAACCCATTCCACACCACCAGGGAATCAGCTTCAGAACCCAGTTGATACATTGAATTGGACAGAATTGTAAGAAAATGGAGTCAGAATCCTGATGAAACCTTGCCTGGAGGCCAACATTGTGTTTGCTCTTCCTGTTCTATATATAAGCCAGTGCAAGTTCTTACTCTATGCAGTCTTGAGTCCAGTTTCTATTCCTTGCAGATTACTGTAATTTAGGGTTATCAGAGGGCTTCCCAGGTGGTGCTAGTGGTAAAGAACCCACCTGCCAGTGCAGGTGGACCTAAAAGACATGGGCTCCATCCCTGGGTCTGGAAGATCCCCTGGAGGAGGGCATGGTAGCCCACTCCAGCGTTCTTACCTGGAGATTCTCATGGACAGAGGAGCCTGGAGGGCTACAGTCCGTACCGTTGCATAGAGTCCGACACGCCTAAAGCAACTTAGCACTTAGCGCTCTTCTTAGCGTGCACACAGAGTTTCTGGAGGACAAAATCAAATAATGAAAGTAAGGTGGCATATGTAAATGATAGCTATTATTATTTCAGGCAAGCAGCTGATTTGTGAGTCACTCAAATCAATCATCATGACTGGGTGACTTACCTGGATATAGAGAAATCTACTATCAGTGAGTAAGGATTATGATGAAGAGAACCAGTCTCTGAGAAAAGAGAGAAGACTAGAATAAGAGGTACAGAATTGACCTGGGATTTGCCTGTAGCAAATCAGATTTAGATTCTGGCAGACAGTGAAGAAACCAGCAGAAGAAACAAAGCAGAACTGACGTAAATGTTAGGAACTACAGTCTCCTTCCTAATTTCCATTTTTCAGCTACAAGTTTTCCTATGATCCTGGTTTATCAAACAGTTGGCTCTGCTTTAGGAACTTCCTTAGGTCCTTTCCTTACCCTCATTTGCACTCCCATTATTAATTTCTCTGGAATGTGCTCTTACGTAAACTCTACTTCTCCTGTTTAAGTGCTTATAGTACTTAAACAGGTTAAAAGACAGTCAAATTAAAGGAGTTCATTTAGTTCTCATATTACAGTACTCTTCTTTGGATTCAAATGACTTAGTTGCATATTTAAAGCAAAACAATAAAAATGTCTGAAAATTATTTCAAAACCACATTGTTTACTTGATGGTGAGCAGTTTCTAAACAAAACCAACATAGCCAGGAAGGCTGCTCTAAGCCACTGGACAGCTCTTCCTTGAATTGTTGTAGATGGTAATTAAGTTGGTATACAAGGTATGATTGTTAGTTTTCTGTTTTTATCAGTAGTTCTTCTAAATTCTGAAAACTCTTCAGTCCTTGAACTACTTATGAAATCATTTCCTTGTTTTCAAGAAGCAGGCTTCCCAGGTGGCTCAGTGGCAAAGAATCCACGTGATAGTGCAGGAGACTTGGGTTCAATCCCTGGGTCAGGAAGATCCCCTGAAGGAGAAAATGGCAACCTGCTCCAGTATCCTTGCATGTAAAATGCCATGGACAGAGGAGACTGGCAGGCTACAATCCATGGGGTTGCAAAGGGTAGGACCCAACTGAGCAGCTGAGCACACAGGGCAAAATATTAAATTAGCTATTATGATCCTAAAACAAAAACCAAAGAAATGTGCAGGTTTTGACTACAAGGATGTTCAGGACAGCATTATTTGTAGTAATAAAACCCAAAATAACCAAACTCCAATAATTGGGGATTGGTTTAATCAGTTATCTCACACGCTAGCAAAGTCATGCTCAAAATTCTCACAAGCCAGGCTTCAACAATACGTGAACCGTGAACTTCCAGATGTTCAAGCCGGTTTTAGAAAAGGCAGAGGAACCAGAGATCAAATTGCCAACATCTGCTGGATCATCAAAAAAGCAAGAGAGTTCCAGAAAAACATCTATTTCTGCTTTATTGCCTACACCAAAGCCTTTGACTGTGTGGATCACAATAAACTGTGGAAAATTCTGAAAGAGATGGGAATACCAGACCACCTGACCTGCCTCTTGAGAAATCTGTATGCAGGTCAGGAAGCAACAGTTAGA
>SJYT01000587.1:182760-201767 GCA_006410635.1 Cephalophus harveyi
ATATTGTCACCCTGCTTATTTAACTTATATGCAAAATACATCATGAGAAATGCTGGGCAGGAGGAAGCACAAGCTGGAATCAAGGTTGCTGGGAGAAATATCAATAACCTCAGATATGCAGATGACACCACCCTTATGGCAGAAAGTGAAGAAGAACTAAAGAGCCTGTTGATGAAAGTGAAAGAGGAGAATGAAAAAGTTGGCTTAAAGCTCAACATTCACAAAACAAAGATCATGGAATACAGTCCCATCACTTCATGGCAGATAGATGGAGAAACAGTGGAAACAGTAGCTGACTATTTTTCTGGGCTCCAAAATCACTGCAGATGGTGATTGCAGCCATGAAATTAAAAGACGCTTACTCCTTGGAAGAAAAGTTATGACCAACCTAGACAGCATATTAAAAAGCAGAGACGTTACTTTGTCAACAAAGGTCTGTCTAGTCAAGGCTATGGTCTTTCCAGTAGTCATGGATGGATGTGAGAGTTGGACTATAAAGAAAGCTGAGCACCGAAGAATTGATGCTTTTGAACTGTGGTGTTGGAGAAGACTCTTGAGAGTCCCTTGGACTGCAAGGAGATCCAACCAGTCCATCCTAAAGGAAATCAGTCCTGAATGTTCATTGGAAGGACTGATGTTGAAGCAGAAAGTCCAATACTTTGGCCACCTGATGCAAAGAGGTGACTCATTTGAAAAGACCCTAATACTGGAAAGATTGAAGGCAGGAGGAGAAGGGAATAACAGAGGATAAGATGGTTGGATGGCATCACTAACTCAATGGAAATGAGTTTGAGTAAACTCTGGGAGTTGGTGATGGACAGGGAGGCTTGGCGTGCTGCAGTCCATGGGGTCTCAAAGATTCTGACACGACTGAGCTACCAAACTGAACTGAACTGAACTGAACTTAGTTATGGTACAATGCATAAAATGCTATTAAAATATATAGTAAATTATATAAATTTTTATGTATACTGATAACAATATGAGTTAACAAAAATACTTGATATAATTTTATTAATATGGAAAGATACTCAGAGACAGTGGTGCCTATTGAAATTGTAGGGGAGGGACTTCCCTGGTGGTCCAGTAGCTAAGACTCTATGCTCCCAATTCAGGGGGCCAGAGTTCGTCCCTGGTCAAGGATCTAGATCCCACATGCTGCAACTAAAGATCCTGCATGCTGCAAGTAAGACCCAGCGCAGCCAAATAAATTCATAAATAAAAATAGTTTTTTAATTGTAGGGGAAGCAGGCAAATAACCCCGTGTCAGGCAGAGAATCGAGGCACCCCTGCAAAGGTCTGCAGCAGCACCCGGGAAAGGGTAATAGAATTTGATGAAGGTGTTACTGTAGAGCCATGACAATGCCCAATGGGAAAGGACTCTTTTGCAAGCATATGTGGAATACCTCATGATAACTCCCAGAAATAGCTGTGGTCGAACTGGACAAAAGTCCTGCTTCAGTGACTATGCACAGAGAATCACTGACATGTAAATGATGCTTGCTATTATATTTCTGTATGTTCTGCACATGGACAAAGCCTTGGGAAAAGTGGCTCATTTTTTTCTCATAAAGAATAGTTTTCACTAAATAAATATAAATGACATATTTATACACCTTAAGCAAATTGTTTTCAACTACTTTCAAATACTTTAGAAGACTTTGCTTGCTTATAAAGTTATGTTGACATTAATAACAATAATTCAATTTTCTTAAGAACTCCCTATATTGCTGTATTTTATGCTAGGCATGCAGATAGATGAAAGAAGTAAAAGTTTCATTCCAAGCAGAGCTCATTTTGAAATTATCAGTAAATATGGAGTAACTGTGAATGACTAGTTACAAGGAATTTCACCTGGCACTTAACAAACTTTCATGATGTTCCTACCATGTTTAAGGCCTCATATGCTAAGTCTGTAGGTTGAACGAGATCCCTAATTGGGGAGGAAGATAAGACGATTGATTACTGCATTTTTAGGTATCCCTTGACGTTATGATTTCAAAACCAGAACATCTAATGTAAATCAACAATGAGCCACTCTTATAATAGCAATACAAGTAAGGTCAAATAATTTGCTCCTTGTTCTCTGTTGCTGACACAACCCCCTGTTAAGTTGTCAACCTCCATTATATTCTAGAATAGATCATCCCGTTAGGCAATTCTATAGGCTAAAAGTATAGTTTGGGATTCTTGAGTGTGATTGGAGGAGATTAGCTTGCAAAAATTTCAGAATTTGTTAGTGCTTTATATATCTTGCCTACTCAACCAGTGGATCCAACTGAACTACTGACAGGGCAATGACTGGATCACTCCAAAACATCAATGACTTCATTTCCCATCGAGTAGCAGCCAAACGGATGAGAAACTGATGACAGCAATAGAGATATTCCCCAACCTGACAAAGTCACTCCCTTCCCCAATTATTACTTCAGTATCCCAGACCTAACTTATTGAAACCATTCTTGTTTTGAGAATGGGCATGACCTAATTCAGACCAATAAGGGAAGTTTGTTCAGGACTTTTTGGAAATGTCCTCACTTTGAACATGTGATGACTATGCAATCCCCATGACCTGGAGAGCCTACCATCAGGAAATCGGTTGTGTAATATTAAATATAACCCTTAGGAGAGGATTCTGTGCTAATGCTCACCCCACATACAGCCAAAGAGGACATTGGATAAAAGTGATCATCCCAGAGGATGGAACCAGGGCTCAGTCAGGGCAAGAGAAAGGGTGCAGACTGCCAGTGTGGTTAACCAAGTCCTCAACTCTCCACATGGCATTGAAAGCCCAATATTCCTCTGCAACAGGATGTGATGTGTGTTTGAAACTGTATGTTATTGCCCAGCCTCTCATTTTCCAACCCTTTAATCACTTTTCTTCTTCTCTGATTATACTGGGGTATTGGAGGTTAATTATCATCCAGACATAGCCCTCCTGGGGAGCTATAGCTAGAATTGATAAAGATGACAACATAACGCCCAGATTGCTGAACTTGGCATGACTCCTGAGTGAATGTATCTCATGAAAGAGGGTTGTGCTTGAAGGTGTATGTACTGGATGCCACAGTTTACCACCCAGACTCCCCTCCATGACCAACGTACTCTTCCCTGACCAGCTTCCCCAAGTGTTGTCTGTTAGTACCTCACGACCAAGTCCCACCCTAGAGATAGTCCTACCTCTGAATTAGACCTGTCCTCAGGGGGAGCCTACCTCCAACATTACTCACAGGGAGCAGGGGTGTGGAATGAGGGATGGTACAAAGGCCTCAATGTAGGACAACTCCCTGCCCACCTCACCCCACAAGCTCTGTTACAACGGTATCGCAGTTCAGCTTCTCCCTCTGCCCAGTCCTAATCTCACTCAGAGTGGTTGATCCCAAGAGTACTACCAAAAACCTTCCTGCACCAAAATTCCTATCTCAGGCTATATATCCTGGAAATTCAACCTAAGATAATAAATAATGATAATAACATTAGGAAATACTTAGAAGCGATTTATTACATGTACCAGCCACTCTTCAAAGCGTTTCACATGTTATAAACTCAATTCTCAATTCTCACCTACCCCTGTGGTAGGTGCCATTACTAACCTTGTTTTACAAATGAAACAAAATGAAGCACAGAGAGGTTAAGCAAGTTATCCAAGATCACACAGCTGTTAAGTGCCAAAGCTGGGGTCTAAGCTTAGGCCTTCCGTTTTGAGAATTCTGTGCTCTTAACTGTGCTGCCTCTTATACATTTGGGATAGTGCTTACCATGTGCTGACCATTTTCACACCCAGTACCACTGCAGATCAATTCAAGGCCAAGAAAATTACTGAGTTGTCACAGGAAGCAGCTGCAGTCCAGATAGGTTTGGTGGTGGGCTCACCCACTTTTGGCGATCTCCGGATCATCTCTAGCCCCACTGACAGTCTCAGAAGGAGCAGTCATCAGCCATATCAAGGTCACCAGAGAACAAACGCTCCTCAGTGCAGACTAAAGACTCCATTGCCTTCTTTAAGCAAAGAATATGACAACACCAGTGGCAGCTAAGGACAAGAAGAAGACTCAGAGGGAAGCCACGAGCCTGAAAAATCTCAGACAGCCTGGCTTTACATTCAGTACTGTTCACACTCTACCCATTGTCTCTCAGCAAGGATGCTAGCAAGCCCAAGGAGTGTCTAGAGTAAACTCCATCATCCTCCTACTCTGCCCTGCAGTAGCAACCAGGTTCTTTCTTTTTGGTTTTTATTTTATATTGGAGTTTAGTTGATTAACAATGATGGTTAGTTGCAGGTGTAAAGCAAAGTGATTCAGTTACACCCATACAAGCTTATAAATAAGTTTACTTGTATCATTTTTAAAATTCCACATGTAAGTGATAACATATGATATTTGTTTTTCTCTGTCTGACTTACTTTACTTAGTATGATAATCTCCCAGTCCATCTATGTTGCTGACAATGGTATTATTTCATTCTTTTTTATGGCTGAGTAATATTCCATTGTATATATGTACCACAGGCTTCCTTGGTGGTTCAGTGGTAAAGAATCCACCTGCCAATGCAGAAGATGTAGTTTCGAACCCTGAGTCAGGAATATCCCCTGGAGAAGGAAATGGCATCCCAGTCTAGTATTCTTGGCTGGGGAATCCCATGAACAGAGGGGCCTGGTGGGCTACGGTCCATGAGGTCCCAAAAGAGTCAGACACGACCCTAGTGACTAAACAACAACAACATATATGTCCCACATCTTCTTTATCCATTCATCTGTCAATGGACTTTTAGGTTACTTCCATTTCTGGCTATTGTAAAGAGTACTGCAATGAACACTGGGTGCAAGTATAGTTTTGAATCATGATTTTCTCTGGATATATATCCAGGAATGGGATTGCTGGGTGGTATGCAATCATGTTCAGGAAGGTAACCTTGATGAATCACCATCATGCTTTCCATGTGCTAGTTCAAGAACTTGGGCCTCACCTCAGCATATAATATTACCCTGGTCACAAGGGTTATAATAGCAAGCATTAATGGGAAATGTGTTAAGGACATTAGGAAAGCTTCCTTCAACTCACAGGTGGTTATCTCACCACTTGCCTAAGTGGGAGGTGGGCATGGAACTGGCAAGATAAAAAGAAATAATGCTGATGCCCTTGAATTAGGTCGGCCCCGAAGCCTGCGTTTCCACTGGGCTTGTAGCTGCAGAAGCCAGTACGCCCGCCTTGCTGGTAGGTGTGAGTTAAACTGCCTTTGCCTGCAGCTGACAGCAGAGGCGTCTCCAGCCTTCACTCGCATCACCTCTCCTTCAGATCTATCAATGTTCTAATCAGACAGATTATTGGGAAACTTTATTTTTTATTATTAAAAAAGCATTTATTTTTAATAAAGTATTGTTAATAGTTCAGACTCTTGGTTGCAAGTGACAAGAACAAACTTTAGCTGTCTTATGCAAAATAAATAACTTTCTGGACAATCAGGACATGTCCCAGAATCCAAGGACTGAGTCCCCACTGCAATAAAATTAAACCCTGAAGCACTGTAGAGTCCCACGGTCTTCCTCATTCTCCATCTCTCTCCAGTACTTTTGCCTTTTTCTTATCACTAAAGGCTCTCTATTTTGCAGTCCACGATGAAGAACATAATGGCACGTAGCTTCAGAATTTTACAACTTACCGCCAATGCAGAGATAAATAGATTCATTTTTCCTTCCCTCTCTCCTCCCTCCCTCCCTCCCTTCTGCTTCCCTTATCTATATTTTGAAATCTCTCTGCCCGAATTTCGAAATGTGTGCGAAATAGACTTCTCAGCCCAGCTTAGGTCAGGTAGCCATCCTGAACTAACAAACAGTGGCGGGTGGCTGGGAGCGAGGTGTTGGGTGCAAGGTCATTTCTAGGAAAGTGGTTATTCTTGCTAATTTCAAAGGATAGAGTAGGGGGAGGTAACAATAAATGGAAAAAGAAGTTCCCAGTAATATTCCTATGAATAATGAAAGGAAATACAAGGAAATGAAACCAGTTATACCAGGGTTATGGGATTATTTATGAAGTCATTCTTTTAAATTCTTTTCTTTAGAATAGAAAACAGAGCAGCAATTAAAACTGAAACTTCATTGTCATCCAGGCCCGTGGCTACATTCCACCTCTACCACTTACAAGCTTCATGGCTGTATGCCAGTTATTTAACTTCAAATGGAGGTAATAATACTGGTTTAAGAGTTAAGGGTGAAATGAGTTAACCTGTGTAATGCACTTCACACTTTAACGGCACATGATAAGTGCCTTATTTTTGTTGTTATTCAGTCTCTGAGTTGTGTCCGACTCTTTGCAACCCATGGACTGCAGCGCACTGGGCTTCCTGTCCTTCACTGTCTCCCAGAGTTTGCTGAAGCACATGTCCATTGGGTCGGTTATGCCATCCAACGATCTCATTCTCTGTTGCCCTCTTCTCCTCCTGCCCTCAATCTTTCCTAGCATCAGGATCTTTTCAAATGAGTTGGCTCTTTGTATCAGGTGGCCAAAGTATTGAGCTTCAGTTTTAGCATCAGTCCTTCCAAATATTCAGGGTTGATTTCCTTTAGGATTGACTGATTTGGTCTCCTTGCAGTCCAAATGACTCTCAAGGGTCTTCTCCAGCACCATAATTCAAAAGCATCAATTCTTCAGTTCTCAGCCTTTATGGTCCAACTCTTGCATCCATACATGATTACTACAAAAACCATAGCTTTGACAATATGGGCCTTTGTCAGTAAAGTGATATCTCTGCTTTTCAATACGTTGTTATAGTTTTCCTGACAAGGAGCAAGCAGTCACTGTCCACAGTGATTTTGGAGCCCAAGAAGATAAACATCTGTCGCTTATAAGTGCCCTATGAGTGGTAGCTAATGTTATTTATGAATTTTCTGTAACTGTTTAAAATACTATTTCAACACAAATCAAAGGTGGAAAAGGGAAGAGATTTCTGTTACTTGTCTAAAAGCCAAGTCATAACTCACTGGTACTGGGAGAAATGGCCTTTGCTAGGACCTGTGGGTGAGACCACACCTCTACCTTGGAGGTCAGTGGTTGATGAGATATGAAGTCTGCAGCCCTGCCCTGCTGTGTGGGAACATTTCCACGGGGGAGTTGACAATAACAGAAGCATTAGCAGAGGCTCCTTGAGAGCCATCTGGCATCGATTTTTCCACTGTTTCCTGAAGGAGGACTCTCCAGAGCCTGAGCGTGAAGGAAACACTGATCCTTCTCTTGCCTTTGCAGCTGCTGACATGGAATCGTTTGACTTTTCTCTATTCACTCTGACAGAAAGACAAGCTGGGAAGAAGCCACTGCCCTTCCATAAAGAAGGTCATTATTTCTGAGTTAGGCCAGGGGCACCGTGTTTCAGTTTACAGTTTGTGTTTAGTTTTGATTCCTATAAGTTTTATATTGAGGATAGAGTTAGCTCATAATTAGTGTTAATTTTATATGGTGTGTCTGTGTCTGACTCTTTGCGACCCCATGGACTGTACTGGCCAGGCCCTTCTGTCCATGGAATTCTCCAGGGAAGGATACTGGAGTGGGTTGCCATTCCCTTCTCCAGGGGATCTTCCCAACACTGGGATCGAACCCGGGTCTCCTGCATTGCAGGCAGATTCTTTACCACCTGAGCTATGCCACCAGGAAAGCCCTAACCTAAAAATTTTCCATTTAAAGTTTGCTTGCCTTTTGTGTCACTGCTACTCTACCATCACTGTTGGTAACTTCAGTTTTTGACTGACATTTTGGCTATTCATTCTCGTTTGGCAATAGAGTTCCAGATGATTCTCTGAAGCCAATCTGGTAAAGCGGTATTTCCATTAAATCTTTTGAGTGTGCTAATATATTATGGTTAACAATTGTAAATACAAACGTTAAATATAAGGCAATCTTAGAGTTGTTTCTTTTGACTGGAATCATCTTTGATTAGACTCACATGTAAATTTAAAAATTAATCTACAAAATCAACAAATTATATTGATGTGTTTCCTTTTAAAGTTAATTTTTATTGGAGTATAGTTGATTTACAATGTTGTGTTAGTTTCTGCTGTATAGCACAGTGAACCAGTTATACATGTATCCACTCTTTTTTAGATTCTATTCCCATACAGGTCAGTACAGAGTGTTCAGTAGAGTTCTCTGTATAGTAGGTCTTTATTAGTTGTCTATTTTATATATAGTAGTTTGTATATGTCAGTCTCAGTCTCCCAATTTGTCCCTCCCTCCTCCTTCCCATCTTGGTAACCACAGGATTTTTTTCTACATCTGTGCTGCTACCGCTAAGTCACTTCAGTCGTGTCTGACTCTGTGCGACCCCATAGACGGCAGCCCACCAGGCTCCCCCGTCCCTAGGATTCTCCAGGCAAGAACACTGGAGTGGGTTGCCATTTCCTTCTCCAATGCATGAAAGTGAAAAGTGAAAGTGAAGTCGCTTAGTCGTATCCGACTCTTAGCGACCCCATGGACCGCAGCCTACAAGGCTTGGCTGGATGGCATCACTGACTCGATGGACGTGAGTCTTAGTGAACTCCGAGAGATGGTGATGGACAGGGAGGCCTGGCGTGCTGCGATTCATGGGGTCGCAAAGAGTCGGACACGACTGAGCGACTGAACTGAACTGAACTGAGACCCTTGTTGACATTTTAATAGTAACTGGTTTAATATATTGGAAGGGAAGCCAATTTTATATTTAGACCAAGAAAAGAAGTAAATAGGCCAGTACAATTCATTAGCAGTATATTCTACACCTACACTACAAAAAATTATGGCACATACTTATAATATGGCACATACTTAACATTCTCTTTGTATGATCTTTTATACAAATCTTGGATCTTGTGTTTTTAATAAACTTTCCTTTTCCCAGTGAAGACACTATGTTGGTAGACTTCTACTGAAGTTGGAGAACTGCTGCACTGTCAGTAATCCCAGCTGCAGTCTTAAAATTAATAAACATACTCCAGTGTCCACTGAACCACAGCATTTTTTTTTCAACAGCCACTGCTCACCATAAAGGGACACAGACTGATTCCACCCAGCCAGCACCTCACCTCACTTGGTCAGGCACCAGCTGGAAAAAAAGCTCTGTATACTTAGTGTGGCATCTGGAGAGTTACTTCACAGCACATTGTCACCCTGGCCCAAGGGCATGCACCTACTTCCCAGGTGGACTGTGGCTTTCCACACTGTCCCACTTTTCCTGTTTCTTGTACAAAAGGTCAGAAGACCAAAAACAAACAGAGGAAGGGAAAGAGGAACACAGACATCGAACACAACGTCTTTATTTGAGCGCTTTCTTGTAGGCGGTAGTTGTTTACTTCAACACCTGAGGACACTATGGCTCTTTTGCATGTTGCAACTAACATGGATCTGGATATACTGTCAAAAAATGACACCACAACCCTCACTGCTATGCTATTTTTTTTAAAAGGAGAAAGTGCCTGTTTTTTGAGGCACAGAGCAAGAGCTCTTACCATTGATTTCCCCAGAAATTTCTGTATAAAATCCATATACTTGCTGTGGGTGCCACTCCAGATCATTGGAATTTAACCTCTCCCTTAATTTCTGTGTGTGTATATTTTTCAACTGACTTACCTTCCAAATTGTGACAGCATAACCCAGGAATGGGCTTTCTAAGTGGCTCAGTGGTAAAGAACCCACCTGCCAACCCAGGAGACACAGGTTCCATCACTGGGTGGGGAAGATCCCCTGGAGAAGGGAATGGCAACCCACTCCAATATTCTTGCCTGGGAAATTCCATGGACAGAGGAGCCTAGCAAGCTACAGTCCAGGGGATCACAAAGAATCAGACATGGCTTAGCAATTAAACAACAAAGCCTAGAAATAAGTGATGTTTTAGGCCTATTTGTATGCTTGAGTTTTCCATTTGTATTGAATAAAATGGGAGTAATAAAGTTTACCTCTGCTTTATTCTAGGGACATCTTTAATACTATAAAATACTTTAAATAACCTATGTTATGCCTTCAAAAAATCAAGTCTGCCTATTTTCACCATATCCTGTATTATTTTCTGGATTTGGGAACTCAGTGCTAACCTTTTAATGCATTAGAGGAAATAAGCAGCATAAACAGAACAGACTCAGTCCTACCTATGTATCTGTTGGTATAAAGGGGGAAAATGGTACTGTGGACATATATACTTGTATAGTGGCCAGAAACATAGATTTAGGAGCTTAAACCAGGTGGTGCCAAATTCTGGCTCTGCCACATGGGGATTGTTCGACTTTGGGCAAGTTACCCTCTTAGTCTAAATTTGTAAAAGGGGATCCGAAAGAAATGTGTCATTGTAAACATTCAACTATACACATACATGTGTATAAATGTACATGTATATATAGGAATATGGACTTCCCTGGGGGCCCAGTGGTAAAGAATCCGCCTGCCAATGCAGGAGACACAGCAGACGTTGGTATAATCCCTGAGTCAGGAAGATCCCTTGGAGAAGGAAATGGCAACCTGTTCCAGTATCCTTGCCTGGAGAATCCCATGGACAGAGGAGCCTGGTGAGCTGCAGTCAATGGGGTTGCAAAAGAGTCACACACAACTTAAGGACTAAACAACAGCAATGTATATGAATATATACATGACTTTTTGTTTTAATGCTGGCACACACATTCTTATATGTATCAATGAAAGTGAAAGTCCATGGAGTATACAGTCCATGGAATTCTCTAGGCCAAAATACTGAAGTGGGTAGCCTTTCCCATCTCCAGGGGATCTTCCCAACCCAGAGATTGAACCCAGGTCTCCCACTTTGCAGGCAGATTCTTTACCAGCTGAGCCACAAGGAAAGCCCAAGTATACTGAAATCATTAGCCTATCCCTTCTCCAGCGGATCTTCCAAACCCAGGAATCGAACTGGGGTCTCCTGCATTGCAGGCAGATTCTTTACCAACTGGGCTATCATGAAAGCCCATATCTTTGTGACCCTGTGGACTGTAGCCTACCAGGCTCCTCCGTCCATGGGATTTTCCAGGCAGGAGTGCTGGAGTGGATTGCCATTTCCTTCTCCAGGGGATCTTCCCCACCCAGGAATCAAACCCAGGTCTCCTACATTGCAGGCAGATGCTTTACCATCTAAGCCACCAGGGAAGCCCGATATCTATCAATACTTGGCATTAAACATTGTGCATGGTCCACAGTAGTCAATCAAAATAGTATCTGTTGTTATTTTTATTATCTACCAGCTTAAAGACTTCCATAATGGAATTACATTTACATATACTCATACATAACGGCAAACTATATTTTTGCCTTCCCCAGATGAAAAGACATAATTTAGCTATAGTATTGTGTTGGTCAAAAAGTTTGTTAGGGTTTTCTGTAACATCTTAAGGGAAAACCAAATGATCTTTTTGGCCAATCCAATATCTGCTTATAATGGCAGCACAGAAAGCAATGACAGTTTTTGTAATTAAACCCTGAAGCATTGATATTGTGCTGTGATAAAAGATGGCTAGTTGTGTAGGTAGTAGAAGAATGTCCAACAGTAAACTATTTATATGAAGGTTAGTGTTGCACAAAATCACAAAAAGATCTTGTATTTGTGTGCAACTAATCATAGACTACTTTCTTAATAGTGTTTCTATTTTTGTTTTAAACTACTATTTAAATCATTTATTGTCACTTATCTTTTCATCACGTGTGATATTGCCTCCCAAATAGATTATGTCACCTGTATTGGGTTGGCCAGTGCTTTCCAGGAGAAGGCGATGGCACCCCACTCCACTACTCTTGCCTGGGAAATCCCATGGACGGAGGAGCCTCGAAGGCTACAGTCCATGGGGTCGCTAAGAGTCGGAAATGACTGAGCCACTTCACTTTCACTTTTCACTCTCATGCATTGGAGGAGGAAATGGCAACCCACTCCAGTGTTCTTGCCTGGAGAATCCCAGGGACGGGGGAGCCTGGTGGGCTGCTGTCTATGGGGTCGCACAGAGTCGGACACGACTGAAGTGACTTAGCAGCTTAGCAGTGACTTAATATTTCGTCTAAATATGTCCATTTGAAATGCTGAAGAATGTGCAGTGTGACTGCTTTCACTTCAGTGGAAACTGGTTTACTAACCTGCAAAATGAGAGAACAGGGTCAGATAGCCTCTAGGGTCCTTTCCCACTCTAGGCATACCATGATTTCATGTTCATTGAGGTAGAACACCTCAAATGTGGATTTGCTCCAAACATTAGCCAGTTGTGCTGCCCACTGAAAATTATAGAAATATTTCACCGAGTTATTCCTGGAATCAAACAGCAAGTTTTGAGGATAGGCCGTAATGTGACTGATTGCAGAAAATGGCGATGGTTAGAATGGCATGGGGACAGCTGCCCCTAACAAGCTACTTGGGAAACCTAGCAACAGACAGCAATGTGATTGCTTAGCAGGAAAACTGAGGACAATATTCCAAGTGTGAAAAGCCAATTATGCTGAAACCAGAGCCAAAGATTTGGGTCCTCACCTGGAGGGAACTCATAAGTCTTTGATTCAGCAGAGCTTCATTCTTTATAATGTTCTTCTCCCTTTAAAAAGGAAATAGTACCTATTTTATCATCAAATTACACCAGATTGTGGAGGTGTGCTAACACCATTCAGGATCGCATATCAGATGCTCATATTTCTGTTGAACACTAAGAATCTTTATTACTCTTGATAGGTTTATAGTTAGGAATTTGTAAACTGTCTTTGTAAATACAGAGATATGTATGTTTCGGTGCCAAGGTATTAACCAGTGTACTCTCATCCAGTATTGAGGAGGCACACAAGGTGATGAACAGATTATGATAGGGATGCATGTAAGTAACTCTCTCCTGGAAACTGACGCCTCTGTTGTCACAGTAACCCGAAGGTTCTACCGCTTGCCCATTATGCGGAACCACATTTCACAAGAAATGAATGGTCCATCAAGCCCTGCATCAGAACCATTGGGGACTGTTAAAAATGCAGCTTCCATAACTTACTCCTGGTTCCCTGACTTGAAATGTCTTGGAATGAGGCTATTTGAATAAACTCCTCAGGTAATTCTGATGATACATAAAGTTTGAGAACCCTTGACATGGACAGAGTGACTTGTCAAAATCATGGTATGGCCATGTCGCTCTTCTACCTAAATTCTTAATTGTCTCCACTAAGGCACAGAAGCAAGTGGAAATTTTTTTCACTTGTCAAATACAGCTTTCAAGATATCACCTCTGCGTAGGTCTCTGGGTTTTTCTCTCTTTAACATCTGCTGTGTGCTTAAAATTGCAGCAACAAAGGACAGAGCATGCCACTTCTCACCTTCTTATCTGTGCCCACTAGATTGTCTATCTGGAATGTTCTGCCCATCTTTCTTTCATTTCAGATTCCCTCTATTTGAAATGTTCTTTTTCACTCCTCCCCTTCATTACCTTCCACCTGGGTTAAGTCGTCCCCAGTAATGCTCTTTCTCTGAACAGATTGGTCTTATATTGAATTATAAATGTAATGTTCTTTTTCTGTCCAACTTAACCTACTTGACCATGACATGCCTTCAGAACACAGGATGAATGTGTGAGTGAGTTTGGCTGCAAGCCACAAAACTCAACTCTGAATAAATGAGTCAAGTGAAAAAGGAAGCTTTAGTAAGATATGGCATGGCTAGGAGATAAGAGGGAGGTTTGTCCACTACATTTAGGAAGGACAGACACCAGAGAGGCTGCAGATCCCAGTCACAGGAACTCCTGCTCAGGCCACGGGAGGGCACTGAGGGCTGCAAAGTAGACACATGACTGGTGGCCCCACCAAAGTCACATGAGATGAAGAAAAGTCAGTTCCTCCGAAGGAAGAGGATGTGGTACTGTCACTGAACGAGGTGAGAAGATGCTTGACAGACAAAAACAGTAGCTCCCACTCCACTGAGTCTTGCTCCTGATTGTGTCCTCAGTGTCTTGTGAGGAGCTAGACACATGGTAGACTCTCCCTGGATGTTTGCTGGATGAATGAAGCCGGAGCCAACTAACATTTATTCACACTACCTTGTGTTATTATGAAGATTAAATTAGGTAACATACACAAATCACTTAGATTAATACCTGATACATAGTTATAGGCTAAAAAATTTTGCTTTGTCTCCTTATTACTGCATTGCCTCCACAGTATGTATGTATCATACTATATTCCATCATTCCCCATGGAAATTTTGTGCCTGCATATTATAGACAATGCTTCAGGGAACATTCCTGTTTATGCCTTCTTGTGCACGTTTGTCCACATGTTGGTTCAAGGATTTGAATTGTTGAGTTTAAGGATATTTGTATGTTAAAATGATTAATTTTTACCTATTGCAGTTCAATATGTCAAAACAATCAATAGATCATGCAGTAAAATTATCTCTTCCCACTCCAATTCCTCAGTAATTAGTTCCCCTCTCTCAAGGCATCCACACTTATTCATTTCTTGTGTATATTTTTTAAAAAATCAATGTTTATATCAGTCCATATATGTGTGCATATGTGTGTGTGTGTATGCCTAAAGACATTTAAAATATATAAATGATAGTATTCAGTACGTATAATTGTGCTCCTAAAGTCTTTTCTACACAGTAATACATATTGGAATGCTTCCTTTGAGGAGAGTTATAGAAGTGCTTTGCCTTCTATTTTTCTTTTCTTTTTTGGCCACACCATGCTACTTGTAGGATCTTAGTTCCCCAACTGAGGATTGGTCATTACAGTGAAAGCACCAAGTCCTAACCTCTGGACCACCAGGGAAGTCCTGTTGTTCTTTTTCAATGACTGCATAGTATTCCATTGTAAAATGTACTATAATGTATTTACTCGTCATTTATTGGTGAACATTCAAAGTATTTCTTGTATTTTGCTATTACAAATAATACTGTAATAAACATCCATGTCATTTCACCCACATGCATTTTTTAAATTAAATACTGCAAACAGGCCTAAAAATAGCAAGCTCCACATTTTAAAATGTCGTTTTATCTGTTTGTTAAGTAAATGTACCATACTTTATGAAAATATTTTCCTATTATGGATATTTATGTTTTCTCTAAGTTTTTGCTACTAACAACAAACTGCAAAGAATATATACATGTCACACACTGCTGTGTTTAAAGTGAATAACCAACAAGGACCTACCATATAGTACAGGGATCTCTGTTATGTGGCAGCTTGGGTGGGAGAGGTGTTTGGGGGAGAATGGATACATGTATATGTACGGTTGAGGCCCTTTGCTGTCCACCTAAAACTATCACAACACCATTGTTAATTGCCTATACTCCAATATCAAATAAATAAAACCTATAACAAAAATTTTACCCCCAAAAAATGACTATAGACATGTCTTTCTCATATCTTCAACAACACTTGAAATTGTAAATTCATTTCTTTTCATCACTCCTACAAATAAGTTGATAAGTAAATCATGTATTTTTCCTGGCAGCTGTATTCTCGTTTTAGATTTACTAAAAGATTCTCAGACCTCTTGATACCAGAGATGTTGATTATAGGGCTGTCAAATTTCTTTTTTACTAATGTATGTTTCTGATCTCTTTCAGGGCCTAGAGTCTAGATTATAAATTTATTCTCTGCCTAATTCCATCATGATCATTACTGTCCATTTCATGTTTATTAAGAGCCTTATAAATAATATCAGCTGTGTAATTGTCAGCTCTCCTCCCAGGTCCCAGTTTCCTGCCTTAATTTATCTAATGTTTGTCTTATTCTTTTCTAAGATTCTCAGTGTTTCTCATCTCTACATTTCACATTTGTGCCTTAGTGAAAAGCACAAATAAAAGATCTAGGATTAAAATATTGATCTGCCACATAATTGCTGTGTACCCTTTGCTAAGTTAAATTCTCAGAGCCTATAAAATGGGAACAAATAATATCTACCTTGTGATATTAGTATTGAATTACAGTCACCAAACTAAGACGTGAGGTTTGAATTAGAGGGAGTTGAAAGTGGTGGGTGTTGGTAGAAAGTGTTCAAACAGAGCAAAAAGTCATGTATAAAGTCCCTGAGATCAGAAACAGCTTTCTGACCATTCCAGTCAAGGAACAGAAAGAAGTAGAGAAATTTAGGACCATACAGAATAAGGGAGAGAGTGAAAGGAGATGGGAGCCAAAATGGTTATTTTGGGAGGCCCTATTGTGGGCCTACCCAATTTCTTAATCTTCTTTCCTGACAAGGATTCCCTAACTGTATTGCTCAGATAACTGAAGTGCCAAGCCCTATGGAGTATATTATGAGTTTAAGCCAGTTAGAATACCCTCATGGTCCTCTGCTAGTAACTGGTTTAAGAATGGTCATGGGGCCCAGTTTGAAACAGTAAGATATAAGGGAAAGTCTACAGAAGGCACCTAGGAAATGTTTTCCTCCCACTTAAAAGGAAAAGGAGCTAGAAGACGGAAACTCTATCTTTCTTTTCTGTTTTTCAAGATTGTTGTGTGTAGATGTGGTTATTGGAGCACTTCCTGCCATCTTTCAGCATAAGGAAGACACTACTGACATGGGATGGCAAAGGGCTGAGACCTTGAAGACATCTTTCAACTGCTGAGCCAGCTCTGGAACTGCTTTTCTGTGGACTGATTTACATATTAGATAATAAATATCTTTATTGATTAAGGTGCCTTCTGTTGAATTTCTATTCCCTGTTGCAGAGGTATTCTACTGATTATAGTTATTGAAGGAGTAAGATAATGGAGAGCTTTGAAGATCATGCTAAGGATTTGAGATGTAATCCTAAGGGTTATGGAGAGCCATTTTAGTCTTTTGAGCATGGAGTGATGTAAGATACTTGCTTTCCAGAAGGTCACTTTAATTGCGATGTGGATAAGAGATTGGACAATGGCAATAGGGAATGCAGGTGGATCCACTTCTCCAGGGAATCCCAACCCAGGGATCGAACCCAAGTCTCTCGCATCACAGGCGGATTCTTTACCATCTGAGCCATCAGGGAAGCCCAGAGCTTATAGCAACTACTGCATCAGGTCACACAGGAGAATGCAATGATTTAAAGTTAAGTGGTGCCTGGCCATGGGAATAGAGAAAAAAGGAAACAATTCAGTAACTATTGAGAGATTTACTGGAAGCAGAATCGTGATTGGGATTGATTCAATGTAAATAAGGAAGAAGAAGCAATTAAAGGTGGCTCCCAGGTATCTGGACTGAGCTACTAGGTAGATTATGGTGCCATTTACTAACAGAGGAATAAACAGCTGGAGGTGAGTACATTACTGTCCGCATTGAGCTGAAGGTGTCTGAAGCAATAGGCTGATTATATCGCGTAAGCAGTTGGGCGTATGAGTGCCTAGAGTAAAGATAAAGACTTTGTCACCTAGATGGTAGCACAATGGATGTGATTTTTGAGATTCTTAGGTAGGGAATAGATGATCAGAAGGGGGAAGATCCCAAGACAGAATCCTACCATCTCCAGCACTTAGGTTTTCCATGGAGCAGGGGAGGCCAGAGAAGAAGACTGAGAGAGAACAGCCAGAAAGAGAGAAGGAAAGCCAAAACATGTTTCTCCAAGGAGGCAGAAACAAACACTGACAAATGTGGGTGAGAGGTGAAGCAAGAAAGGGACTAAAATGAGCCACATAAAGGCCACCCACTGGTGACGTTGGTAATGAAGTGGTTTTCAGACAGATGAAGGTAGAGCGGCGGTCAGTTCAGAACCCAGGTTGGACTGCATTAGGAGGTAACTAAGGAACAAAGACATAAAAAAGCAGAGAATCCGGTCAACGAGACATAGGACAGGAGCTGAGGGGCATGTGGGAATCAAAGGAGGGTTTTTTTCTTTTACAGAAAACAATAGTTATCTTTCCTTCACTCCTGTATCCATTTTCTCAGCAAGCCCTTTTAGGTTTCTGTCAAAATATATCCCAAACCTGTCCATCTCTTACCTACTACCTAGAGAAGTCCCTGCTTCAGCCACTATTATCCTCACTTGGACTCATTCAGTAGCCTCCTAACTGGTTTCTCTGCTTCCATTCTTATTATGCTTTTGTCTTTCCAAACCACACAGCAGTCAGAGTACTCAAACATGGCACCTGGAATAAAACCCAGATTCTTGGTCCTGGCCTGAAAGATTGAGTATGATCAGGCCTGACTCCCATCTCATCTCATCCCATTTACACTCCTAGCCCCCCATGCTCCAGCTCCACACCCTTCTTTCTGGGCTGGTTGTTATTGTTGTTCTTGCCTGGTTCACCATTCCCAGAGCTTTAGCAAGTTTCTCCCTAAATCTTGGAGTATTTGACTCCTTTTCATCATTCATGACTCTACTCAAATATCACCGAAACCAAAAAGTCTTCCCTGACCTTCTTAAGCTCACTGCCCCAATCTTCATTCCCAGTTCTGTCTTCTTCTTGGCTCTTATTATCTGAAATGAACAAGTTCATTTATTTATTTGTTGATTCCTTATATCGTCTCATTAAAAGTAAAATATGGGCAAAACTGGATGAAGTGTATAGGATTATTGTTTATTATTGTATGTGTGTATTGCATATGCATACTATGTACTACTATGGATTCTCTTTGCATATGCATACTATGTACTACTATGGATTCTCTTTTAATAATATGAATCTATAATTGTTGCTATTGCGTGGATCCTCAGTTGTGTCCGACTCTTTGCAATCCTATGCACTGTAGCTCACCTGGCTTCTCTGTCCATGGGATTTTTCCAGGCAAGAATATTGGAGTGGGGTGGTATTTCCTATTCCAGGGGATCTTCCCGACCCAGGGATGGAACCCAGCATCTCTTGTCTCTGCTACATTGGCAGGAGGATTCTTTAGCAACTGCGCCCTGCTTTAGCAACTGGGAAGGCCTGAATCTATGATTATCTTCCCCCAAAATGTTTTCTAAGTAAGTTCTGTGAGAACTGGGATTTTTGTTTGCTTGTTGGAAACTGTGTCCCCATCACCAAAACGGAGTCTGTCACGCAGTGGGCACTCAATAAGTTTTATTAAATGCGTGAATTAATAACTGATGTATTTGGTCATAAATATTCAAAA
>SJYT01000587.1:207213-234504 GCA_006410635.1 Cephalophus harveyi
TGAGTCTGAGTGAACTCCGAGAGATGGTGATGAACAGGGAGGCCTGGCGTGCTGCGATTCATGGGGTCGCAAAGAGTCGGACACGACTGAGCGACTGAACTGAACTGAACTATAAGTTGTAAAAATAGATTTGGAGGCTGAGACTTCCTACATCTGCCTATCTTCTGTTGTCAGTGAGCTGGGGAAAGAGATGAGTTGAAACTGTATACGTGAAACTAAAAGGGAATCTGATTTAACATTTAAAAGAAATATTCAGAGAAATTTGATATGGTAGATACAGAGGGAGACAAAAGTGGAAGATAGAAGAAGGGGTCCAGAGTTTAATTTAGCTCAGGAGGAAGTTAATGACCTCATGATTAGGCCTGTTAAATGTATAGTAGTCTCATAGGGAGACATCTAAACAGAAGTGTCCTGGAATTTCCCTGGTGGTCCAGTGGCTAAGACTCCAAGCTCCCAGTGCAAGGGACCCAAGTTTGATCCCTGGTAGGGGAACTAATACCCCAACTAAGAGTTTGCATGCTGTAAATTTAAGATTTTGTATGCTGCAACTAAGACCTGGTACAGGCAAATAAGTAAATAAATACAAGATGCTTTTGAACTATGGTGTGGGAGAAAACTTGAGATTCCCTTGGACGGCAAGGAGATCAAACCAGTCAATCCTAAAGGAAATCAGTCCTGAATATTCATTGGAAGGACTGATGCTGAATACTGAAGCTCCAGTACTTTGGCCACCTGATGTAAAGAGCCAACTCATTGGAAAAGACCCTAATGCTGGGAAAGATTGAGGGCAGGAGGAGAAGGGGTCGACAGAGGATGAGATGGTTGGATGGCATCAGCAACTCAATGGACATGAATTAGAGCAAACTATCCAGGAGATAGTGAAAGTGAAACTGGAGAGTGAATAAGTTGGCTTAATGCTCAACATTCAGAAAGCTAAGATCATGGCATCTGGTCCCATCACTTCATGGGAAATAGATGGGGAAACAGTGGAAACAGTGTCAGACTTTATTTTCTGGGGCTCCAAAATCACTGCAGATGTTGATTCCAGCCATGAAATTAAAAGACGCTTACTCCTTGGAAGAAAAGTTATGACCAACCTAGATAGCATATTCAAAAGCAGAGACATTACTTTGCCGACTAAGGTCCGTCTAGTCAAGGATATGGATTTTCCAGTGGTCATGTATGGATGTGGATGTGAGAGTTGGACTGTGAAGAAGGAGAAATTAAAAGACGCTTACTCCTTGGAAGAAAAGTTATGACCAACCTAGATAGCATATTCAAAAGCAGAGACATTACTTTGCCGACTAAGGTCCGTCTAGTCAAGGATATGGTTTTTCCAGTGGTCATGTATGGATGTGGATGTGAGAGTTGGACTGTGAAGAAGGCTGAGCACCGAAGAGTTGATGCTTTTGAACTGTGGTGTTGGAGAAGACTCTTGAGAGTCCCTTGGACTGCAAGGAGATCCAACCAATCCATTCTGAAGGAGATCAGTCCTGGGATTTCTTTGGAAGGAATGATGCTAAAGCTGAAACTCCAGTACTTTGGCCACCTCATGCGAAGAGTTGACTCATTGGAAAAGACTCTGATGCTGGCAGGCATTGGGGGCAGGAGGAGAAGGGAACGACAGAGGATAAGATGGCTGGATGGCATCACTGACTCGATGGACGTGAGTTCAAGTGAACTCCGGGAGTTGGTGATGGACAGGGAAGCCTGGCGTGCTGCGATTCATGGGGTCGCAAAGAGTCAGACACAACTGAGTAACTGAACTGAACTGATCCAGGAGATAGCAGAGGACAGAGGAGCCTGGCGTGCTGCAGTCAATGGTGTCGAAAAGAGTCGAACATGACTGAGTGACTAAGCAGAGCACACAGCAGAGCATAATTGATATGTAACATTAGTTTCAGGTGTATATCATGATGATTTGATTTTTGTAAATACTGCAAATTGATCACCACCCAAAGTCTAATTAACATCTGTCAGAATATATGCTTAACAAAATTTGTCTTTCTCATAATGATTAACTTTTAAAATCTACTCTCTTGGCATCTTTCAGCAATCCAGTATCATTAACTATAGTCACCATGTTCTATATTCTCTCCTATGACTTACTTATTTTATAGCCCAAAGTTTGTACCTTTTAGACTTCCTTGGTCATCCAGAGTTTAAGACTTGGCGCTTTCACTGCAGGAGGTACCCATTGGATCCCTGGTCAGGTATCTAAGATCCCACATGCTGCAGAGCAACTAAAAGCCTGCCCAGGGCAACTACTGAGGCTGTGTGCCCCAACTAGAGAATCCATGCACCAGGACAAAGATCCCACATGCCGGCAACTATGACTCTGCAGCCAAATAAATAAATTTTTTTTTAGTTACTAAAAATTATTTTGGAGAAGGAAATGGCAGCCCACTCCAGTGTTCTTGCCTGGAGAATCCCAGGGACGGGGGAGCCTGGTGGGCTGCCGTCTATGGGGTCGCACAGAGTCGGACACGACTGAAGCGACTTAGCAGCAGCAGCAGCAGCAAAAATTATTTTAGAAAAGAAGAAGTATTTTCCAGGGAAGAGGGACCCGTGTAATCCATGCTGCTTTAAAAGGCAAGTGCATGAAGGCTGGGAATTGACCACTGGGTTTACTAAATGTGGAGACTATGGGTGGCCTTGTGAAGAGTAGTTTAAGTGGGATATGGGCTCCAAAACTAATTGGAGTGGGTTCTCAAGGGATCAGAGAAGCAAGTGAGAGATGGAGGGTATCAAAAGCCCTTTCATGGAGTTGAGAGGCAAAGGGAGGAGAGAGATTGGAGCAATCACTGGAAAAAGATGTGGGATCAAGAGCATCTTCTTTTAAAAAAAGAATGGAATGTTTTGTCTGCAGATGGAAATGAACCAATAGGGAAATTTTGACAGTAGAGAAGAGAGAATTCCAGAGCTATGATTTTCATTGGAGGGGCTGGGCTTAGGTAGAGGAATGGACAGTTCATCAGTATAAGAGGATGTAGAATATTAAATGGACACAGATGCAGGTGGTTAAATTGAAGTGGTGGGAGGTCGTGGAAGTTTCCTATGTGATTGCATATTATCACTGATGTAATATTTGACCTGTAATTTGATTTATTTTTATTGAAGTGTAGTTGCTGTACAATATTCTGTGTTACAGATGTACGATGTAGTCATTCATAATTTTTAAAGGTTATACTCCATTTATAGTTATTATAAAATATTGGCTATATTCCCCATGTTGTATAATACATCTTTGTAGCTTATTTTTTACCTAACAGTTTGTACCTCTTAATCCCCTAATCCTAAAGTGCCCCTCCCCCTTCCCTCTCTCCAGTAGTAACCACTAGTTTGTTTTCTATATCTGTGAGTCTGCTTCTTTTTTATTCTCTAGTTGTATTTCTTAGGTTCCACATGTAAGTTGTATCACATAGTATTTGTCTTCCTCTGACTTGTTTCACTTAGCATAATGCCCTCTAAGTCCACCCATGTTGCTATAAATGGCAAAATTCCTTTCTTTTTTATGGCTGAGTAGTATTTCATTCATCTTCATCCATTCATCTATTGATGAACACTTAGTTTGCTTCCATATCTTAACTATTGTAGATAATGCTGATATGAACATTGGGGTTGTGTATATCTTTTTGAATTTGTGTTTTCATTTTTTTCAGTATATACCCAAGAGTGGAATTACTAGATCATATGGTAACTCTATTTTTAATTTTTTGAGAAGCTTCCATACTGTTTTCTGCAGTGCCTGCACCAATCTACATTCCCACCAACAGTGTATGAAGCTTCCTTTTTCTTCACATCCTCACCAACATTTGTTATTTGTGCTTTTTGGTGATGCCATTCTGATAGGTGTGAGGTGATAGCATGATTTTGATCTGCAGTTCCCTGATGCTCAAGCAATCTTGAGCATCCTTTCATGTGCTTCTTGACCTGTGATTTGATTTTAAAATGAAACTTTGCAGTTTAAACATGAGCGTTTTGGAGCCTTTTAGGCCCCTGATGCTAAAACAAATGCATATAGAATGCCTCCTCCTTCTAATGTACTTGGGTAAGCATCACTCAAAATACGATGATTGGGAATGCTCTGGCAACCCAGTGGTTAAGACTCCGTGCTTCCAATGCAAAGGGCTTGGGTTTGATTCCTGGTTGGGGAACTAAGATCCCATATGCTGAGCAAAGTGACCAAAAAAAAGTGAGAGTTGGGGGGAGAATTTGATGATTAATGTCTTGTTCCATCTAGACCCATAACTCTTGAGAGCCGTTATTCTAATAAAGGAATGCCACTTTCTACATTGCCACTGCTTTAAGTTCCCAAGCTTAGCAAATATTAAGTATTTTGAATTAATGAGTGACTCTAAGACAAAATTTGAATACTTCTGTGAGCACCACTTTGGACAACCACTTCATAGCGCCAGCCAACTGATGCTGTGGAGTTTGAGTCATAGATAGGTGTCCCATGATAGTTATTGAACTCCCTTCCTTTTATAGGGTTATTCATTTGTGCCTATATTACTGAGAATTTTAGAAAGATGTGATTAAGCTGGCCTGAAATTTGCCTCATTTGATGGTTGGACTGCTCGGTGTTTACCTAGCAACATTAGTGTTGTCATAGGCATGATAAATATTAGTGATCTATTAAATTACACATTTTCCAACAAACAGAACTTAAATAATGGTGCAGATTGAGTTTTTATTTGCACAAGATTCTCCATAGAATGTGACCACTGGTCCTGGGTTTTGATCCCTGGGTCAGGAAGATTCCCTGGAGAAGGGAATGGCTACCCACTCCAGTATTCTTGCCTGGAGAATTCCATGGACAGAGGATCCTGGTAGGCTACAGTCCATGAGGTCACAAAGAGTCGGACACGACTGAGCAAATAACACTAGTCCTAGGACCAGCAGCACTACAGAATCTCAGCCCCCAACTCAGGTCTGCTGAATCTCAATCTGCATTTTCACAAGAAGCCCATGTGATTTTTATCCATTTTCGAGTTTGAGAAGTACAGCCTCAAATAACCCTATTTAACTGACAGTAAGATGCAACAAGTTGCGGACAGTGTTTGAGGGTTATAGAGAGGCACCCCTCTAAGATTACAGGTGAAAGGAAGTGAAATTTTCCTTAGGGGGGTTAAATATAAAAATCAACTCATAATGGAGTGTAGATTCAGCGTTCTGAAGGCAGAGTCAATTTTTTGGAGGCAAAATGATTTCTAGGATGGAGTAACCTCATCGACTACATAAAAACATTGAAGGTAATTTCAAGGGACAGTGGCTGGGGGCCTGCGCTCTGAGAAGAACTGCACTTGGGCCTGTCCAGACTGATCCATCCATCAGTGGTAGAAGGGAGACTGGTTGTGTGTGTGTTTATTGCCTTATATTGGAGTTGTTGTTGTTTAGTTGCTAAGTCATGTCCAACTCTTTTGTGACCCCATGGGGGACCCGCTAGTGGAGATCCCACCGGGCTCCTCTGTTCATGGGATTTCCCAGGCAAGAATACTGGAGTGGGTTGCCATTTCCTTCTCCAGGGGATCTTCCTGATCTAGGCATCAACCCACATCTGCACTGGCAGGCAGATTCTTTTCCACTGAGCCACCAGGGAAGCCTTCATCCTCCCTTTGAATAACAATAGAAACTCCCCTTATTCTATTTATATGTTCCTCAAGAGACCCAAGATTTTCATTCAGCTTTATATTGGCCTTCCTACAGTGAAGCACCCCAGTGCTGAGAACATAAAGAAAATGATAGACCAACCACATGTTGCCAAGGGCTTCTTCCAGAACTGCATTTGGGGATCACCTCTGGTTCCTTATTCTGCCTGTCTAGCCCGGGGCCCCATGGAGTCCCTAACACATCCTTGATTCTACTAAGGAAGGGTGAGTTTTCCCTCCTAAGATTGTGGACATAACTTTAATTACCCACGGTTCTCAGCAACCCTTTCCCCATTTTCCTCCAATACCTTGCCAACTTTTCTGTTGTTTGAGTTTTATTGCTAATCACTTAATTAGAGAAACAGATTAGCAAAGGGGTTAATAAAATACACAATGGGGGTGGGATAGTTAAGTTTCTAGCTGAGTTTAAAGTCCTTAGAATCATTATCTAGTTCTTGATTGATGTCCTCAGGAGCTGCAAGCTCAACAGAGGGGAGGCAAGTGGTATGAGTGAGAGAGGAGGGTGGACACCTACAGGAACAGGCACCAACCCATGTGGCCACGTGGGAACTGAGTCCAGAGCTGCAGGAGACTTAGCTTTTCAAGAGAAGCCAGAACTTTGATTTCATGTGTGAAATCTGATTTTAAAGCAATGGCAACTTGGGACTTCCCTGGCGGTCCAGTGGTTAAAACTCCACGCTTCCACTGCAGGGGGCACAGGTTCCATCCTAGGTCTGGGAACGAAGATCCCGTGTGCCGCAGGGGTGGCAAAAAGAGAGAGAGAGAAGCAATGACAACTCATTCAGAATTTTTGAAAACATTAACTCAACCTTAAAAAAAAAATGCTGTTGACATCCATCCTCAGCTTTCACCTACATTCTCCTCATTCTGATCATGGCTGTTGTGAGGAGGGGAGAACAGACATGGAAATTCCTTGCCTCCTTGGGCTTGTGTTCATTTTTACTCCATGGGTTTTTCCCAGAAGGGGTAAAACACTTAGTTATTAGTGAGAACATTGGACCCTGCCCTGAAAATTCTCCTTTGGCCCATTCCTCACAACCGATTTAGTTGTTTCAATCTGCTGACCATTTACTGAGTAGCTACTACTCAGGGCCTGGGGCTGTGTGGGAGGAACGCTTACAGGACTCTGAATGGTTCTATGCAGTGTATATTTCTGTGGTTTTCATGCAGTGTTGTTACTGAGGCATTTTTTGTTTTGTGGGGTTCTGTTTTTCAGCTTTATTGAGGTAACACGGTACATAATTGTATACAATTCTATAACCACCACCTCAAACAAGATCTAGGACAGTTAGTTCCTTTACCTTAAAACTTCCCTCGAACAGGTACACACTGCTATATTGAAAATAGGCAGACCATGAGGATCTATGGTGACAAGGAACACTATTCAGTATCTTGTAATATAATGGAAAAGAATCTGAAAAAGAATATATATATTAATATGTAAATATATAGGTATGATTGAATCACTTTGCTGTATACCTGAAGCTAACACAGCATTGTAAATCAACTGTATTTCAATTTAAAAAAAAAAAAAAAAGACTGAGTGAAAAGACCTAACAACGTCAGAAAAAAAAAAGTCCCCTCGAATCCTTTGCAGTCAATCCACGCCCCACATAACACCATCTGCTTTCTGTCACTGAGTTCTGGAATCATACAGTAAATAGTCTTTTGTATTTGACTTCTTTCACTTAGTAACGGGGCATATATTCATTGTCATTTGGTCAATCCTAAACCCTTTGCCTCTGCTTTCCAAATCGATCCTAAATCTGTCTATCCGCTTACACTATCTACTGCTACTTTGCTGGTCTGAGCCACCACCGTCTCTCTTTTTAGAAATAATTGTGTTTATTTATTTTTGGCTCTGCTGGAGTCTTCGTTGCTGTGTGGACTTTTCTCTAGTTGTGATGAACAGGTGCAGCTCTCTAGTTACGGTGCTCGGGCTTCTCCTCGCAGTGGCTTCTCTTGTTGCGGAGCACAGGCTCTAGGGTGCATGGACTTTGGTGGTTGTGGAGCACGGGCTCAGTAGTTGCAGCTCCCAGGCTCTAAAGCACGGTCTCAGTGGTTGTGGCAGTTTGGGCTTAGTTGCCCTGCGGCATATGGAATCTTCCTGGATCAGGGACTGAACTGCACTGGCAGGTGGATTCTTTAGCACTGAGCCACCAGGGAAGCCCCACCACTCTCTCTTGAACCAACTCTTATGGTGAACTTAACGCTGAACTCTGAGCTATGGCTCTCATACCTCCAATCCATTCTTCACAGAGGAACCCCAGTGATCTCTGTAATGTAAATCAGGTCATATCACTCCCACTTAAAACCCTCCAATGCCTGCCCATCACTCTTAGCTCTGGCTTTATGATCTGTATCCTACACAGGTAGACCCTAGGCCCCTTGCATTTCAGCCACACTGGCTTTCTGTATCTCAGCAAAACGGTCCCTATTTTTTGTACCTTCTGTGTTCAGCTTGGAAAACCGTTCCCGGGTCTTCTGAAGTCTGGTGTCTTCACATGTCATACGAGGGACCACCCATCTTACGTCTCCCTCTGCCCCACCCGCTCTATTTTTATTGCCAACTGTTTTCTTCTCAGGGCATTCATCCTTTGCCCGTCCTTTTGTTTACCTGCTTATTTCCTCTCTCTTCATCCTGCAACTCTGAGAGCAGGGACCTCAGACACTGCCGTGGTTTTACCCCTGGCATGTCAAACACTGTCTGGCAATCATAAGCTGTTATTAAACATTTTGTTAGTGAGTCTGTGCTTATGTGGTTGAGTCTGGGGAGATTTGTGCAGGTTTTGTAAAGTCTTCATTGTAAACCATAGAATAATTGTTCTTGCTGAAAGCCATACAAATTCTTTTTTTTTTTTTTACAGTTTGTGTTTTCTCTCTTCAGCCTTTTATTATCTTTTCAGTTGTTCCCGCTCTTTAAATTTATTTGAATAATCATAAATGCAAGCTAATCTTTTCCTCACTCTGAATTTCAGTGCTCTTAAAAATATATTTTAAAAACTATTTTTCTCTTCAAATCACATTCTGTTAAAAAAATTTTCAAAAAAAATTCAGACCTCTCATCCTCTGAACATTTCCCTTCTTAATTTTCCAACTAAATTTTCTCAGGAGTAAAAAAAATTTAAATAAGTAATTTAAGTAAATTTAAGTAATTTAAGTAAATCATCATGGTAAGATGATTAATTTCCCCTAACATTTTATTATGAAAAATGTCAAGCATACAGCTAAGTTGAAAGAATTGTACAGTGAATATCCATAGATCCACTATCTGTATTCAGTTGTTCATTTTGCCATATTTGCACTTATCTCTCTATCACATACTTATCCATCAATCCATCTGATTTTTTAAATGCATTTCAGAGTGGGTTACAAACATTAGCACACTCTACCCCTTCTCATATGAGCATGCATTATATTAATATTAACCAGAGTTCAGTATTTATGGGATTTTTAAAAGTAAATTACACATAGTGAAATGCATCCATTCTAGATATAACATTTGCCCTTAGACCTATGTTTAGCCCAAACCTTCTATTAAGATATAGAATAGTCTCATTGCCCCCATATGGTTCTCTTATGCCCCTTCCCAGCCATTCCTGTCCTTGTACCCTTGTAGACAGTCATTATTGAAACTTTTTTTTTTCTATCATAGATCAGTTTTACCTGTTTAAGAACTTCATCTAAAGTGAAATATGGTCACTTGTGTCTGGTTTCCTCACTCAGTATGTCTTTGAATTTCATCCATATTATTGCTTGTATCAGAAATTTGTTCTTTTTGTATTTCTATGTAGAATTTCATTGTATGATTGTGCCACAGGTTGTTTATTCACTTTTTTATTGATATATATCTGGGTTATTTCCAGTTTGGGGCTATTATGAAAACATTCCTTCTGAATATTCTTGTACAAATGGACACTTTAAAAAATTCCTTTTGAGGGAATACATGGGCTTGGTATTGCAGAGTCAAGGGGTACCTGCAAGTTTCGTGTTATCAGACATTACCAGACCATTGATCCCAAGCGGTTGCAGATGATTTACTTTTTAAAATAATTGTTTCTTAATGTTGGTAATAAGTTGATGTGGTTCACACTTAAAATTTAACAATGAAAATGCCCTTCCTCTACCACACACCCTTTCTTTCCAGTTGCTGTCTTTTCAATGGGTAAGTAAATGTTCTTATTTTCTTTACCCCAGATATTCTTATACACCTATAAGCCTGCAGGAAGCTCACACTGTGTGTATACAGTTCTGCACTTTGCTGAGACATTTTAGTTTTGAGTTATCTTGTCGGTATTCCCTAGTGGCTCAGATGGTAAAGAGTCCGCCTGCAATGAGAAAGATCCAGGTTTGATCCTTGGGTCAGGAAGATCCCTGGAGAAGGAAATGGCAACCCACTCCAGTATCTTGCCTGGAAAATCCTATGGATGAAGGAGCTTGGCAAGTCCATAGGGTCGCAAGGAGTAGGACATGAATGAGTGACTAACACTTTCTGTCTGTATTCCCTGTTATGTAGTATATATTACATAAAGCTGAATAATCCTCTGTGGTTCCTGATTAGGCCCTTCAGAAAATGTTTGATCATTGTATACTTTTTCCAAACATTTCTATATTTGGCTGCGTGGGTCTTTGTTGCAGTATGAGGGACATTTGTTGTGTCGTGTGGCATCTTTTGTTGCAGGCAGGGACACTAGTTGTGATTTGCAGGCTCTGTGGTACGGGCTTTGTTGTTCTGTGGTATGTGGGATCTTAGTTCCCAAGCAGGGGTTGAACCTGTGTCCTTTGCATTGGTCGGCAGATTCTTAACTCCTTATTCAAACACCCTGAAGTTATATAGGAGCCACAGCCCTAATAATCGCCCATGGCCTACTGGACCAGCAGGGAAGTCCCAATCACTTGTATACTTTTCATGCCAAGACACCAGGGTAGGGATGGTAGAAACTCCAGCACTCATGACTTGAATTTGATAGCTACACCTTTAAGGAGAGAATGTTCCCCTCAGATCTTTTGAACTCAGCAGTTTTGCAGTCTTGCTTCTGCAGCCCAGAAAGTGAGACTTGAGCTGCAGCAGCATCCAGCACGTTTGCATGGTGACAGTGTTGTGGTTTTTATGTACTCATAATCAGTAAATTCAATCTGTTCCAAAACACCTTGATCTTGATGTGTTTTCTCCACTTGATAAACACTTCTATTAAAAGGAGTACAGTTAATGGACTCATCTACCAGATTTGCTGCTAATATTCTCATATAATGCAACAGCGTCTGTATCAGGCTCATGTGAGAGTTTCGTGCCACAGGTAACACCACTGTACAGACTTGAATGGGTTATAGGGAGAGACTTGGTTTTAAACATGCCTCAAATGTACTCCTTTTCATGAATATCTACTAGGAATTTCCATTATTGTGGTTATTGATCATAGTTACAAAAACATGTATGAAGTATTTACAAAACAACAGCAGAAATATACTCTAGGTAAAGCCCACCTGGCTTATGCAGGTACAGCAGTCAGTGATCTCATCGCTTTGCTGCTTCTACTTGTCATGCGTGCTAAGTTGCTTCAGTCGTGTCTGACTGGACTGTAGCCCACCAGGCTCCTCTGTCCATGGGATTCTCCAGGCCAGGATACCAGAGTGAGTTGCCATTTCCTTCTCCAGGGGATGACCAAGGGATCAAACCCACATCTCTCATATCTCCTGCAGTGGCAGGTGGGTTCTTTACACTAATGCCACCTGGGAAGCCCAAGCGTCTTTAAAAAGACTACAAACTTTGAGCCTCTCCCAAAACTGTTTGAGGATAAAAAACATTACTATGTTAGGAATTCCCTGGTGGTTTGGTGGTTAGGACTCTGCCTTTTCACTGCCAGGGGCTCTGGTTCAATCCCCGGAAGGGAACTAAGATCCCACAAGCTGTGAAGCTACTGGCAAAAAACACCCAAAAAACAACTCACTACTGTCTTCACAGCTGTGTGACCTCAGCAAGTTGTTAACACCTCTCTGAACCTCAGTTTGCCATCAGTTAGGGTAGAGAGAAAGAGGAGCATTTAGCATTACCGCAAGAGTGAAGTGAGGTATTGTGACCAGTGCCCACCATGGAGCTTGGCACCAGTATTCATCTTCTGTTTGTCTTATGTTTGTGCAAAACTCAAATCAGTGTGAGCAAAGAGGAGGTGACTTTTAGTTGACAAGAAACACAGTGTTACCTGTTTGTTCCTAAATCATGTAGACAAAGAATTCCTGCCAGAACCTTAAGTGTTCATTAGAAATGTTGATTACGAGTTGAGCATTTGGACTGTTGTTTGTAATAAATACTCTTACACTTTGAGAACCAATCCTTAGGGACGCAAGTAAGAACATTGTGCCATAGAACTTATAGTTAATCACCTGAAGCAGACAGAAGTAAAAGACAGCAGAGGACTTAGATCTTCTGATTCTGGAAGTATTGCTCTTTCCAACAAGGGCAGCTGTGGCTATGGAAAGACAGGTTACTGAATTTTTGAGTCAGAAAACCAAGGAAAATGCCTACAAAAACTAAAACCAAAACAATTGAGAAAATGGTAATAGGATCATACATATCAGTAATTACCTTAAATGTAAATTAATTAAATGCACCAACCAAAAGACATAGACTGGCTGTGTGGATGAAACCTTGTGCATGTATGCACTTCCACTGACCACATCATTCTATTTCACCCCCCAAATTGTATATAATTATTTTATATTGTTAGGTTAACCATGTTTCCCTTATGGCTCCCAATTGTAATTGTCTTTTATTTTTTTGTCTGACTGTTGGTTGTGAAAACTGATAAACACCTAAACATCTTTTACTGTTGTGACTATATAGCTATTACTCATTTAATACTATCATATCATGATTGGTCAACAGATAATAATAGAATTCTATAGCACTGAACACTGCCACTTAATAGAAAAAAGAAAAAGAAAACCCAGCTTAAGACTAACCAAGTTCAGGCACTTTCTGTAGCTGTGACTTTGCAGAAGTAACAACCAGTATGTACCACGGTTTACTCATCTATAAACGAAATAATGATCTTTCTTAGGGGGTTGTTAAGGTTAAATGAGTTAAGGTCTATTATAAACTTTGTAAATAAAAAGCAGTGTATCAAATTTGAAATTATGGGGACTTCCCTGGTGGTCCAGTGGTTAATACTCCAGGCTCCCAATGCAGGGGTCACCGGTTCTATCCCTGGTTGGTGAACTGACATCTTGCATGCCTCACGGCACAGCGTTAAAAAAAGTTTTGTTTGAAATTATATCAAAACATAAAGTTTCCAAACAACATTAGTAACAAAAAGAAGAAAAGGGTAGGAACCCAGGCAGATCCAGGGTTGTATATAAAGAGCAGGGCAGTACCATCAAATTATTGCTGAATCAGCTCATGTGTCACTGTTTAGCATGCGTCTCCCAGGGAGATGGTTTACTCACTTAGTCTGGTTGACATCAGGTGCTCTGCCTTCAGCATGGGATTGTGGGCACCTGAATTGGGGTCCCACCAGTTTGCGTCTCATATAAGAGGGGTGGGTCCTGCAGAGCAAAATCAGGATGCTGTGGCAAGAGTAAGGGGAAATGGGTGCTGGGCAGACATAGTTCAGTTCAGTCGCTCAGTCGTGTCCGACTCTTTGCAACCCCATGAACCGCAGCACACCAGGCCTCCCTGTCCATCACCATCTCCCAGAGTTCACTCAAACTCACGTCCATCGAGTCAGTGATGCCATCCAGCCATCTCATCCTCTGTCGTCCCCTTCTCCTCCTGCCCCCAATCCCTCCCAGCATCAAAGAGTTTTCCATTGAATCAACTCTTCGCATGAGGTGGCCAAAGTACTGGAGTTTCAGCTTTAGCATCATTCCTTCCAAAGAACACCCAGGACTGATCTACTTTAGAATGGACTGGTTGGATCTCCTTGCAGTCCAAGGGACTCTCAAGAGTCTTCTCCAACACCACAGTTCAAAAGCATCAGTTCTTCGGTGCTCAGCTTTCTTTATAGTTAACTCTCACATCCATACATGACCACTGGAAAAGCATCAAGCAAATGCCTCAGAAACAATGCAGACATAAGTATCCTCTATGTGTAAGTCAGGGTTTTATCACAGAGGGAGAAGTGAATACTTTCAAGAATCAGTAATGGCTAATCACAGTGACTAATATGGGACTTCCTGGGTGGCACAGAATCCACCTGCCAATACAGGAGACGTGGGTTTGCTCCCTGGATCAGGAAGATCTCCTGGAGAAGGAAATGGCAGGCAACTCCAGCATCCTTGCCTGGGAAATCCCATGGACAGAGGAACTTTGTGGGCTACAGTCCATGGAGTCACAAAGAGTTGGACACAACTAAGCACATACACACAATGGCTAATATATTTGCGAATTTTGTTTGTGAAATTTCCTTGAATTGTGTGCCTATGATAGATGAACTTTTCAAGAGCTATCAAATTATGCTAATGTGTATAACCTATTGAAATGCTCACTTTTACTCTGTGTGCACTTAATTTTCAACAGCTTCCGTAAATAGGTCAAGATTTTGTGTGAATTCTGTTGATTATGTTAATATTTTGTCAAGATTATCTTTGAGAAAACCAGAAAATGTATTTCTTGACATGGAGGACATTCCTAATAGTGGTAATTTTGATTAGGTAATTTTCTATATCCGAGGATGAGTTTAAAATTATGAACACTTATAATGTGTCTGGTATTTTTACCTCTTCAACTTGTTAGTTTCTTATCTAACACACAAAAACCCACAGAACAAAGACCTATTACCTCCCTCCCCCGACACACAAATTTTAAGGTAAAATAAGATTAAAGAAAAGAAAATGTTAGATATCCTTTGAGTTATAGAGTTGTTGTTGTTGTTGTTGTTGTTTTTAATGTAGTTGATTTATAATGTTGTGTTAGTTTCAGGGGGCTTCCCTTGCGGCTCCGCTGGTAAAGAATCCACCTGCAAAGCAGGAGACCTGGGTTTGATCCTGAGTTGGGAAGATCCCCTGGAGAAGGGAAAGGCTACCCACTCCAGTATTCTGGCCTGGAGAATTCCATGGACTGTATAGTCCAGGGGGTCGCACAGAGTTGGACATGACTGAGCAACTTTCACTTTTGAAGACGGAAATGGCAGGTGTAGGCAAAGTGATTCATTTGTACATAGATACATACAGATATATTCTTTTTCAGATTATTTTCTATTATATCAATAGGTTATTATAAGATATTGAATATAATTCCCTGTGCTATACAATAGATCCTTGTTGCTTATCTATTTTGTGTGTAGTAGTTTTTATCTGTTAATCCCAAACTCCTAATTTGTCCCTCCCTCTCCCTTTCCCCTTTGGTAACCATAAATTTGTTTTCTATGTCTGTGAGTCTGCTTTGTAACTAAGTTATCTGTATCATTTTTTTAGATTCCACACATAAATGGTATCATGTGATATTTGTCTTTCTCTGTCTGAGTTAGTAGGATCACCTCTAGATCCATCCATGTTGCTGCAAATGGCATTATTTCATTCTTTTTTGTGGCTGAGTGATATTTGAGTTATAGTTTGAATTCTGTTTATAGGAAGGCTGTTTCACCACCTGCCTGTCACCTTTTGTGTGTCTAGCACATGTGGTGAGAACCTGTGACCCACAGGGAAGATAAAGAGACTCTCCAGCAAGTATAGGATGCAAATGGAGCTCTTTTTTTTTTTTTTTTCTAATAATTTTTTTTAGAGTATAGTTGATTGACAATGTTATGTTAGTTTCTGCTATACAGTAAAGTGAAGCAGCTATCTGTACGCATGTATCCCCTTTTTGGGATTTCCTTCCCATTTAGGTCATCACAGAGCGCTGAGTAGAGTTCCCAGAGCTGTTTAATAGGTTCTCATCTGTTATCTTATTTTATAATAGTGTAGATGGAGCTTCCACTTGGCAGAACTGCTGTTAGTATCTGAGGTGTCATTAAAATACAGTGTCCACACATGAATCCCCAGTGGTGGCTCCTTAATTCCTGTCAAGGAGAGTGACGTGTTCTTGGTTTGTGTCCTGCAGATTCTGCCGTTCTTGCATCGCTACCAGTCTAAAGAACAATAAGTGGACCTGTCCTTACTGCCGGGCCTATCTTCCTTCCGAAGGCGTTCCAGCAGCTGATGTCGCCAAGAGAATGAAATCCGAGTTCCGGAATTGCACCGAATGTGACACTCTGGTACGTCACCCTACGTTTGCTCATAGTTACCGGCTTAGACCACCGAGAAAATTGTTAGCCAGCTAGTCATTTCACCTCTGCCTTCGACCTCATCCTACTTGGATTTCAAAGTGTATTGTCTCAGTCTCTCCTCTTCCTGTCCTCCAGTTTCATGAGTATGGACTTCAGGAGAGCCGTCACCTGATGCCCACCATCACCTGATTTCTCAAACAAGTGCTTTCATCAAGCACCTCCGTTTCCTCCCTTCCCATTGCTCCCCTCACCCCTTATTATGTGGCCTCTATTATGTTATTGTAGCCCACCCAGTGAGTAGCTTTATTTTCAAGCCCAGTGGCGTAATTCCATCTCTGGTGCTCTGGGCTTGGCAGTATTTATCTCTGTTGACTGCTGCCTCCCTGTTACCGTTGATATTTTACTAGTCTGGCTAGATCATGTGAGGTCTTAGAAGCTGTGTCAAAGATTCTAGATTTTATCTTAAATGCCATAGGGTGTCATAGAAAAAGTGTAAGCTTTTGATCAGGTTTATATTTTAAGCTCTCAGGCATGTGCATGGCGAATGGTTTGGAGGGAGCAAAAGCAGAAGTGGTGGAGTCAGTTTAGTGGCCTTTAGGATAAGTGGTTAGGAAGCTGGGTTAGCTTAAGAGCATTAGGTATGGAATAAGAGGTTGTTTCAGGGTGTATTTAAGAGAGGGATTGAAGAAAATTGGTGAGTAACTGGATGTGGGGTGCATAAGAGTGAGGTCTCAAAGACGCCTTCCAGGTTTATGAGATGAGTAGGTGAAAGTGCTAATATGGGGAGCAAATTTGGAGAAGAATCTACAGAGTTAAGTGTTAAGTTTTACATACATTACATTTGAACTGCTAAGGGGAATATATCTAGATATTACCTGTCTAGAGATCAAAAGGGCGATCTTATACTGAAGATCCGGAGAAGGCAATGGCACCCCACTCCAGTACTCTTGCCTGGAAAATCCCATGGATGGAGGAGCCTGGTAGGCTGCAGTCCATGGGGTCGCTGAGTCAGACACGACTGAGCGACTTCACTTTGACTTTTCACTTTCATGCATTGGAGAGGGAAATGGCAACCCACTCCAGTGTTCTTGCCTGGAGAATCCCAGGGATGGCGGAGCCGGTGGGCTGCCATCTGCGGGGTCGCACAGAGTCGGACACGACTGAAGCGACTTAGCAGCAGCAGCAGCATACTGAAGATCTCGATTTCTTAGAGAACCTTTCCTGATTGTTCATCTAAATTATAATCTCTTAAACACTTTCTCTTAGCACTCTGTGCTTTCTCTTTATAGCACTCGTCACCATTTGTAATTACATATTTGTGGCTTAAATTTAATGTCCATTATCCATTATCCCCACCAGATTTCAGGAGGGTAAGGATTGTGTCTGTTTTATTAGGTTCCGTATCAAGAACTTTGAATGGTGGTTGGAACATAGTAAATGCTCAAATGCATTTTTTGAATATTTATGTAAGACCTAAATCTGTTCATGGCTGTGAGACTACAGAATCTATGCATGGTCTTTGGAGTCAGACATCTTAGGGTTGAGCACTAATTCTCTCACTTACTGTTTGTGATTTGGGACAAATTATTAATCTGAGTTTTTGTTTGAGTCTTTGTAAATTGAGGGAAAAGATAATGTTAGTGTCACAGGGCGGTTGTAAAGATTAAAGACAAACCACAAGTGGCTTTTAGCACTGCATGCTCAGTCGTGTCAGACTCTTGCAAGTCCACTGACAGTAGCCTACCAGGCTCCTCTGTCCATGGGATTTTACAGGCAAGAATAGTGGAGTGGGGTGCCATTCCCTTCTCCAGGGAATCTTCCTGACCCAGGGATTGAATTGCATCCCTTTTATCTCCTGCATTGGCAGGCAGGTTCTTTACCACTAGCATCACTGGATAGGATTCATTTTAGCACTGTGGAAATGAATGCTCAAATCAATAGCTCAATATCAATAGCTTTTCACATTCTTAGTAATCATTACTGCTTATATTTATTTTGATATTTTGCCATCGTTTAAAATTCAACATGCAAAAAATCAAACTCAGCATATTATTCTGTTATCCAGTTCTTTGGTATCTGTCAGAAACAAGAGGATTCTCTCTATTATCCTGGGTCAGAATCTGCTTCCTTTTTTCACTCCCTATTTCTAATTATTCACAAGTATTTTGATCTTTCCTTTGAGAGATTTCTTTGTATCTGTCTCTTCTTGCTGGGATATTAGGCATTCTCAGCTCTGCTTCCAGTGAGTCCTGGCCAGATCTCCATTCCATGAGTATCCCAGTCCCCAGTATTGAACGGTTTCCTATTTACTTGTCTTCACATCCTTTGTTCATTTATTTTTCCTCTATTAGAATATAAACACCTTTAATGTAAGCTCAGTGGCTTATATACTCCTGCCACCAATGATAACTGATTTCAGTTTTGTATCTGGGGTAGACACCCTATGAATTTATCAATTCACTTGTCAGGATACAGTCCCCAGATTGCTACATTTATATGAGGAATGTTGATCAAGGACTATTCTTAATGAAAGTCACAGGGAGCGGAGAGAGCACTGATGTGCAAAGTTGAATGTTCAATGTTGTAAAGCAGTTTGTTTTAAGACAGCTGCCTACATCAGTCCTAGCTTTTACTTCTTTTTCGATGGATAAAGCAAGGATTTGTTGTTAACGTTTCCATTTGCTTTTATTTTTGTCTTTTGTGAAGCAGTTACAACTGCTTCCTTGAGATGGCAGATTTCATGTTTGAGGTTGAACTTCCGTAGCTTGGGCAAAATGAAGCAGGGTGGGTCGGCCACCTTACCACAACCCTAACAAAGCTTCCTTTAGCACAAGATCTTATCAGAGTTTCTAATGACACATTTAGTAGAATATGTGCTATGCAGCAACAGATCCCTCATGGTTAGGATCTCTGAATGTATATCTGGAAAGACAAGGGCTCTTTATTCTGCCTTCATAAAAATGGACTGCAAGAGCTGTCCTTTATATTTGCTCTTAATGGGGCCATTAAGTATGCTGTGTATTGTGAATTCATGTAATGCTACTGGATGTATTATAAAGACATGGTATTTATATCCTTCCCTGAAGCACAGGATTTCTTTTTGCTTACTCCAGACATCTCTAAAAATCCATCTATTTATTCTTTTTTATCTCTCTTTTTTTACTTTTTTCCCCCTTTCCTTCCTTTTGCTCTTTTTCTTTCTTCCTTCTTTCCATCACTAATTTAGGTAATAGTATCCAAAAAAAGTAAATTTGATTTAATATACATTTTTTCACTTTGAAAAACATATGCTTTCTAAAAGAACCAAATTCAAGAACTCAGCTCCCGGATCTTCTAACTATAAAGAAATTTTAAATTAGTGCTATTCTTAATAATGCCTTAAATTGATTGAACTATTACCTTGACTGCATCCTTTTAATCAACTGACCCCACACTATGACCTTATTTGAAATAAAGAAAGCAGTGAAGTTGGGTCACAAAAGACTTCATTGACTGAAGTGAGCCTCTCTTCAATGGTGAGCTTATTTTGATCTGCTTTCATATAGGTTTGCCTCAGTGAAATGAGAGCACACATAAGAACGTGCCAGAAGTACATAGATAAGTATGGACCACTGCAAGAGCTTGGAGAGACAACAACAAGGTTTGCTTCTGTACACTTGGCTTTAATGCTAAATCTGACATGCTTATAAAGAATTCAATGGGCTCGAAAGCTTAACATTTTTATTATGAAAATATGTATATGGTTATGTTTTGGCTCCTAATCATAATACCTCTTATTAGTAATCATTTGTTTTCAATGATTAATAGCAGTAATTACAAAAGAATTTCGCTCTCTCTGCTTTAAAGATTCATCTAAATTATAATCTCTTAAACACTTTCTCTTAGCACTCTGTGCTTTCTCTTTATAGCACTTGTCGCCATTTGTAATTACATATTTGTGACTTAAATTTAATGTCCATTATCCATTATCCCCACCAGATTTCAGGAGGGTAAGGATTGTGTCTGTTTTATTAGGTTCGGTATAAAGAACTTTGAATGGTGGCTGGAACATAGTAAATGCTCAAATGCATTTTTTGAATATTTATGTAAGACCTAAATCTGTTCATGGCTGTGAGACTACGGAATCTATGCATGGTCTTTGGAGTCAGACATCTTAGGGTTGAGCACTAATTCTCTCACTTACTGTTTGTGATTTGGGGCAAATTATTAATCTGAGTTTTTGTTTGAGTCTTTGTAAATTGAGGGAAAAGATAATGTTAGTGTCACAGGGTGGTTGTAAAGATTAAAGACAAACCACAAGTGGCTTTTAGCACTGTATGCTCAGTCGTGTCAGACTCTTGCAAGCCCATCGTCGGTAGCCTACCAGGCTCCTCTGTCCATGGGATTTTACAGGCAAGAATAGTGGAGTGGGGTGCCATTCCCTTCTCCAGGGAATCTTCCTGACCCAGGGATTGAATTGCATCCCTTTTATCTCCTGCATTGGCAGGCAGGTTCTTTACCACTAGCATCACTGGATAGGATTCATTTTAGCACTGTGGAAATGAATGCTCAAATCAATAGCTCAAAATCAATAGCTTTTCACATTCTTAGTAATCATTACTGCTTATATTTATTTTGATATTTTGCCATCGTTTAAAATTCAACATGCAAAAAATCAAACTCAGCATATTATTCTGTTATTCAGTTCTTTGGTATCTGTCAGAAACAAGAGCATTCTCTCTATTATCCTGGGTCAGAATCTGCTTCCTTTTTTCACTCCCTATTTCTGATTATTCACAAGTATTTTGATCTTTCTTTTGAGAGATTTCTTTGTATCTGTCTCTCCTTGCTGGAATATTAGGCATTCTCAACTCTGTTTCCTATGAGTCCTGGCCAGATCTCCATTCCATGAGTATCCCAGTCCCCAGTATTGAACGGTTTCCTATTTACTTGTCTTCACATCCTTTGTTCATTTATTTTTCCTCTATTAGAATATAAACACCTTTAATGCAAGCTCAGTGGCTTATATACTCCTGCCACCACTGATAACTGATTTCAGTTTTGTATCTGGGGTAGACACCCTATGAATTTATCAATTCACTTGTCAGGATCAATTCACTTGTCCCCAGATTGCTACATTTATATGAGGAATGTTGATCAAGGACTATTCTTAACGAAAGTCACAGGGAGAGGAGAGAGCACTGATGTGCAAAGTTGGATGTTAAATGTTGTAAAGCAGTTTGTTTTAAGACAGCTGCCTACATCAGTCCTAGCTTTTACATCTTCTTTGATGGATAAAGCAAGGATTTGTTGTTTACGTTTCCATTTGCTTTTATTTTTGTCTTTTGTGAAGCAGTTACGACTGCTTCTTTGAGATGGCAGATTTCATGTTTGAGGTTGAACTTCCGTAGCTTGGGCAAAATGAAGCAGGGTGGGTCGGCCACCTTACCACAACCCTAACAAAGCTTCCTTTAGCACAAGATCTTATCAGAGTTTCTAATGACACATTTAGTAGAATATGTGCTATGCAGCAACAGATCCCTCATGGTTAGGATCTCTGAATGTATATCTGGAAAGACAAGGGCTCTTTATTCTGCCTTCATAAAAATGGACTGCAAGAGCTGTCCTTTATATTTGCTCTTAATGGGGCCATTAAGTATGCTGTGTATTGTGAATTCATGTAATGCTACTGGATGTATTATAAAGACATGGTATTTATATCCTTCCCTGAAGCACAGGATTTCTTTTTGCTTACTCCAGACATCTCTAAAAATCCATCTATTTATTCTTTTTTATGAACGGTTTCCTATTTACTTGTCTTCACATCCTTTGTTCATTTATTTTTCCTCTATTAGAATATAAACACCTTTAATGTAAGCTCAGTGGCTTATATACTCCTGCCACCAATGATAACTGATTTCAGTTTTGTATCTGGGGTAGACACCCTATGAATTTATCAATTCACTTGTCAGGATACAGTCCCCAGATTGCTACATTTATATGAGGAATGTTGATCAAGGACTATTCTTAATGAAAGTCACAGGGAGCGGAGAGAGCACTGATGTGCAAAGTTGAATGTTCAATGTTGTAAAGCAGTTTGTTTTAAGACAGCTGCCTACATCAGTCCTAGCTTTTACTTCTTTTTCGATGGATAAAGCAAGGATTTGTTGTTAACGTTTCCATTTGCTTTTATTTTTGTCTTTTGTGAAGCAGTTACAACTGCTTCCTTGAGATGGCAGATTTCATGTTTGAGGTTGAACTTCCGTAGCTTGGGCAAAATGAAGCAGGGTGGGTCGGCCACCTTACCACAACCCTAACAAAGCTTCCTTTAGCACAAGATCTTATCAGAGTTTCTAATGACACATTTAGTAGAATATGTGCTATGCAGCAACAGATCCCTCATGGTTAGGATCTCTGAATGTATATCTGGAAAGACAAGGGCTCTTTATTCTGCCTTCATAAAAATGGACTGCAAGAGCTGTCCTTTATATTTGCTCTTAATGGGGCCATTAAGTATGCTGTGTATTGTGAATTCATGTAATGCTACTGGATGTATTATAAAGACATGGTATTTATATCCTTCCCTGAAGCACAGGATTTCTTTTTGCTTACTCCAGACATCTCTAAAAATCCATCTATTTATTCTTTTTTATCTCTCTTTTTTTACTTTTTTCCCCCTTTCCTTCCTTTTGCTCTTTTTCTTTCTTCCTTCTTTCCATCACTAATTTAGGTAATAGTATCCAAAAAAAGTAAATTTGATTTAATATACATTTTTTCACTTTGAAAAACATATGCTTTCTAAAAGAACCAAATTCAAGAACTCAGCTCCCGGATCTTCTAACTATAAAGAAATTTTAAATTAGTGCTATTCTTAATAATGCCTTAAATTGATTGAACTATTACCTTGACTGCATCCTTTTAATCAACTGACCCCACACTATGACCTTATTTGAAATAAAGAAAGCAGTGAAGTTGGGTCACAAAAGACTTCATTGACTGAAGTGAGCCTCTCTTCAATGGTGAGCTTATTTTGATCTGCTTTCATATAGGTTTGCCTCAGTGAAATGAGAGCACACATAAGAACGTGCCAGAAGTACATAGATAAGTATGGACCACTGCAAGAGCTTGGAGAGACAACAACAAGGTTTGCTTCTGTACACTTGGCTTTAATGCTAAATCTGACATGCTTATAAAGAATTCAATGGGCTCGAAAGCTTAACATTTTTATTATGAAAATATGTATATGGTTATGTTTTGGCTCCTAATCATAATACCTCTTATTAGTAATCATTTGTTTTCAATGATTAATAGCAGTAATTACAAAAGAATTTCGCTCTCTCTGCTTTAAAGACTTTGGGGAGAACCAACTGGACACTGGAGAGATTGAGGAAGCTTCCTCAGACAAGTTTATCTGGAGGAAGATCCAAAAATAGAAAGCAGAACTGTTCAGTTTCTGCTAGGCTCTGTGTTGTGACTAAGAGTCCTAGAGCAGATGATGGTTATGAGATTATTGTCTTTAGTTTTCCATCACCACTACTCAGTCTCCCAGCTCATTCCCTCTCATTTTCCTGCTTACTCTTTAGAAGGGACAAAGTGACATCTCAGTATATGTTCTAACACCAAAGAACACGCAAGGGGCAGGCATTCGGAATCCTACAAGCTGTTTGCTGGGTAATCTTATATGGGGCTGGAGGAAGGATGGAGACAGCTAGTAGGTGTAATGGAGGATATTGATCATTATTTTTTCTTAAAAAAAAAAAAGGAAACAAATCTAGGTCATGAAAACTCCAGGAGATAGTGGAGGATGGGGGAGCCTGGTGTGCTGCAGTTCAGAGGGTGGAAAAGAGTTGGATACAACTTAGCAACTGAACGAAAACTATTCTGAATGGCAGAGGAATTACAAAGTTTGGCATTTGCCTCTGCTGAAGAAATAGAGAAATGCTTTGTGTACTACTGAATAGAGATAATGGCTTTGAAACCATTAAGTCTTCCTGTGAATTCAGCTATCCAGTAGAGGTATTCAGTATAATTTATTTTCCTCTTCTGAAGATAAATGTTAGTTCTGCTCATTTTAAGAAATTATATGTATCAGTCAGTTCAGATTAGTCGATCAGTCCTGTCCGACTCTTTGCGACCCCATGAATCACAGCATGCCAGGCCTCCCTGTCCATCACCAACTCCCGGAGTTCACTCAAATTCATGTCCATCAAGTCGGTGATGCTATCCAGCCATGTCATCCTCTGTTGTCCCCTTCTCCTCCTGCCCCAATCCCTCCCAGCATCAGGGTCTTTTCCAATGAGTCAACTCTTCACATGAGGTGGCCAAAGTATTAGAGTTTCAGCTTTAGCATCATTCCTGCCAAAGAAATCCCAGGGTTGATCTCCTTTAGAATGGACTGGTTGGATCTTCTTGCAGTCCAAGGGACTCTCAAGAGTCTTCTCCAACACCAGCGTTCAAAAGCATCAATTCTTCGGCACCCAGCTTTCTTCACAGTCCAGCTCTCACATCCATACATGACCACAGGAAAAACCATAGCCTTGACTAGACAGACCTTTGTTGGCAAAATAATGTCTCTGCTTTTTAATAGGCTATCTAGGTTGGTCATAACTTTCCTTCCAAGGAGTAAGTGTCTTTTAATTTCATGGCTGCAGTCACCATCTGCAGTGATTTTGGAGCCCCCAAAAATAAAGTCTGACACTGTTTCCACTGTTTCCCCATCTATTTCCCATGAAGTGATGGGACCAGATGCCATGATCTTCGTTTTCTGAATGTTGAATTTTAAGCCAACTTTTTCACTCTCCTTTTTCACTTTCATCAAGAGGCTTTTTAGTTCCTGTTCACTTTAGCACAGGACAAAATACTTAATATTTTGTAATAATCTATCAAGGAAAAGAATCTGAAAAAGAATGTATATACATGTATATACAACTGAATTATTGTGCTATACATCTGAAACTAACACAACAGTGTAAATCAATTCTACTTCAATAAAAAAAAATTTTTTTAAGATAAAAAAGGGGAATGCCCTAGCACTCCAGTGGTTAGGACTCTACACTTTCACTGCTAAGCGCCCAGGTTTGATCCCTGGCTGGGGAGCTAAAATCCTATAAATTGTGCAATGCAGCCAAAAAAATTTTTTTAAAGAAATACTACTCAAATATATCTTAAATTTCCTAATCCAGAAGTCTAAATGTTTTTCTAGAGATTACTTTGCAAATGCACCTTTTATTATAGGATTAGATTTATTCCATACTCCTATAAATTGTGAGTAGTTTAGCTCTAAGAAGAGTTTGAATTCTGTTAGACTGGCCCCAGGGACCAGTAGGAAGGAAGGCTAACAAGCGAGCTGAAGAAGCATGTGGTTTGATTGGAAAGTTGATATGAAAATTTTAAAGTATATGAATACTAATTTATGCTGCTGGTTAGAATTAAACAACAAAGAGTTAAAATAACCAAAATGAGAAGGGTTGTTGATTAATCAGTCTTACAAGATAGATTAATATTTGCATTTAATATAGAAATCTTTGCTTTATAGAACTCATAGTTCAAATTTTTTAAGGTCTTATGCAAGGAAACTATCCAGAATACATGTCTTGGGGAATAGGAAGTTATATCTATAATGGAAAATGAGTGAAAAATTCCAAGCCTCCGTATTGTCCCTAAGAATTTAAGGCAGCACTATGCAATGGAAATACAATGCAGAACACATGTAATTTTAAATTCTCTAGTAGCAATATTCAAAAAGTAAAAACAAATGAAATTAATTTTTCATGTATGTATTCAACTGGTTAAAATATTCTCCTTTGAACATGTAATCAATATATAAATTATTGAGACTTTTATATATAAAGCCTGCAAACTTCAGAGTGTATTTTAAACTTCTAGCGTATCTCAGTTTGGACTGACCGTATTTCAAGTGCCCGGTAGACACATACCTAATAGCCACTCCAATGGACAACACAGATGCGAAGGACAGGTACTCCTAGCTATGCATAAAGAAGTAACAAGGTAGTTGTGGGCTGTTTTTCATTCTTCACTGGATACTCACAGTATTAGTACTGTGAGTTGACATCTGTGGTTATATTTGCCAGTGTCATCAGATATTCTGATTGGAGAACAAGTAACACCCAATTCAGATGTTACCTGAGTTAGAAAAAGAAGTAAAAGAGACAGAAAAAGTAACATAGATACAGCTGGGTGGTATGATCCTGTTTATCACTTAATGAAGTGCTCAGAGTGTACTTTTCTTCCAAAGAAAATGAAGTGCTTCAAGTGCACTATAACTGTGTCTTTGTCCTGCCCCTGTGAGGTTACACATTTGCATTGCTCATGAGAAAAAATTTAGGCCCCAAGATTATTATCAGGATAGGAAAATGAATATGAAATCAAAAAATGAGCACTAGAAATTAGATCTGCCTACATTCTGTTTTTTATCTCTAGTTAAGTGACTACTGTCTAATTATCAATAATTTCAGTAATATTTGTGTTCTATGCAATTTCCAGGTGTGTATGTCCTTTTTGTCAGAAGGAACTGGATGAAGACAGTTTGCTGGATCATTGCATTACTCATCACAGATCAGAAAGGAGACCTGTGGTGAGAAATTATGTTACTATATATTCCTGCAGTATCTAAATTTGATATACATTAGAAAATCCATTTATGGGCTTCTATTTATGGATATATCATAAAGGATAATTTATGTCAAGGTTACAGTGATTCTATGACTATGAACACCCTGTGAAAGTGACTAGTTGAAACTGACAAGAATTACCAGTGTGCAATTACTCTTTCATTTATGGAATTAGACAACATTGTCTCTTACAGATAATCATGGGCATAATCAACTAAGCAGATCAAAAATGCATAGTTAAGATTTAATGTTAGTTAGTATGCTAACTGTGCTCATATCCTAAGTGAGAAACATTTTTTAATAATGCAAATATGGTTGTCAAGGCAATAATACACTAGACATGAAGAGTAGAAAGTCATTCACCTTTATTAATCAGTTCATTATTTTATTTCAGAGTCTGAATATTCATCAATAGGCTCACAGATTAAAATGCATATTGTTTATCATTTCCTTGATCTATTGTGAATGCTGCCTTTTTTCTTTTCAACCTGGTACTTTAGTTCTGCTTTGCAGTGTGGCTCTTATAATTTTCATTTTTGTATAGTTGAGAGGTAAGGCAGGGTGATGATGGATCATCATCATTTACTTGGCCATTTTACTTGTTTTTAACATTTGGATTGCTGCCAGTTTTTAGGGTTTGCATTCACGTTCATGTAGGTTTAAACTTTTCTTTCTATATCATTTTTTTCTTAAGAGGAAATTCCATAGATTGATACTTTGGGGCCCAAGAGTTAACACTCAAAACGTATTCTAAAAAGTTTGAGTCAGTTTATATTTGTGTCAGCAATTGTTGAGTAAACTGCTTTC